>JAMPIV010022240.1:0-67500 GCA_024509875.1 Oreohelix idahoensis | reverse complement strand
AATCCTTTCTTTGGGACGTTGGGGACTCTTTTATTTGTCTAGATGTTAGAGATAGCAGTTTATGTCGCGAGGATCCATAATCAACTCGTCATGATTTCTTAGATATCACTATCCTTACATATCATTATCCTTATCTCGAATGGGTATCTTTATTTTTTTTAATGAGCTGAATTTGGAAAACCTTATTGATATTATTACATAGGCGATACCTATTCAGACACCCATCTATATTCGTAGCGTGCGACACACAGTTAGAAGTGCAATAAGACAACATGAGGATCTTCATGATCACAACAGCAAGTCATCTTAATTATGTTTGACAATATAACGTTTACTGAGGGGAATGCATACAATTATCTCCATATAACTCTGAATTATTGGTGACCTTGTTTTCTTTTTTAACTCAGAATTTTCACCCTTTCATTTTGTTATCCATTTTTTTAATAATTCCTATGTTTACGGGATCTTTTCAATGATTTTTTTTTAATTTGGTCCGAGCGCATACAAATAATTCCCTTTTCTTAATTACTGTGCTGTGTTTAGCAGTTGATGAAATGTTCACACAGTGACATCCTTGGTTATTTATGATTTAATTGGAGTGTGCACACTATGATAAGGAATTAACATAGTACACACACAGACATCACTCACACACAAGGTAAATGCACATAACGATCTCTTTGCTTGCCGTTCAATTGATAAGGGAGGTAACTTTAAGACAAGCGAACCAATTATTTTAGAAAACAAGTAACAATTTTATTAGAAAAGTATCTTGTTAAAATTATTATTTCCAGAAAATCTTATAATTACATAAATTGGACAATGTACGTTATTTTAACAGTGTAAATATCGTATTTAAAATATTTTAGTTATGGAAATTTTAATTATTTTAATCAATAAAATTACAAACTATGTGCTTGACGCACATGTCAGTCAAGTCAAAACATGTGGTCTCTGTAACCTCTTAATGGAAATACATTATCAAAACTGACCATTTCTGCACTTGACAAAATACTGTTAAAAAAAATAATAAATAACTGTTTGCTGGATGTTTCCAGTACCACAGGTTGGGCTAAAGTTTACTGTCCCGAGTTCCATAGCCCATTGCGGTTGTTCCACAGCCAGCATGATGCCTTTTGTGTAGTTACACTGAGCCTCTTCAGTGCCCTTGTTCTTGACTGTCCCCTCAACCCCAACAGTTTCAAAATATCATATACTGAAGCAGCCACGATCCCTCTTGCACTCACCTCAACTGCCATGACCCTTACAGTGAACCCATCGTGTCACAGGTCCGCGGGCAGATCATTGTACTTGGCCAATTTGAACGAATGTTGCTCGTCCAATCTGGATTCAAATGGCACGGCCAGTTCAATCATCATAACCTGATGCGATGATGAAGAATGCTGCATTATGTCTGGCCGTCTTTGAGATTTTCTGATACTCTCTGGATATACCCCTAGTCCAGGTAGGTCTTCCGTCATCTCCCAGTCATTTGCACGGTCAAGAAGAGATTGTAAACTGCTAGTACAAAGTCAGAGAAACAGTCGTTACTGATAAACACAACGTTAAGGATGTACAACGATTTCATTGACGTACTTTTCGTCATTTACAAGAATGTCTTCTTACTACCAAGAGACGTTTGACCTGTCAGACACTAAATTTATTGATGTATGTTGATATTTACTGTTGTGTGTAGTAAATGTTCGTAAATGTAATAAGGCGCTGCTGGCTGTCAAACATCCTCACATAATAAAGCATAATCACGAAGCCTTAACACACTGGATACAACTCGACACGTTTTATTCAACCATGTTATTAGAAGCAGAAAAACAGAAAAAAGGAAGTTAGCATAAGGGCAAGTAACTTTAGTAGGAAAAAAGTAACCTTGGAGACATATATACAAACGACCCCATCAACAATGTCATAACATGGATACGTTGATTATCGGCTTATTTGATACAGACCAGGGTTTCTCAACCGAGGTTCCACAGTACCCTAGGATTCCCTAGAGAGGTCGCTAGGGGTTCTATGAGAGATTGGGAATGAAAAAAAAAAGATAAATTTTCGAGCCTGCCAATGTTAGCGCACGCAGTGGTGGACAGTGACTGGGCAGGCTCTATTTTTATTCATATTGCTTAGGCCTATAGTGTGTAGTAGCTTTACAATTCAACATCACAATACATTTTCATGTTGTAAATAGTAAAATTAAAATCAATTTACAACCTTTATTTAAATTAAATGTACTGTGCTTGCCGCAGACAAATTTCATCCCATTTTGGCTTAAGCCAGTTTTAAAGAAAGGTTGGCTTAAAAGTCATTTTTAATTTTAAATATGGAAGAAGCAAGCCGCGCTGGTGTAATGGTTACTACATTGCACTGGCTATCAGGTGTTCAAAGTTCAAGCCCGGGCGTAGGCATTTGAAAGAGTGTCATAGACCGGGATTTTGACTGAATAACCTGAACGGCTGAGATAAACCCTCTGTGGATGGGAAGGAACGAAGCTCCTGACCGGATTGGAAGGAAAGTCCACAGGGTCCGCAGCCTCGCAATGACATGACATTGGGCCGAAGGGCTGAAAGCCCAAGTGCCGCTGGTTAAGAAAAAAAAAATGGAAGAAACAAATCTTGCACATTCCATGTTTAATTAGCTACTTACAGAGTAGAAATTTGTGTTCAGACTTTTAGGCCCACTTGAATAGAGTTAAAAGAACTTAAGTAGGAAATTAAGAAAAGGAGAAACTGAAGTTTCTTCTACATACACTACTAACTTGCATTAGAGATGATATTCTTTGAGAGGAGTGGGAACCACACAAACAACAATAGGCTAACAAGTTGGTAAAAAAGTCACAGATACACAGAAAAAGATCATTATCTACGCTAAACAGCACTGTCAATTATTGGATTACAATACAAAGTATTTACAACTTACGTATCACGTCAGTGTTTATATTCCAAGAATTTTCCTTAGGCAGGTTGTGTGGAATGCGGACAATTTGGACTCAAACTCTAAACAGTAATCCACAAACATATTCAGCATAGACATCTTTACTAATGATTCCAAAGATTTGTCAAAATCCGCCCTCTCCTGGTCTCCTAGGTAATGAGATCGGATGCCTAGCCTTCTATGACGAGGATGAACAAATAGGAAGTCCCGTGTGCAAGTTGCGCACGTCAAAAATCCCTCGGCAGTTGCAAATTGTAAAGAGGATATAAGGTCAATGCCCTGGCAAAATTAAAAACTTAAAGACCTACCCAGCACAAACAATTTATAGAATGTGTTTCCTATATACACATATTGGCATTCTCTACAGTGCTACTAAGTTCGTGCACTATGCTGAGATCCTCCGTGTGTGATCTAAGGGAGGTGATCAGGGCACTGATGGAGTTGTCCGTGTACATCGAAGATAGTCCTTAAAACCACACCAAACCAGTCTTGACAAGGAAAAGTTTCGTCTGCGCTGACATGCGCTCTTCAATAATTTATTGAATATACCGCGTGTCGCCCTAGTACTGCTTTATTCCATATGCATTAAAGCTTGTTTTGAGAAAAACGCATCCAAAGTTTTTGGGGTATCAGTTGAACGTGAAGAAGTTATTTCAACAAAATGAAATGTCCACGATGATCGAAACTGTTGAATCTATTTTAAATCAAAAATTAGAATATGGATTGCATCTTCCGGTTGGAGATAGAATAATGTCCCAACAGAATTATTCACTTTCTAGTTATTTTCTTAAGTCTATCTCCATATTCGTGCCTTTCAGTGACATCATTATTCCATCTCCAGTTTCCTGGTAAAGACAGCCTGTGGCGGGTTAAGAAAATATCGGTTCAGATCTATAGCTTAATTCTTACGTTCTCTTCTAAGATGTTCATTTGCTTTAAACAGTAGATAAGTATTTATACGTTCTTTACGATTACATCTCTTTACATAAAAGTGAGAGTTTAGGGGCTTTTTCCTGAAAAAGTCGTTCTTCCTCTCACAAACATTTACTTTAACAACCTTGTTCAGGCAGGCTAACAACAAAAGACAAAGGAGTAATGTTTATGTTTATATTGTTTACTGGATTATATGAACACACTTTTGTCCTGATATTTCAGGTTAGTCATTTTGATACACATTCACACACAATAAGAATATGAGAGAAAATACTCAAGAGAAATCACGATTTAAGCAGGGTGCTCATGAAATCTCTGTATATATCTGAACAAGCTCTTCATGTTTGTGTTTTTCTCGGTTGCCATATGTCATGCTTTCAATTTTCTTAGGCTACTTCATTTGGCAAACGAATGCTCCGTGTCACGGCATTGCCTCCCCTGCTTGGCAGTAGTGGTTCAACAGTGGCCAAAACTCAAGTGTCTAGTATGGGTCTTCAAAGGTGTCTACCTTCGCACAAGATTACTCTTGGCTGAGTTGTAGATAGAAGAATAATGATGCTTCTATCTCAAGGTAGTCTTTATAAGATATTTCAGAAAACAAGAACAATGCTGCATTGGGCAGGGCAATTGTTAACATATCTTTTTCGCTGCCTTTTATGAAGAAGCAATTATTAATTTCAGCTCGTTTAAACCTCCACCTTGATTTACTCAGTGGAATTCTTCTTGTGATAGTTGCAACCCAGGTTCATGGCTTGTGAAGTTGTACGTGTATATACTGACCCTGTTGTGCGCCCGTTCTTAATTAAACGATGATGATAGTGACCTGTCTTTGTTCTTGTGCACGCTTGTCTGTCACGTTAATTATTGGGCTTGTCTTGCTAATGTGACTACTGAGTGATACTTAATGACCAGACAACTATGATGACTGCAGTGACTGATCGATTCATGGCTGACAACAAAATTTCTGTATTGTTATCAATAACATAATTACAGTTGTCCATCTCCGTGCCTGATTATAAAGGTATTAAGAATACACATGTTTTCTACGTTGACCTTTCATATAGCACGTAATTCACTGGTCAGTTACTAGTTATTAACGTTTGAGCTCAGCTGACTTATTGGTCCCTTTAGAGTGTAGAGTGATATTGAAGGCTCTGTGAGAATAAGGATTTAGGAGAATGAGGTAGTAGATTCACAAGCGCTGGGAAGAGCAAGGACAGTCTCTTATTACGACAATATCTGTTTCTCACAGACTATTCCTATCTCTCTTCTGAACAAACAATTGTTTGTCAGTTCCAGTCGCTCAGGCGCACTCACCGATTTGGTGATTCTGTCGCACAACGTACATGAATACAGCCTACACAGATGGGAAATGTTTGGAGTTTTGGGCCAGCCGACAACCAATACAAATAAAGTTTAATACCTTTATTATCATAAATCAGTCACAAATAATTATACATTTACAGTCAAAAATCAAAGGTTACAGAATACAAATATGATAAGGGAAGAGGGGGGTTTGAGGAGAAATATCCCATCCACCGTTTCCCGTTTGTATTTACTAACAGACAAGACCCGGTCCAAAAGACAAGAAAGGGGGGTGGGGCGGGGGTGATCAGAGATAGGCAATTTAACCAACCGGTAAATTTATTACTCTGGGGCAAGGGGTTACAGTAAAAGGGGGGGGGGGGTGTAGAGGAAAGCTAGGGTTCTCAAATGTCTCCCTTTTATCAACAAATTTTACGGCAGGGGGGAATGAACACAGTTACACAATCCCGCTAGGAGAAGTCCCGTACAAGGAATATAATGCACCTTAATACTAGGTCGAACTAATTAAAAGGGTAAAGAAAAGATTAAATCTCCTTTCATTAAAAAAAACACACTAGGGCTGGCCATCCCACAGACACACACGCAGACTTACCAAAATGGTGAATTCTGGCACTCTAGGAATCATTTACCACAGCAGCTAATACCGTGGAATAATGGACTGGTCTTCTTATTTCTTCCGTGTCAGGCCCCAGATTTAACGAGGTAACAAATAGTCTCAAAAAATCGCCAGACGGTGAAGCGTAAAGGCTACTGTTGGTTTAGATAAAGTTCCTAATGAATGGCACAGGCACTTGGCTAGGCGTGAGGTATGGTGTGGTTCCTAAAATTGGCACAGCTGGTGGAGATAACTTTCTTTTTCCGTACTGTCACAAGTTAAAAACACTGAGGTAAGTTCTTCTTCGGGGGTGGGTAAAATCCACTGAATATACTTGACAGACAGTGTTCAGGTAGATCTATGTTCTTCTTCACAAATAGGGCAGTGAATAAAATATGTTCTGCTTCCAGTTTACTTTAAGGACTATATGAACTAGTATTTTAAAAGTGTTTCTTGGGTGGCTTTATTCTCAGTTAAATTCAGAGGAGCGGGGCCCATTACAGGTCGCCACAAGTTTAGCTTTAAAAAAAATCATATGTTACTGGAGTTATCGAATTGAGTTGGCAGAACTCTGTATATAATTTATAATTGCTGGGATGCAGGTTGAATGATCGTTCTGAATGAAAGATAATCAAAACAAGAAATGCATTACAAATCATATTATAATCTGACACGCGATAAATTACAGTTAGCCTATTTACTTTATTAGCGTCGTCAATTTAACAAATCAGGAAAACTCCCCGTGAGTTAAAAATAATTAAAAGCACATCTATCTATACAGAACTAAACTGTATTTACTAGTTATAATTCCCTTTAACGTCTGCAAAATTAATTTACGCGTCAATTGTATTAGGAAATACTTTTAGATGTAACATTTAGTTTGCACTAGAACTTTGAAAATGGGTTTATTTAATAAGGTTAAATTTACACCACAATCCAGTGAAATAAATAACTAGACCACTGATCACTCGAAGCTAATGTATAAATTACCGTCTGCGCAGAAAGAATACACTCCAATAGTCAACGAAGGTAGATGAAATCTAGCAGGAATCCGACTAGGCTATATGCTAGTGAAACTAGGATTCTGTCAGAACGAACGATAAAATGCAGTTTTCGGAGTTCTTTATTTATACATCTCGAATGTAACTTAAATGGGACGTGTGGATTTTCACACCTTTCTTGAAGTATAGCAAAATCCGAGGTACAACGCCGTTGTGTTAACCGCTGTGTTTCCTCCGTTTTCCCCGGTCTACCGATCTTCTTCGTCTCAGGCTGCTCGCATAAGGGTGCGAAAATTTCTCGAGAAACTAACTACGTTAGCTGAGAGTTCCCTGATTCTTTAGATCGTATACCGCTCCACGTTGAATTCTGAAGATCAGCCTGTCTTTGATGGTACCGCTGTTCTGAGAAGCTTTGGCAACTCCCACCAGGCGGGGCGACAGCCAGGTAAGAAAATGAACTGCTGTTAATTGCTCTAGAAACAGGAGTGAGTCTCTGGCCACGTCCTCTTTTGGGCCGGCGTTAAGGAAAAGATTGCTATAAATCGTTCTCAGAGATGGTCGTGGGCGTGATTTAACCTCCCATCAAAGGCCATGCGATCTCATCAAAGGCCAGGATCTCAAAAGTTCACAGAAGATAGCAGGCTACATATTAATGATCCAGCGTGTAAAATTCTCGTGGAAATGCTGCATGCAGGTTAAAGTTACAATAGATGATCAGGGGTTCTAAAGTTATGAGAGGCCAATATTCTGTTATAATCCATCGAGTCAGGGAAATTCATTTGTCATACTTAGACGTACGTCACAGTCGTCCCCACTTTTGAGACATGGAAACTCGTTTTCATGTTTCATTTATGACAATGAAGCTGCCCTGATCGGTAGCTTTTGGATGATTGGCATCGTCGATTTTCTCCTCTTCCTCCGTGGTCCAGTTTCTACTCAAGAAGTCAGCTCCGACATTCTGTTTTCCTGGAATATATTCCACTTTGAAGGAATAAACACTCAATAACAAGGCCCAACGCATTATCCTTGCGTTGAATTCCTTATTGGCACCCAGGAAAGCTAATGGAGCATGGTCTGTTTGCACCGTGAAAGAAGTACCATACAGAAACTCATGATGGCGTCTGATGCCATGAATCAGAGCGAGACATTCTCTTTCAACGACACTGTAGTTGCGTTCCGCTTTGTTCAGTTTCCGACTGCCGTAAGCTACTGGGAATAGCATGTTCGGGTCACTGTCCTCGGCTTGCAGCAATGTTGACCCGATGCCGTGACCTGATGCGTCAACTCTCAGTACGAAAGGTTTCTTAAGGTCAGGTAACCTTAGGATGGGGTATGCCGACAACTGTCCTTTCAAAGTGCTGTATGCATGTTCGCACTTTTGATCCCACATGACCTTATCAGGACAACCTTTCTTGGTGAGGTCAGTCAGAGGTGCTGTCAGTCCGTTGAAGTTCTGGATGTATTTCTGATAGTAGGCACATAGTGATAAGAATGACCTGATGTCTTTCTTTGTTCGGGGTCTTTTTGCTGCCACTATTTTCTCCACGTTCTTCTTAATAGGCCAACTACAGCCGTGAGAAATAGTGTGCCCCAGGAAGTCCAGCTTTTCAAATGCGATGAGACATTTGCTAGGTCTGGCTGTGAGACCAGTTTCCTGTAGTCTCCTAAGGAGCATAGCGACGGTAGCAATATGTTCTTCGTAGGATTCCGATGCAATTAAGATGTCGTCCATGAAATTATGGATGTGGGGACTTTGCAAGGGTTCTAAAAGCTTTCTCATCATCCTGGTAAACACTCCTGGTGCGTTATGCAATCCGAACGGCATCACATTAAATGTGTAATGTCCTTCACTAGTGCTGAAAGCTAGCAAAGGTTTAACTTCCTCCTTGACTGGTATTTGATAATAACCTTTACTGAGGTCAATCTTGGAGAAAATCGTTGCCTTGCTGAGCTTGGTGAACAACTCAGAAACAGTTTGGAGCGGTTCAGGCTGGAATTCCGTTACGGCGTTTAGCAACCGGTAATCAATACACAGCCGAACTTCCTTATTGGGCTTCTGTAACAGCACTACACTCGAACTGTAAGGAGATGTAGACTCGCTGATAATTCCTGCCTGACGCAGCTTGTCTATTTCTCCGCGAAGTGCATCAGCTTTGGCGTACGGAATGGGGTATACTCTGGTTCGAACAGGGGTCTCGTTTGTTAATTTCATGTCAAATTCGATGAGATTTGTTCGACCAGGTACATCCGTTAAGACTGCACTGTACTGCTTCAGTAGCGCCCTGGTTTCTGTTTGTTGTTCTACTGAGAGATTATCGCCGAACTTGACATCTTTAAAGGATTCTGTGGGTTGCAATGGATACTCCATGCAACCATCATCATCATCCTCGTCTTCCGTTGCTATGGCGACAGCCAGGAGATGCTCGGAGGATGGCACCGGTCTTTCCAAATATTTCTTAAGCAGATTTATGTGGAAGACCTTCTCCTTTCCTTTGATGGAGATCTTGTAATTGGTACGTGAGATCTTTTTAAGGACGGTAAACGGCCCTTGCCATCCGATGCGAAGTTTATTGCTTCCGGTTGGAAGTAGCAACAAAACTTTCTCCCCTGGTTGTAGTTCTCTCTCTTTTTGCAGCTTTGTTGTATCTTTTAGTATGTTTAGCGCGGGCTTTCTTAAGGTTGGTGTTGGCTAGATCCCATCCTAGCTTTAACCTTTCCTTGAGCTCAGATACATATTTGCTTGCAGAGACGACTGTCTCGTCAGCCTTTTGGTCTGTCAGGGACCGAAGTAAGGCTTCTAATGGCCCCTTTATAGGTCTGCCAAATAAAAGTGTAGCAGGCGGGAATCCCGTAGACGCTTGGGGAACCTCTCGGTAGGCGAATAAGGCAGCCGATATATATAGGTCCCAGTCTTCCGGTTTCTCCTGACCCAGCTTACGTAACATGGTGGTGAGGCTGCCATTAAAACGTTCCACGAGCCCATTTCCGGCCGGATGGTAGGGACTTGTGTGGATATGTTTGGCCCTCAAGATCTTAAAGATCTCCTCCATTAACAGGCTACGGAATTGGGATCCATTGTCCGTCAAAACTTGTTGAGGGAATCCCAACCGTGTAAAGATTTGCACGAGGGCTTCTGCGACATGCTTGGAATCTATGCATGTTAGCGGTACAGCTTCGGCCCACATTGTGCAAGTGTCGACTAAAGTCAGGATGAACCTGTGCTTTCTTTTGGTCCTTTCCAGGGGTCCAATGATGTCGACAGCAACCCGTTCAAATGGAGTACCCACTATTGGCATTTGCCCCATGGGTACTGGGGGTGTCAAGTGCTTGGGTGCTACCCGTTGGCACTGGGCGCAGGATTTCACGTACCTGATAATGTCAGAGTTCATTCCTGGCCACCAATAGTGGTTTTTTATTCGCTGAATAGTGGCGTTTTGTCCCATATGTCCGCTAAAGGGAAGAGAGTGCCCCATTTCTAAGATCTGGCTTCTGTACTGCGTCGGTACTAGGAGCTGGTTATTCCCCGTGTCCGGGTTGCCCGTTCTACGATACAATACGCCATCCTTAGAAAAGATGTCTCCGTTGTGTCTGGGGTCCTTAGCCATGGGCAGTTTTTTAAAGCAGGGCGCCAGAGTAGGGTCTTTTTGTTGCGCCTCCTTCAGTTCATTCGGCAACAAATTTGGCGCAGGCTCCTTTTCCTTCTTGGCTTGCCCTCTTGTGGTTACCGCTGCCACAATCGGCTCCTTTGGTCTCCCAATAAACACATATCTACATCCCAGGATAACTGGGTAGATCGGATCATCCATTATGGCCGCTTTAATAACACCTCTGACAATGTCAGAGTGTATTTCTACCAGTGCGATAGGCAGCGTCCTGGGCGCATCACTCTTAAAAACTCCACTAAGTTTGACGGTTTCCTCTGTCTCCTGACCTGGTTTGACTAGGTGTCTAGCAACAATACAACTAAAACTTAATCCAGTGTCAAAGAGACAAGTGGTTGAGGTACCATTCAAAATTACAGTTCCTCGAGTTGAGGGTCGGTCCCCCTCAGGTTGAGAATCACTGACATTGACTCTACCTTTCGAGGCTGTATGCAAACATACAACGCGGTTTGGACCGGTTTGTTTGCCCTGATCAGACGTTCCTGGTGTAGGGGTCTTTCCTTTTCCTGGACCTTGGTGGCCGCGCTGCCACGTAGGCCTGGTGGGTTGATCAGAATTGTTGTGGGGGGGGGGGGGTATCGGGTTTTGTAGAATTTCGATTTTTCCTGGGGAGGTCTCTGGGTATTATTTTCTCGTTGGTTATAATTCTGAGAGGAATTAGAAGAATAGGATGACTGCTCTAGATTTTGTTTTCGAGATGGCTCATCTGTGGGTTTACGTTTAGTGCTGGGAAATTCGGCCATTGCATTGGTATAGCGTTCGGCCTTATTGAGGATGTCCTCAAGTCTGACTGCGCCCTGTTCCGCCAAAAATCTAGGGGTTTCGTTTGACAAAGTTGACTTTATCTGCTCCACAAGAACAAGTTCAAGGAGTCCCTCATATGTAAGAGGTAGGTCCGATAATTCGATGCATTTTGTCAAATAGCCCGTGAGACGTGAAGAGAACTGTGAAAATGTTTCCGTGCTCTCTTTTCGGCTGTTCCTGAACATTTGCAGGAATTTTCGGGCAGTCATCTCAAACCGTTCTAGCAAGGCCTTTTTCAGCATGTCATAATCATGTTGGTTCGATCCCAGCTTTGTGTATACGTCATAAGCATTAGCTTTTAGTGACGTTGAGAGCTTAAGTGCCCAGCGGGAACACTCTAACTCATACAGATTCGCGAGCCTTTCGAATTTTTCTAGGTAGCTGTCAATTTTTTAATTAGGGCTAGGAAAAGATTCTAAAGCAAAAGACATCGCCGTTAATTGGGCAGTCTGAGTGCTGGAGAGATCCATTGACTGGGGCGAAGACGGTTCTCCGTTATTCGAAGTAGAGGCGCCCCGACTCTCTAAAGCCTTAAGCGCCAGTTCATGCTGTCTTTCCCTGTCTCTCTCCTCACGTTGTCTCTCCTTCTCTCTTTCCCTGCGAGCTTCCATCTCTGCCTCAATTTTCTTCTGCTCCAATTGACGATCGTCCGCTTCTTTCTTCCTATTTCTTCTATTTCTATATCTGTTTTGTTTCCTCTCTCGTAAATAAGATCTATTGTCAGAATCAACATGTGTTCTGATGTTGTATCCACCTCTAGCGGTCTTGCCTAGTGCGTGGCGTTGCCGTTTCCCTGGTGCATGAGGAGTTGTGGTGCACCTATGGTGTACTGGGGTCGTGCGGAGTATCTACTGGGTGGTATAGTATGATTGGTCTGATATGCGGGTCTCTGATCATGGAAATAGGCATCGCTGTGCAACGGTCTGGTGTCATAGTTAGCTATGGTTTGTACTGGGGTCGTGCGGAGTCAACAATTTGGTGTATTATGCGGGTCTTGATCAGGAAAATATCGCTGTGCAACGGTATCCATGTTCTATTTTGACCCGTTTTCCCACACGTATAACAACAACTTTGGTTGACGTTATGAACCATGTCCGGCCTCTGTACAGCGGGGCGATGAGTACGGTTGCTATGCCTATCATAAGCTATTGGGCGAGTCCATTTTTGTCGGGAATGATATATTTCCATGGGCTCATGTTCCACTTCTTCTCTGTGCTCTATCCTCGGTTCCCTGCCGACACGTTGGTGGAAACGTTTACGGACTTTATCCTCCGTGACAGCAGTCTGGATTGTCTCAGTAATGGTTTTTGTGTCCTTGCGAACTAAATGTAATTTGAGGTGATCTGCAATTAGGCCGTCTACAAAAATACCAACAAGATGTCTCTCCATTTCCGGGGTGTCTGTTGGGCCTCCACAAAACGTCTCCTCTGCCAGGTTCAAGAGCCGATCTCCATAAAACTGCACAGGCTCGTCTCTTTCCTGTCAAATCTTCCTGAGCAGAGACCAAGCGTGCATATCATCAACAATATCTCTATATCTTTGAATGAGTTCCTTCTTCAAGGATGCATAGGTCTCATTGGGGTATAGCTGTCCCCTTTTACGCAAAAAATCTGTGATTAGGGAGTCAGAACTCAAGAAAGCTATCCTCTTTTTGTCTGCATCACTTTCAACATCAACTATGGATTCAAATTTCTCTATGTCCGACAACCAGCGCCTGAATTTCTTTTTGTCGCCGCTAAAGGGCGGGATAATGGATCTGATTTGTGTGAACTTTGCGTAGTGGTCTACGTTTTGCAAAGTTGTTGTAATTTTTTTGTAGCGCCAACATGGTAGGTTCAGTAATAGGTTGTGGCGGTACTGAGGCCGTAGGCTGCAGTTGTTGGGCCTGTACATTTTGGTCCATTTTTGTGATTTTATTCTGTTATTTAGTGGTTCACAGTGATCCTTTGCTCTTTATAGAAGAACTGGTCATGTGCATCAATTATCTTGTATGTAACAGGTGGGATGCTTTAAGACTGGGCACGGTATCCAATTATCTTAGATATGTAGCCGGATAAGGGAAGGACTGGTCCAAAGGCACTTATTATCTCATATGTAGCAGGGGTCCCTTATTATTGGGTGATAGTTATTTGTTCCCTATCTACGTGAGAGTTGGTTGTACTGGCTTAAAGCTCGCCAGAGGTCTTAATGTTCTCACACTCTATCTGAGGGTTCAGGTATAGTTCCATTTTATTTCTACTGCTGGTGTTAAGGTGTTTTGAGCAAGTGTAGTCGTGATAATATGAACACTGACATATACATCTACATTATTTAAAGGAAAATAAATTTCCAACAGCCTGTTTCTAATAAGATGACGTTTTATTTAAATCAAGTTGGTCAAACAAATGACAATGAATTTGTACAGGAAATATGTCCTTAGGTACCACATATCAAACATTCGTATAATCTCCTCTTCTAAATATGCATACAAAATCCAAGATGTGTGTCAACATTATTATCCAATAATACAATCTTTCCTTATATCCTGGACGATTATATTTTTGCAATTGTTTTCCTTCAGCAGTTTGGTTTCGATAACCTCCAGAATTATTTTCCTTTTCAAATCCTCCATTTTTATTCTATCTCTCCAGTTTTATAAGAGTTTTATCATTTTCAATACACATGCTGAAAAGTTAATAATGAGAGGCGAGCGAAGTACTTACTGTTCATTGAAAAACTGAATCAAACACGTTGTAGTGCACAACTACACATAAATAAATGATTAAAATCATTTAGTTGAATTCCTCAACTGTGAGAATGGATAGACATTGTACGTCTTTCCCCTGGGCACAACACTTCTAGACTATCTAACTAATTATTCTTGGCGGCAAAGGCTTAGGTCAGCTTTGGCTAATCACATTTTCATTGCATAAACATCACGTGACGTTGCTACTTTTAACCTGCATGTCTATTATTACCATAACTGCCGGGTAGATAGCGTGCATTCTTACTAACGCTGACCTAATGAAATATACCTTCCATTTCCCCTTCTCTCAATGCTTCGTTAATTAATTTTTATTTAAGATTAGAATCCATTAGTCGATTTCAACAAAATGGTAATTGTTTTACATTTATGTTAATAACTGGGCTCTAGCATGAATGAATGCTGATGGTGGTAGGTTATACGGCCACATTCACTTGGCTCTTGATCTCCGACCTTCCCAGTCCTGCTCTTGTATTGTTTTTACTTATTCTTCTATTCTTGGCGTTCTGATCTGCCAACTCGTTACCAGCAATACCTATGTGTGCTGGAACTCACACTACATCCTCTGTTTCCTAGTGGTGTATTAATTGCAGGAATGTCTTCCTTTATATCTGGCCGGCTACATTTACCTGGGTGTTCTAGTGCTTGTAGTGATGATAGTGAGTCTGTAAATATCGTAACAGCTTCTAGTGGGTTATCTTCGATTATTTCTAAACTTTTTAGAATTGCTACCATCTCTGCGGTAAAAATCGAATCCCCTTCAGTTACACTGTAGCTCTTTTTAATTCCCCATTGTGGTATTACTACTCCGGCACCTAGTTGCCCCCTATCACCCTTTAATCCATCAGTGTAGACGGCCAGACTTTGTTTAATTAGTTGATCTATGAACTTTATACTTATCATTTTGGCTTCCTTATCTTCTATGTTTTGTTTGATCTTTTCAGTAAGTGAGTAGTCTATGATTGGTGTTTTTAGTTTCCAGGGTGGTATTTTGCTTCTGTATTTATTACTATTTTAAATTGTATTTGATAGTTCTTTGAACTGCGTTAGATCTTCTATAGTTCTCCACCCTGTTGGATATCTTTCTTTATTTAAGGGGACGTCCCATACACTTGGTTGGTTTTTGACAAATGCTTTATGTGCTGGGTGGGTCACTTCTTGTGCTACTTTACTCCAATAATTTAATCTTAGTTCTTTCCGTCTTAGACCAAGGGGTGGTATGCCAAGAGTTACTTCTAGCGCTTCTACTGGTGTTGATATAAATGCACCTGTAATGGTTCTCATGGCTGCATTTTGAATCCTGTCCAGTTTTGCTTTGCTAGAAGCTGCAGCTGAGTCATAAACTATGCTGGCATAATTCAGTTTCCCCCTGATGAAAGACTTGTAGAACATAAGCATTATTTTATTGCTGCCCCCTTATCCATTACCTTTAACTATCCTAAGTATATTTAGTGGTCCCCTACAGCTTTCTACTAAATTGTTTTTATGTTTATTCCAATTTTGTTGTTTATCTAATGTTAAGCCCATAAATCTTGTTGTTGAGGAGGTACATATTTTGTGTCCTGTAATGGTTATATTGATTTTGTAATTTTTTTAAAATTTCCTTTGCTGAATATCATACCTACTGTTTTGTTTAATTTGAAAGCCCCAACTTTTCATCTACTCTGAGGTAGCCGCGCTAGCGTAGTGGTTACAACACCGCTCTGGCTACCGGGTGATACAGGATCAAACCCGGGCGACGGCATTTGAGGATTTTTCGTCGACCGGGATTTGGACTGGATTAACTCGAGACCTGGCGAGGACATTTGAAGGAGTGTCGTCGACCAGGGACTGGCGGCTCCTGAGCCGACCCAGCTGCAATGGGTACCTCCGAAATCGGCGAGTATTTGCCTGAATGGCGAGGGACACCTGTCTCTGTACAAGAAATAAAGGGATACTCACGTAAAATCAATGTCAGGTTAGACATAAATAATAACCTGAGATTTCGCCTCGAGTGTTAGCGGGCGTACGAAAAAAAAAAAAAAAAAAAAAAATCCACTGTGAAACTTTGACTATTTGTGTTTGAAGTTTTTGGTAAACATGGTCCAAGTTTTTTCTAGATCGCCAAATGGCTCAGTCGTCTGCAAATTGTGATATTGCATTCTTAATTTCGTTAAATTTACGGAAATCTACGTGTTTATGGTAAATAAATGTGAAACCACCCACCCCCCTCCTCCCCCGCACCCGCTAAATTTAAAAAAACGGACAGAGATAACTGTCCAGCGGTCAAAATGTTATAAAAATGTTCACAATATACCCAACTTATAACCAAGAGATCACACATCTTGTCAGGTTTTGACAGGATGTCGAATCTCGGAAATAAGTGAAACAAAATAATAAAAAAACATATAAAACACTTAACCTTGTGATACTTTAACTCTTTGACTCCGTAATTATTTTCCACCCTGCGCCGTAATTGTTTTTTGAAGAATTCTAAACAGTGAAGTGTAAATTGTATGTTAATATTGTCTATGTACATGTACATATTATATACCAAACTGTAGTGAATTAGATAGAGAATTGTAATATGTCACGAACGGTTTATAGAATGAATGTCAGTACTCTTGCTCCGATGGGAGCTAGAGGTATTTATGTAAGTTGTGAGTTGAAGTGAGTGAATGTTCTTTGACTGTGGGCATGAATGCGTTAGGAGCAGTAAGTTGTGAGTTGAAGTGGGTGAATGTTGTTTGACTGTGGGCATGAATGCGTTAGGAGCAGTAAGCACTAATGTCGAGTTCACGGGCATGACTGAGTTGTTGTGAACGAAGGGGTGGTGAAGACTGGTCAGGTGTGAAAAGGGTCATGTGTGGGAAGTCATTCGAGAGATAGATTGGAGTGAGAAGAGATTATACGGGGAGTGAAGGCGAATTGAATGAAAAAAAGTAGAAAATATATTGAGATATAGTGAAATTCGTTCCATTAGAAGATGTTCCAATTGTGCACATCATACATTGTGCTTTTCTTGTGATTTATGGCCAAAGCGACAGTCTGCCTGTGTTATTGTGTTTATGCTCAAGTTTGTGACATAAATTTGTCAGATATCGTGCCTACTTGTTGGAGTTCAATGAGTTAACATTAGCTGTGTATAACGAGCCATGTTTGTCGCTCCATGTGTAATGTAATACATATTTGTCAATGTGCACACACAGCTAAGCACTTGACATAATATATAGCGTCTTTGGTAGTATTAACACAATTACGTTTGGTATACTTAAAACATTTTGTCTGTAAAATTGAAAAACACTTAATAGTTAACTGTAGGATACGAGCTTACCAAAGACAACTTACTGTTGCAGACAATAAGAGATACAGAAGTTAGGGGAATGTATCCTATTTACTTTCAAACGGGAACAATTTACCTGTACAATAAATTTTAAATTAAATAATAGCTTTTCGTTACTTTCTTAGTTGTATCAATTTATTTTACGAAAATATATAAGGTATAAAATATTCTCTTATATTTATTAGCATAATTATTCATTTGTTAAATATTTATTTTGTTTTTCGTTTTAAAATGAAAACAACTTTAAATATTATGAGTATGATGCACATGTTAAAGTAATGAGCACATATGTGCCCTGCCACTTTCAATGACAATGTTGAAGCAAACGGCTGATCTTTGCACATGCGCACACTAAAATGTTTCATCGGCGCCAAATAGCGCACTTCGATCAATTTTGAAACACATTTTCTTACTTGGTGGTTTCTATTCTAACCTTGTGGCCGGAGTGGCTAACAGGTTTGGTTGCCAGTACAAGCAATATTTTTCAGAACCAATGGGAACAAATGATGTCATACCTCTTTCCCCCCCCCCCCCACTCACACACACGCACACAACTCAATGGTGTCCTCCTGGAGATCTGGATCCATATGTATCGTGGTAGACGTTCTTCTTCAATTCTGCAGACGTTGCCAAACCATCGTAACTGGAAATGTTCCACTCGGGTCTGAACAAACTGTATTACAAAACAACCCAGAAAGTTGGTCTCCGACCAGCGCTGATATAAATACGCACAGACATAAAGACGACAAAGGACGAGAAACAGCGGTTACAGAAAAACATATTTGTAATGAAGTTTTTGTTTTTGGATGTACGATAACTTGTTTTAGTGACTTTCGTAATTTACTGGTGGGTCCTCCAAACACCAAGAGATTTTTGACCGGACACGACTACATTCATTGCTTCTAAGATACTGTGTTGTTCCAACTTGGATAAGTTGATTCCCGACTTACATGATTTAAAAAGTAGCCGATATTCATTACGGTGACAGTGCTGCATACAGGCAGATTATTTGTTTCTCTGGAACTGGGGGAATGGTCAACGTAACTCTATAAACTCCACTCCAGAAAGTGACTTTTAATATAATTAATCGACGTCATAATTAATAGCAAAGACTTACGTTCCGGAAAGATGAGATTTTACGTCTATGTAAAGTAAGGGTTCCCAGCCTGGGTACGCCTACCACATGGGGATAAGCCAAGCATCTCACAGAGTTACGCAGGATATTTGGTAAATAGCTACAAAGCAAGCCAAACGTCAGGAAATGTAGGCAATTTGCCTCATATAAATTATTTCTCTCTTCTAACTTACATAATCATTTTTTTCAGTGCCTAAATGGATTCAACATTAGCAGCAGATGAACGCACATATATTGACATAATATATAGCGTCTTTGGTAGTATTAACATGTTTAAACATGGTAGATGTAAAGGAAAACATATTCAATTTATATTATTAACCTTTTCAACCAAAGTACAATGTAAAGTTAAATATGCATCTATTCAATTTATATGTAATGAATGCTTTTCCGCTCAATGAAATTAATATTAAGTATCAACGAGGGTAAAAGTTGTGAAGTAGATGAGATGGTGAAATGAGGCAAATTATTTCATATGATGACGTTGCCATCCCCCATGCAAACCTTATAATAGTCACCTTTTATGAAATGCCAGAGGGGGGCAGTATTCTTATTTTTGTCTTTGTCCCTTCAGAGACCAGCGGAAACTGTCCAAGACTTGTTATTACTCACTTTTGTAATAATCCATGTGTATAACGGAATGATGCCCAGCAGAGTGTTCATGAAGTAGAAGTAGAAAGAGATGAAAAAGGCAATTCTTCCCTTTCGTCTGTCGTACCACAACTGGAGCACAATCAGTATCTGAGGGCAAGAGTGTAGAATAGGATACCAGCTTCCAGAATATACATGTAACAAAATAACGCTTAGTCGTTAAATTGCTTAAATTGTTTTTTTAATAGCGTTAAATTGCTTTTATGCTTCATTCATTTTCCTTTTGGCTCCATATACAGCCTGGAGTCATTACTGCAGCTGGTTCTCTCGCCGAAGCCTGCACAAAGCATTCACTTTGTAACAGTTAAGTTGGTTCAGAGGGAAAATTTGGTTAGATGAAGTTAAGTTTTATGATGGAGATTAGCTGATTTTAGTTTGTAGTCCAAGGGGAATAATCGATAGAACGAGAAGAGAGTGTCAAGAGTAGTGCTTACATCTCTTCTTTACTGGTAGGGCATGTTTGCCTTTGTTAATTTTTGTTTTGGTAAGGTGAGGGAAGGAAACTATTCACGTGTTTTAAATTGTCTGGGGAGTTGTTTGTCAGACAAAGTGTACTGGAGTGATCGAAAATAGTTGTTGCAAATCGACGATTTAGATTAAATCAGTCTGCTTCAAGATGTGATAGAAGTAGCATCAGTTTGCTCCCAGCTGTGATAAATTTATCTTCTAGAAGTGGTAGCGAGTAGAAATGTCATCGGGCTAACAAGCCAATGGTTTTGGTTGATTCTGCGGTAGAAAAAGAAGTGGTAGCGAGGTAGAAGGATATAGAGAAAATAGTAGAAAGAAAACGTAGAAAGAAAGAATCATGTTAGGAAAGAAATTAGTCTAGCGAGTTAGAAATAGTATGGGAATAGTAGGGAAAATTAGTAGAAAGAGAAAAGAAAAGTTAGAAATGGTCCATCTCGGGCTAAACAAGCCAATGGTTTTTTTGGTGGGCTTGGAAAAAAAAAAAAAAAGCTTTGAAAGGTCGGGTTATAATGTTAGACAGAAAAAAAAGAAAAGAAAAAAAAAAAAAAAAAAAAAAAAAAAAAAAAAAAAAAAAAAAAAAAAAAAAAAAAAAAAAAAAAAAAAAAAAAAAAAAAAAAATAAAAAAAAAAAAAAAAAATAAAAACAGTGGCCCAGGACGGGGGGGGGTCGGGGGGGGGGGGGGGGGGGGGGGGGGGGTGCCACATTTGTTTTAATGACGTTCATGTTTTATTTATTCTGAGGAACGGGGATGTCAATGTTGCCAATGAGGGAGAAATTGTTGTGAGAAACATGTTGTGTATTTCGAAAAAAAAACCAGGAGGAAAAAGGGGAGGAGGAACGGTTGTGGTTTTGAACATTATGAGTTTTACAATTAGGATGTGTACGGGACACTCAATTTTTTAGACTTGGATAAGAAAAGCAAGAAGTAAGAAGTACAGGTAAGGGGGTTACGGGGGGGGGGGGGGGGGGGGGGGGGGGGGGGGGGGGGGGGGGGGGGGGGGGGGGGGGGGGGGGGGGGGGGGGGGGGGGGGGGGGGGGGGGGGGGGGGGGGGGGGGGGGGGGGGGGGGGGGGGGGGGGGGGGGGGGGGGGGGGGGGGGGGGGGGGGGGGGGGGGGGGGGATCGCCCAGACGTCTATCTCGCATTAATTTGCCACATTTGTTTATGACAGTTTTATTTATTCTGAGGACGAGATGTCAATGTTTCCAATGAGAGAAATGTGTGTATTTCGAAAAACCAGGAACGTTGAACATTATGAGTTTACAAATAGTATGTGTCGGGACACTCAATTTTCAGAGAGTATTTGTGTCTATTCTTTTGTGACACTAGTTGGTGGTACTATTTGAGGGTACTATCTCTGGAAGAAGTAAGGGTACACGTAGCCTGATGTCGACTCTAGACACCATCATCAGACGGGTGTTAGAGACGTGAGACGAACTTCGTAGACACTCTCTGACGCTTCTGGGAACGTGCAGCGCCCTACAACATTGACCAGTGACGAGTGTGATCCAGTCATCTATCTGCAAAGAACCAAACATTAGCGGGAGCAGACATCCTAAAGGCAACTCTCAAGTTGATTTAATCATTTTGATGTACTACACCTGTATCTCTGAGACTCTTTCTCAAATACACTTAAACAGAAGTATATAATAATAAGAGGAAATTCGCTGAATTAACTCAGCTGGGGGCTTGAGTGGGTTAACGAATTATAAGAAAACCCTATCCTTCACAAAAGATGACGGCAGATACTAGAGTTAACATTTGCTCAGCCTCGTACAGCATTGTTCTCGCATTCTGAATATCTTGAGGTAGAAGCATTTTTATCCTTCTATCTACAACTCTGCCAAAAGCAATCTTGTGCGAAGATAAACACCTTTGAAGACCCACAATAGTTATTCTTGAGTTTTTGACACTGTTGGACCATTACTGCACAGCTAAGGGAGACAACCCGTGACATTTGCTTTCTTAAGAATTTCTGCTAGGTGGTAGTCTATGTCTGGTTTCTTGATCTCCGAGGGTGGAACCACAGGCATGTATTCACAACTGTTATTATTTGATGTAATTAAAATACCTATGTGAACAATTTCCTCCATGATTTCATCCTGTAGGGAATCTATTGGTATTCATTGGATTGACCTGAGCTGTTAGTTGTTGTGGTAAAAGATGCAAATGCTTGGTAAGACTTATCTAACGTAACTGTCTTCATGTAATTTAGTCTTAACTTCGTTCTCCGTAATTCCAGTGGTATAATTTTTAAAGCCACCTCTAGAGCTTCCATTGATGTTGATCTGATACACCTGTTCATACAGCGTGATGCTGAATTCTGTCTAATTTAATCTTATTACTGTGTTCAGCAGAGTCATATATTGTACTTCCATAATCTATTTTTTCTCAAATAAAAGCTATGTAAAAAAAGAGCATTGTCTTAGTGCTGGCACCTCATCCATTGCCTTTCAAATATCTTAACAAGTTAGTAAATCCTCTGCAAGACTCCACTATTTTATCTATGTGTTTATTCCAATTTAGCTGTTGTTCCAATGTCATTGTTAGATATCGAGAAATTTCCACTGTATTAATGTTTTGACCTTGGATATTTGTGTCTTTAATTGTATTTTTATCAACCCCACCTTTATTGAAAATCATCCACATTGTTTTATTTGAATTCATCTGAAATACCCATTTTGTCATCCATTTACATAATTTATTTGTTTGCTTTTGTGTATTTAATGTTGACATATTTTTCCCAGTTCTCCGTACAGGAGCATCATCTGCATAATGTGACAATTTATTTTTCACAGCATTAAATTCTTCACCTAAATCATTCACCATTATTGTCAAAATTAATGGAGATATTACTGATCCTTGGGGTATTCCATTTTGTTGTTCATGCACCTTCACTCTAGCATTCATCATAAGCCATAGCTATATCCAAAAACATTACCGCAGTTTTTTCTATCTTTTGAAATACTGATTTTGCTTCATGTTTCAATTTAATTATCTGATTCATAGTGCATCTGATCTTCCCAAATCCTGACTGAGTTTGGCTATATAAATTATTCTTTTCCAGATAAAACTTTAATCTTTTATTTACTATGGTTTGTAATATTTTACCTAGATGGGACGTTAAACATATTGGTCTGTGTCAACTGGCATCATGGGCATCTTTTTCTGGTTTTAGTATTGGAATAATTACTGCTGTTTTCCATGTCTTGGGAATTTTTCCTGTATTCCAAATTTTGTTAAACAGGGATGTTATAGTTTCTTTGGTACTTTTAGGTATGTGTTTCAAGATTTCGTAGCTCTATATGTCATGCCCTGATGATGTATGTGGTTTTTCCTTTATTGCATTTTCAACTTCTTCCATTGTAATATCTGCATTTAAATATGATAAATTTTCAGTATTCTAATGTACTTGTTTACCGAGCTTTGTAAGAAGTGTTGCTCTTCTGTTGTTTTCAGCCTGTCCTAGTTTACCATAGAACTAACTCAATGATAGTATCTGGCCAGCACCTCTGCTTTCTGTCGGTCAGTCTCTGTTCTTTCAGGTCTTTCTATAGCAGGTATTTTCATATGTTTAGTTCTGTCTTTAATTGCTTTTATCTTATTCTACACATCTGTTAGAGATTGTTGCAGGGCTTAGCGTTTGGCAGACATTTTTCCAACGATTTTCTGTTGCTTTAAGTATTATTCTGTTTGATTCCTTTCTTATTTTCTTCTTATCTAAATTATCTACGAATTTATTTTTTTTATATTCCCGTACAGTTTGTTTTCTTTGTTTTTGAATGTTCGTACGTTTAACAGTCCACCATGGTACTTGGTTTTTTGTTCCAATGTAGCCTACATTCTATTTTTAATTGTTAATATGGTGTGAAATTATGTGTTCGGTCATATATACATTTATATATGTTTAACAGCTATCAGCAGTAATTCCCTTGTGAGATTATCTACAAATACATCTAAATTTTCATTTTCTGTCTTATTCATTTTTACCTCTTCTATTTCTATTTGGAAAGCTAACCAAATTTGCTTTAATATAGTGAAATTTTGATTTTTCTTCAAGTGTTTTAGATTTGTAGTTATCTTTTAGTGTTATTTCATTGGGTAAATGGTCTGAATTTATATCCTCAATAACTTCCCATTTTGCATTAGCAAGATTTAGTGTTACAATGCTTCTATCAATAGCTGTGTCTTGCTGATTTGCACAAGGATTAATTCTTGTAACTGATCCATCATTGTATAATTAGTTCATTGTTTTCAATAAAGTCCATCAGTAGTTTTCCTGATTTGTCTATCAAATTGCTTCGCCAAGTTGTATGATGAGCATTGAAGTCTACCACTATAATAGTTCTGTTTTTATTCTTTTATTCACGTCTGTGAAATCTCTGTCGTTTATGTTTCCACTGTTCATGAAATAGACCTTTTATAACTAATATAACTGGGTACCAGAGCAACTCTAGGAAGGTTAAGGCGGCCGGCGTGATGCTGACCACATCACCCCTAGTGTGCCGATGGTCAAGAAAATATGCCCTTAACACCATATTCCCAATATGCCTCAATGGGCATGTAACGGGGTCTTTTACCTTTTGTCTTAAGTTGTTAAGCGATTATTCTGTTTCTCATATTTAGAGTAAAATAACATTAAATGATATGGTGTTTGATGCACATGGTAAAGTAGTGAACACATATAGTCTCTGTCCCTTTCAATGGTAAATGTTATACTAATATCCTAGACCTAAGGGTCTTTCATATTTGGACATGCGCCCTAATATAACCGACTAGGTTGAACGGGACGTGCCTCGCCAAAACGAGGCAAAATTTTATGAACAAAAAAATATGAGTGTGAGTATTGATCATCATTGACTTAGTACTTCATGGAACCATCACTTACAGTTAGAGATGTGTGTAAATACTTGACCTTGTGTGTGAGTATTGATCATCTAGTCACATGGTAGGAAGCCTGCACAAAGAATCAACAAACTCTTGTACTAGTAGTATCTGTGTCAATGTGTTTTACTTGATCAGGTTGATAACACCATTCACTAACTCTTGTAGTAGTGGTTTCTGTGTCAAGGTGTTTTACTTGATGAGGTTGATAACACCATTCACAAACTCTTGTAGTAGTGGTTTCTGTGTCAAGGTGTTTTACTTGATGAGGTTGATAACCCCATTCACAAACTCTTTTAGTAGTGGTTTCCGTGTCAATGTGTTTTACTTGATGAGGTTGATAACACAATTCACTAACTCTTGTAGTAGTGGTTTCTGTGTCAAGGTGTTTTACTTGATGAGGTTGATAACCCCATTCACAAACTCTTGTAGTAGTGGTTTCCGTGTCAATGTAATTTACTTGATGACGTTGATAACACAATTCACTAACTCTTGTAGTAGTGGTGTCTGTGTCAATGTGTTTTACTTGATGAGGTTGATAACCCCATTCACAAACTCATATCAGACTTTTCGTACAACTGTTGATGGTGTAGTAGCGGTTTCTGTGTCAATGTGTTTTACTTGATGAGGTTGATTCACAAACTCATATCAGACGTTTTGTACAACTGTTGATGGTACATTAGTCATATTCTATCTTCATCTCTTCAGAGACGCCCGTAGCTCATTAGCAGTTATACTTGTCCAGGTTGGCTGATGGAGACTGAGTACCTATGGGTTTTCCCGGAGTGCAGTGGTGTCAATTCTGAGCAGCAATAACAAAAACATCCAAAAATAAACTTGATTAAGGTCGTGTTTATCTATAACGAATGTTCCTGCCCCTTTGTAATATTTATGTCCGTGCGTATAAATACATTGTAAGAACGCTTGTCATAAACATGTTTGTCTGGGATGGTTTTTGTTGTTGTTGTTTTTTATTAATACAATGTGTTTACGATTTTATGTAGAGCACTCTTCGGCGCTGACAACACACTTTGGTGCGCAAAGCAACGATATCAATGCGAATATAGGAAATGAACTGTCATTGAGAATGACAGACCATGTAAGTATTCATTTACTTAAAACTCGTATCGGGCGGAAATATTTTTTTTTTAAATGGATAAAATACAATTTAAAAATTCACATGTTATAAAATTTAATAGGCGTATAATGTACATGATGAAATAGATTTATCTTACATTATTTGGTACGTTGACTGGATATAAATAATGTGTTAAAGTAAACGTTCTTATTTAACGTAGTATTTGTTTGTCTCAAGTAAGTCGTTGCACTTGCAAAGACAAAAAAAATGGTACCTCCAATTACAAACATGTGGCTAGGCATAAAGTAATCAGATTTCGCACGTGACCAGTGTTTGTGATTGTCTTCGGTTGTTTCTACTCTCTCTGTTGTGTAGTTCATCATCAAGCTTTTGTAGTTCTTCAGTTCAACACGGTTTGTAATTCTGACTTGTCTCTCTGATAATAGACTCAATGGCTGCTTGCAGTATCGTTTTGTTTAGACGATCAACCAGTTTTTTTTTTCTTTACTGATGAATACAAAAGTGTGTACGTGTGTTAATACATTTGCAGAACCTGTATTTCAGCATTAGTGTTGATACCACAGTAAAAAAAAATTTATTTTTGTTATACAAGAAAACATATACGAAAAAGACATAACAACAGAAAAAATAAATATGGATTTGAAGAAATTGAAAGAAGGCAAAAATACATTCGAAAAAAAAGTATTAAACTTCGTTGAAAAATTATCTTATATCTTTCGTAATAATGGACCACGTGGCTGATGTACCTAATATTATACGTGACCTGACTTGACATGTTCCATAATATTTGATCACCACAGACGATGAGCGCGTGCCTTGTAGCCTCAACGTTTACATTTTGAGTGTTAGTCTGTTTAATTCCGTCACAATTAGACGTGGCCATTAATCGCTTTTGTTAATTTATTTATATTTCTATTTAACCTGTTTTCTATTATCTGACTGGGGCCATAATAACGCCCATGTGTTTTCGCTGTGCGAGCACCCATCGGCATAATCCAGTTACCAGTGCGAGGCCGCGCGAGCCTGGTTCACTGACAAGATGCGAAGCGCGCTCAGAAACATTTCCTGGCCAAGACGCCTTTATTAAGAGAGCGACCGGCAAGCTACAGGGACATTACTAACACATAACTTATTCTTCAGACCTAAAGGTCTTTTATATTTGGACATGCACCCTAATATAACCGGCTAGTTTTAACGGGACTCGCCTCGCCAAAACGAAGCAAAATTTTATTTTTTTTTAAATCTAGAGATATTTTATTCGCAACATCGGCTCCAGCAAGAAGAAGCGAAACGACTGTGGGTAAAAAGTGAACATAGAAATTGGAACAGGTTAGCAATTGAGCACTAACTGGGTGTTTGTTTGATTGTTTAGTGTTTGTTCGTTAGTTTGCTTTGTGAGTGTGGTTCACTGAGAACGTCGTATGAATAAATACAGCCCCTGCCTCAAAAACAAGAGTTTTAATTGTTTATGGGTCTGGTGCGAGTGTGCAAGAAAGTGATCACATATCACAACAACTTTATTCCTCGTCCACCCTATCACAATTATTTAGTACTGTGCTGTGAAGAAACATATTTGGTTTTGATATGTGGTCATTTTACATGTCAGCTACGTCTCTTTACTGTTGTGATGCTGTCTTCACGATCGAATGAACAGTAATGCCAGAAAAGGTGACTGTGCTAGCTAAACCTCGACATGCATAAGTCTTTATCCATCCATTGATACGATGTTTGAACTGCCATAGGTTGTCTTGCTCTAATAATTCATGTTGAACTGGGATGTACTGAAAAGGGATTGCCGTAGACCCATAATGTCTGCCAAGTTTGAAATACAGAATGTTCAAGAGATTAATACGAACACTTTTGGTATATGACGGAACATTATCTTATGAAAGTATGATTATTGGCAAACTATTAAGATTGGGTAAAGAGACGAAGCTACCATATAAAATGACCACATACCAAAATCACATAGGCTACCAAATATGTTTTTTCACAACGTAGCACTAATTAATATAATGCAGGTCAAATAGAAACAGAAATAAATTGACAAAACAGATTTCTTGTTTACTTGTGACAGAATTAAATAGACTAACACTCAAAATGGAAAAATAGCGACTACAAGGCACGCGCTTATCGTCTGTGATGATCAAGAGTTATAGGACAAGTCAAGTCATGTCACGTGTAATATTAAATACACCAGTATTCCATTTATCAGACCGGACTTGGTGGAACAATCTTGAAGGACTTACATATCCCAGGAAAACCATTTTAATAAGGAAGGCTGAGGAAACTGGAACACACGGAGTCATAGAGGGAATTATCTTACAAAAGTATTGTCCCCGAAGAACACGGGAAGAGGCGAAATCAAGAGTCTTAACTTATTCATCTGAGCAGAAAGTCTGTGAGCCAAATTTGGCGTAAGTTGTCATTTTATATTTTATATTTTTCATTACTAACATGTGAACTAAAATGTATATATTACTGTGATAAAATTACATTGATACATCGATAAAATTATTATTTATAGGTGTGGTAAAGTGGGATGATATAAATATTTATAGGGGACTTAGTGTACTGACTGAGATCAGCTGTGAAGGTATCTGTATCTAATAGGTGTAGTGTTTTACAGATAACCTTACTTGCTACCACATTTATACCTCAGTCAGAATTATTCTGAAATATGTGATGACTACGTTGAATGTCTAGGGTTATGTAAATGATGAAGTGTAAGTCACAACAACAACAGACAGATACACAATTTAATTTATTCCACCACACTTGACAACACTGTGACACTCACACACATTTAACACTCTATAAGACTATCTTAAATGAGTCACTGGTAAAGTTTCAAATATATATGTATTAATTACTTTCACTAATATATATCCTGATTCAACTACAAAGTGAACCAGGAATCACCATCAAATGTAATCACAATTTATATGTACAGAATTTATAAATATGAACCTTGTAGTGACATATTTTATTAATATTATCCTATGTGTGTCAGTTGTGTAGTAGTACTATGAGGTAATACTGGTTTTGTTTTTCAAGCTATGTTGTTATTTGTCATCATGACTTCAAGTGTTTGTTTATCCTGGAAATAGTATGGGGAAAAGTTCACAGTTCCTATCAATTTACACAATGTATTTTCCCTCTGTTTTATTATAATGTTAATTTTAGAGGGGGACACATAATGTTGAGCTCCTCTGGCCACAGAAGCTTATCTTTCGTGATGGCGGCAGGAAAAGACTCCTCTGCTTGATAGCTTCCCTGTGTTCTGGAGACACCTCACTGGTCACTATCTGGACCCAGGAGTATGCTGTCAACCTCTAGATTCAGCAAAGCTCAGACCAGGTGCTGCTCAATAACTTTAGGACCACGGTCCCATAATTCATGGAAATAATACACAATTACGTTGACTGGCAATGAATATGGCACAAAATCCGACCTGCCGCTGTCTCAGGCTTTTATTTAGAAAAATATAAGCTGAATCTCAACGCACTGTTGCTTTAGAAAGTTTATTTGAAAATGTGGTGCTAAACTGACGCTTCTAATTGCCTATATTGGCGGGTCTAATCAATCGTGCCATGTTTACACAGCTTTTCAAAAAAGTACCTCTACTACTGTTTCCCCTGACAACAAAAACATTAGTATTGGTAGTCCGACTAATCGTGTTTCGCCTTACATTTACTGCGCTCCAATCAAATAGGATTTAACATGGGGACCTATTTCCCGTACAATGGTGGTTTCAAAATCTGCCACTGAGCGATTCTGATTTTGGTGTTGTCTGACACCCTCACTATTTCTTTTGGCTATAATTTGTTAATTCCTAGACTATTTGCGTAACACTTAACATATTATTTGTCAGCAAGTCCTAAGGAACCCAAATATACAAATTTAAGGGAGCTAAGTGGCAGTTTGACTCATTTAACTTCGGCGGGTACCAGATCCCAGAAATCAGATATGCTGACGACACAGTCCTCCTATCGACCAACCCAAAAGGACTTGAACAATTACTTCTGTCCACCAAAAAACACAGTGAGGCCCAGAATCTATACCTAAACACCAAGAAGACCAAAGTATTGACAACAGACAAAGTAAAGACCAAACCAGAAATTGAAATTGATAACGAAGAACTGGAAAGTGTCAATGAATTCGAATACTTAGGATCAATCATTAACAGCTCTGGCGACTGTGCAGTAGAAATTAAAAGAAGACTTGCAATTGCTTCACATAAGCTAATACAGATGAAAAACCTATGGCAAGGCACAAGCAAAGAAACAAAGTTACAACTGATCAGAGCATGTATATTCCCAGTAGCAACATACGGTTGCGAGACTTGGACACTCAATAAAACAGTTGCAAAAAAGATTACATCATTCGAAATGAAATGCTACAGAAGGATGTTGAGAATACCCTGGACAGAAAAAAAGACCAACAGAGAAGTACTGCACTCACTAAACGTACAGGAACATTGGCTCCTAAATACCATCGCAATAAGGAAGCTGAAATTTTTCGGTCATATAAAAAGACATAATAGTCTGGAAAAAACAGTGATGGAAGGCATGGTCCCTGGAAAAAGGGGAAGGGGTCGACCTAGACGACGGTGGACCCAGGACATCACAGAGAGTCTGAACTTGTCTTTGGCTGATGCAGGTCGACTTGCCCAGAATCGTGATGCGTTCAGAGCAGCTGTAATGGAGACAACGTTCTGGAAAGAATATGTCACATGATGAAGTGGCTGCGTTCAAAATATGCATTTTCTTCTACCTCCCGTTCACTTCAATCGATGTGGTGTGTGGGTACAGTCATGTTTTCAAACGTAAACCAGTATAATGTCATCTTTCCCAATAATCATTTTTCAGGTTTTTAAACCTAACTCGCGTATGGGTAGTGTTTTTTATCACTGTCGATTTGAAAAAAGTTAGTGCTTGTGGCCTTACACGCGTGATGGTAGTAATTGTATAGCGAGACGCGTGTTAGTGTTGCATGCGTTCCGGCTTTCAGCACTCCCTTCTCTCTATCCTAATTCCATCTGTCTTTTCGTTTATGTTAACTTAGTGTATAAAATGACATGAATGGAATATTAAATATAGGTCAGCTTGCGTATCTCAAGGTTTTTCTTAGAAATGCAGTACACGTTTTATCGTAGAAAGCGTGTATGCTGCAGTAGGCTTTTACTATCAACGTGAAACGTTACAATTTGCAGACGAAGTAGAAAACAAGGGGGATTTCGAGTACAGTCATTGTGACAGCACTGTTCTTTACCATTCTTCTTTCCTTTTATTGAATTTATTCGTTAGGCTTTACATTTCCTTTTTAATTTATATATGTGGATTAGAATTTCTCACGACAAATTCTCCCCACTTGAAACAGACGTTATATGTCAGTCTATAATTCTATATACACATAGAGAAATTTATTATTTTTCCTGGGGTTTAGGGTGATTCTCATCACACGGATGGCGGCTTAAAAAATCCGCTCCAAGATTTGTTTTTCCACTTATATACTCTATGCTAAACTCAAATGGCTGCATCAGTAATGACCAACGGAGTAATCTAGAATTTTCATGTCTAGCCTGCGCTAGAAACGACAAGGGTTTGTGATCCGTTTGCAACTTAAATGCCTTCCCATACAGATAAATATTGAATTTCTTTATCGCCTATATTACTGCAAGACATTCTTTTTCGCTAGTTGAGTAGTTGGTTTCAGCTTTATTCAACTTTCTGCTAGCATATGCCACTGGGCTTAATTCCCCATCCAATGCATCTGATTTCTGTAGCAGAGTCGCACCTAACCTAATATTACTGGCATCCGTACTTACAATGAATTATTGACTTAAGTCAGGTAATTTCAAAATAGGTTTACTTGTGAGCTTTTCCTTTAATTTCTGGTAAGCGATTTCACATTGTGGTGTCCATGTAATTCGATCTGGATTTCCCTTACGTGTCAAATCAGTTAACGGTGCACATATGAAATTAAAGTTTTTGATATACTTTTGGTAGAAACCACATAATGAGACAAAGGATCTCACGTCTTTCTTGGTTTGTGGTCTCGGGGATTTCTTTAGTTTCTCTAAATTCTTTGGGTCAGGGGTCATGTTTCCCTGATAAACTGTGTGTCCCAAGAATTCTAATTCTTTACATCCAACGCAACATTTGGTCGGTCGGGCTGTTAAATTCGCTTCCCTAAGTCGATTAAACAGCATGTTCAGAGAGTCAATGTGTTCCTCAAATGTTTCTGTGGCTATAAGGATATCATCCATAAAATTTGTGATACATGGATTATTCAGAGGGTAAAATAATTTTTTCATCATTCTAGAGAAGACACTAGGCGCATTCTTCAATCCAAATGGCAATCTGTTAAACTCATAGTGTCCCTCTGAGGTACTAAAAGCTAGGTATGGTCTAACCTCAGGCTTTACTGGAATCTGATAGTATCCTTTACTCAGGTCCACCTTTGAGAAATATTTAGCTTTATTTAGCCTGGCAAACAACTGATTTGTATCCGGCAATGGATCCACCTGTCCTTCTGTGATAGCATTCAGTCTCCTGTAATCTACACAGAGTCTATGTTCTCCAGAGGGTTTCCTTAAGAGTACAACACCGGAACTATACGAAGATTCACTGTGTGAAATAATTCCTTCCTTCAACAAATAGTCTATCTCTTCCTTCAAAGCTTTCTCCTTAGAAAAAGGAATCGAATAGGGTTTCATACAGACAGGTGTGGGGTCTATCAGTTTCATATCATATTCCAATAAGTTTGTATGCCCTGGTCGGTCTGTTAACACCACTGCATGATTATTTAGAACCTGTTGCACTCTCTCTTTCTGAGTTTTCGTTAAATGTGTACTGATTTTCACCTGTGCCGCTGTCTCACAGGGGTGTAATGGATATTCAAATGATGAAAGTGGTTCCTTTTTCATCTCCATGGCAATGGACAAGGTCAACAAGTGTGTCTCTTCCTGATGTTCTCTTTCCAAATATTTCTTCAGGAGATTCACATGATAGATGTTTTCTTTCCCCTTCTTATCTATCTTATAATTGGTTCTAGACACCTTGTTTCTTCCTGGCTTGTCTCAAATTTTCATTGGCAAGTTTCCAGCCAGTTTTTAAACGAGTGGTCAGCTCATTCACATATTGGTATGAGGATGTAATATGTTCCTCTGCCTTTTCATCAGTCCACGTTCTTAACAGAGCTTCGAGTGGACCTTTTATTGGCCTTCCAAACAATAATGTTGCTGGGGCCATACCGGTTGAACTATGGGGTACCTCCCGATAAGCAAAGAGGGCGGCGTGAAGGTACTGGTCCCATGTATCTGGTTTTTCGTGTGCCAACTTTCTCAGGATTGACATCAACGTGCCATTAAATCTTTCCACTTGGCCGTTCCCTTGGGGGTGGTACACACTACAATGGAAGTGTTGGCCTGGAAAATCCTGAAAACTTCTTCTTTTAGTTTCCCCTTGAACTGAGAGCCATTATCAGTCAAGATTTGATTGGGAAAGCCTAACCGTGTGAAAATTGTGAGCAATGCCTCTGCCACATGTTTAGAATCAATCGATGACAGGGCTACCGCCTCTCCCCACATAGAATAAGTGTTCACCAGAGTCAGAATGTAGCTGTTCCTTCTCTTGGTTCGGGTGAGAGGTCCCACAAGATCCACGGCAACTCTCTAAAAGGGTGTTCCCACTATGGGCATTTCCCCCAGAGTTGCTGGTGCAGTCCAATGTTTAGGTGCTACTCGTTGGCACTCTGGACAGGATTTTACATATCGTTTGATATCTTCAGTTATCCCTGGCCAGAAATAGTGACAACCTATATGCTGTCCTGTTGCGCTGATCCCCATATGACCACTGAAGGGAATCGCATGCCCTAGTTCCAACACTTTAGTCCTATATGAAGTGGGAAGGACCAGCTGTCCGTGACCATTGGATTCAGATCCAGCCTTCCTATAAATAAGTTTGTTCTTCATATAAAACTCTCCCTTGCCTGTAGGTGTATGAGATTTGGGCAACTTCTTGAAACACGGCTTGAGTGTTTTGTCCTCAGCCTGTGCCTTCCTCATCTCATCTGGATGAGTATTTATTGGATTATCCTCCTCCTTTTTAGACTGTGATCTGGTCTGCACTGTTGCCAATATCACAGGTCTCTTGGGATTCCCCAAGAAGACATATCTACACCTCAATATCAGAGGGTAGATTGGCTCATTTATCACTGCTGCTTTTATGATTCCTTCCACATATCGCGTTTTCACCTTTATCCGGGTGACGGGAAGTGTCATGGTAGCTACATCCTTGGTTGCAGTTTGAATCTCCACTGTTTATGTGGTGTATTGATCTGCCTGCACCAGGTGAGAACTCACAACGGAATCGTAATCTAAACCGGTATCATATAAACACCTTATAGTGACACCATTACAGATGGCATCTTCACACACTGGGGGGTGGTATGGTTCCTGTAGTTCTGCAAGTTTGACCTTTTTTTCCTTTTTCACAGATGTCATAGCAGCCCAATGAGGAGGTTTCCTTCTACAATGGTCAGTGTCATGATTGTTCATCTTACAATTTTTACACCACCTTTTCCCTTGGTTGAAAGATTTTCTTTCATCATATTTCCTTTTATCGAATTGTAGGTTTTTATTTTTATTGTCATACCGTGGCCTATCAAACGGGTGCTTACCTTTGTTTTGATCTCTAGGATCAAATTTATTAAAGTTCTGTGGTGCCCTAAAATTTTCCCTGTTTCTTTTTATTACCTGATACCTCTGCCTGAGCTGCTTGATACCTTTCAGCAACATTTAGCAACTCAACCAGCCTCTCTGCACCTTGTTCCATGAGAAACTTTCTCAGGTCTGGAGCCATGGACTCTCTTAATTGTTCTATAAGGACCATTTCCTTAAGATCTTGGGTTTTCCCCAGAGAAGTCCATTTCTCCAAGTATGTCTCTAACCGTGCAGAGAACTGGTGATAGGTTTCACCTGACAGTAGTTTAGCATTCCTAAATTTTTTCCTATAAAATTCTGCGTTCTTTTCATATCTTAACAAAAGAGCCTGCTTTAGCATGTCATAATTTTCCTGATCACCTCTGTTCATTTTGGCAAAAACTTCATAAGCTGCCCCACGAAGCCCTTGAGATAACTTTAAACTCCACCTTTCTCTCTCTAACCCATACGTGGTAGCTAATAGTTCATATCTATTTAGATAGCTCTCAATATCATCGTCTTTCTCAACAAAATGATCTAAATGAATAATCATAGCTGAGGTTGAGGCTCCCTGACTAGCAGTGGCATCAGAGGCAAAGGGACTGGCACCATTTTCAGGAGCATGGCCTTGAAACTCAAACTCCCTTAGTCGTAACTCACGTTCCCTTTGTAATCTCTTCTCCTACTTTTCTGCTTCCCTCTCTGCAGCCAATTTCTTCTCTTCTCTTTCTGCCTCCAATTTCTTATCCTCAGCCTCAAATATTCTTTCGGCCTCTTTTTCTAATCTTCTTTCTTCCCGTTCAATATATTTGTCACATTCAGCAGTGACATAAGCAATCATAATTTGCCCGTCCATTCCTAACTCTTTTGCAGTCTGCACAGCAGCAGATCGAAATTTGGCCAGGTCCGCCATTTTCTAACAGGTAAATGTATGTAATGTCTAACCAAACAATACAATTTGTAATTACTTATCCAAAGACACCACAGGCACTGAGAGCTCAACGTTATTTATTTCCACCCAAGGATACCTTTTAATTCTTATTATTCCCAATATATATAATAGGAGAAAGTTCAATATCCCGGGAGCGAGACCCCAATATATAGGGGATTTAGTGTACTGACTGAGATCAGCTGTGAAGGTATCTGTATCTAATAGGTGTAGTGTTTTACAGATAACCTTACTTGCTACCACATTTATACCTCAGTCAGAATTATTCTGAAATATGTGATGACTACGTTGAATGTCTAGGGTTATGTAAATGATGAAGTGTAAGTCACAACAACAACAGACAGATACACAATTTAATTTATTCCACCACACTTGACAACACTGTGACACTCACACACATTTAACACTCTATAAGACTATCTTAAATGAGTCACTGGTAAAGTTTCAAATATATATGTATTAATTACTTTCACTAATATATATCCTGATTCAACTACAAAGTGAACCAGGAATCACCATCAAATGTAATCACAATTTATATGTACAGAATTTATAAATATGAACCTTGTAGTGACATATTTTATAAATATTATCCTATGTGTGTCAGTTGTGTAGTAGTACTATGAGGTAATACTGGTTTTGTTTTTCAAGCTATGTTGTTATTTGTCATCATGACTTCAAGTGTTTGTTTATCCTGGAAATAGTATGGGGAAAAGTTCACAGTTCCTATCAATTTACACAATGTATTTTCCCTCTGTTTTATCATAATGTTAATTTTAGAGGGGGACACATAATGTTGAGCTCCTCTGGCCACAGAAGCTTATCTTTCGTGATGGCGGCAGGAAATGACTCCTCTGCTTGATAGCTTCCCTGTGTTCTGGAGACACCTCACTGGTCACTATCTGGACCCAGGAGTATGCTGTCAACCTCTAGATTCAGCACAGCTCAGACCAGGTGCTGCTCAATAACTTTAGGACCACGATCCCATAATTCATGGAAATAATACACAATTACGTTGACTGGCAATGAATATGGCACAAAATCCGACCTGCCGCTGTCTCAGGCTTTTATTTAGAAAAATATAAGCTGAATCTCAACGCACTGTTGCTTTAGAAAGTTTATTTGAAAATGTGGTGCTGAACTGACGCTTCTAATTGCCTATATTGGCGGGTCTAACCAATCGTGCCATGTTTACACAGCTTTTCACAAAAGTACCTCTGCTACTGTTTCCCCTGACAACAACAAAATTAGTATTGGTAGTCCGACTAATCGTGTTTCGCCTTACATTTACTGCGCTCCAATCAAATAGGATTTAACATGGGGACCTATTTCCCGTACAATGGTGGTTTCAAAATCTGCCACTGAGCGATTCTGATTTTGGTGTTGTCTGACACCCTCACTATTTCTTTTGGCTATAATTTGTTAATTCCTAGACTATTTGCGTAACACTTAACATATTATTTGTCAGCAAGTCCTAAGGAACCCAAATATATAAATTTAAGGGAGCTAAGTGGCTGCATTCAAAATATGCATTTTCTTCTCCCTCCCGTTCACTTCGATCGATGTGGTGTCTGGGTACTGTCATGTTTTCAAACGTAAACCAGTATAATGTCATCTTTCCCAATAATCATTTTTCAGGTTTTTAAACCTAACTCGCGTATGGGTAGTGTTTTTTATCACTGTCGATTTGAAAAAAAGTTAGTGCTTGTGGCCTTACACGCGTGATGGTAGTAATTGTATAGCGAGACGCGTGTTAGTGTTGCATGCGTTCCGGCTTTCAGCCCTCCCTTCTCTCTATCCTAATTCCATCTGTCTTTTCGTTTATGTTAACTTAGTGTATAAAATGACATGAATGGAATATTAAATATAGGTCAGCTTGCGTATCTCAAGGTTTTTCTTAGAAATGCAGTACACGTTTTATCGTAGAAAGCGTGTATGCTGCAGTAGGCTTTTACTATCAACGTGAAACGTTACAATTTGCAGACGAAGTAGAAAACAAGGGGGATTTCGAGTACAGTCATTGTGACAGCACTGTTCTTTACCATTCTTCTTTCCTTTTATTGAATTTATTCGTTAGGCTTTACATTTACTTTTTAATTTATATATGTGGATTAGAATTTCTCACGACAATAAGTATAAAAGTCAAATAATATAAGTAGAAACAATAATAGTATAGTTGTTACGCGTAGTCTTTCCCCCGCCAGTCAACGCATTGATTTTAGCAAGACAGAACGTAGTGTATAAGGGTTTATGACCTTGGATTTATAGATAACAATCTTGACAGTATTAGCCTTGTTTCGGACTAAAAAGAGGAGAGAGGCAAATGCATTTTTAGACTGAGGACACAAGTGGTTGAAACACGCCAAATTGTAGGAAACGCGGGCAAATATTGTTGGCGGCAGATGGAAAAGAAAGCCACTACACTAAAATTTGTTAGTGCATTGAGTACGTAGTGGAACTGTATAACAAAACACGCCTTACTCTGTCTGCAAATTGAAACATTTTATGACGTCACCAACTTGTTGTTGCTGCAATTTGAACGACGCGCAAAAGAGGAGAAATGGCGTAATTTATATGATAGTGGAAATTGAAACTAACTCTGGAAAAAATATGGACTTCCTTATTAATAGGTTCAGGATTATAAAAGTTAGTTAGTTTGAGAGCTTATCTTCTCTTGATAAATAATATGCTTTAAAATAGAAAATCCGACAGACAATAAGAAAGATATGGACAAATGACGGTATTGGTTCTGACAGACAGACCAACACATGCTCGTCTTTACTTTCACTAACGTTGATTTTTTTACGCGTCCTTGAAAAAGGCAGGAAAAGGGTACATGTATTATATTGGAGGAGAGGTAGACAAGAGGAGAGAAATTGGGGGATGGCGTAACAATAAATATATTTTAGCAGTAGAAATCTAAGAATGAGTGAGGAGAAAACTTGTTATGTCCAAAAATCAAGTCTGTTTTTTTTCTTTTATTTTCAAATTCAAAAGTAGTCGTTCGCTCATTGGCCAACGCCTTTTATAATATTGAAACATTCAAAGTATCGACGCCATTTGTTATAAAACTGTTCCTTGAACAGGACGTTTGAAATTCTGTGAAGTGTGATTTGCCTTAGTAAATAAATATATAACTAAAACAATAATAGCCAGCACAGTCCAGCCGGCAGTGCATCTGAAGTCTGCTAATCAACGTTCTTGTGTGTATTCCTTGAATTTGTGGTAAGGCAGAAGTTATTCATATATATTTTATTTAAAAATGTGAGTGAGAGATACTGCCATATGAAAATTATTGCGACTGTAAGTAATGAGGTCCCTAGCTGATAAATGCAGGGCCTAGAGGTAGATTTATGCTATAACACATTGCCAGTTTTGTAAAATGCACATGTTTGTGAAATAAAAATGTTGTCTTAGGTGGCCAGATGGACACAGATCACCTATCTTATTGTATGGAAGAAAAAAAAGATTAATATTATTATTGCAGATGTAGGGCCACCTTGAGAGGAGAGACATGTGAACAACACTGGTACACTTTGTAATGGATGTGCTGGGTTGGTCAATTATATATGACCCAAATCTTTATTTCTTATGTATTATAATTTGTAGAAATAACAGTTTAAGTATGATATCAACAAGGAGACATTATTTCATTGTTACAGAGTTTTTATCTGGCACTAGACCGGTGCCAGATGTCATTGAAAAGCAGTTGAGAAGTCTTTTCATTTCCAGTAGTGACAGGGGTGTACAGAGTCCACCCTGTTACTTTTGGGCAAGTATCAAAGTGATCTTTGTGCAGCAAGAATACGGACAGTTCAAGTTGTGCCAGATAAGTATAATATCTGGCACCCGACTTTTCATCAGCATCAAAGAATAGTGCACCCTTGTGTAACATAATAAACATATTCCCCAAAGAATTAAACATTAAAAGTTGTGTACTAAAGAACTGCGGATGATTAAAGAATCCCAAAACAGCCATCCAGTGTTAGAAACCAGTAATATTAGAAAGTTAGTAACACTATTAGTATATTTTAACAGTATATGTTTGGACAAACTGTCCCTTGGTGTTGAAAAGTTGCTTTTATGTATATACCTTGAGTTCTTTTAATTTGGAAAGTCCTGACCAGAAGAATACTAGGTTCAGGACCAATAAAATTGTATAGAAAATATTTACACATCAAAATTTAACCCAGGTGTTAGTTCAATTGATCATAGACTTTAATATTTGTTTATATGTGTGTGTGTTAGTGTTAAAGTACCATCACACCACACTTGCATAACCCTAGACATTAGACGTAGCTATCATAATACTAGTCAAGAAAAGGTCTGAATGAGGTCATATGGTGGTAGCAGAAAGGTACCCTTATAACTCAACCTAAAATTTGTTATAATCAGAGACCTTCACAGCTGACCTCATTCAGTACAATAGTAATAAAGAACAACAACATTGGATACCATCAAAATCCATCACAATTACTATGTGAATATTAATGTGTGAAATTCGCTAGTGGATGTCCAAGTCATTTGAGGCTGGCAACCTCAGCGTGTTTAATGATGATTTCATGAACCACTACTGCCTAGGGCTGGCGACTGCTTTTTTCGCTAATTTATTTAAGAGAACTAAAAACATCGGTAGTCCCAAGTTCCATAGAGAGCAGGGAAGGGAAGATGAAAGAAATGATGTACATTATAAGTATAATAATTACAGTTTCAAACCAGTGTAAATGTCTATGTAAACCATGTTCACTTTAAAATTAATGAAAATTTAACGTCAGTGTAAATGTAAATGAAAACATATTCAATTTATATTGTGAACACTTTTCAGAAAGTGGAGATGTAAATGTAAACATATTCTATCTATACTATTAACCATTTCATTTAAATGTAAAACAAAGATAAAGCTATTCAATTTAAAGGTAAAGAAAGTTTTCGCTCGATGGAATAAGGTTAATTCTCTTCGAAAGTAAATTCCCAGAAAGGTGGGATGGTGGAATAAGTGAAAGGGGACATATAAGTTTGTGTCGGGAAACGCAATACTCAGGAGAGCGTTTCGTTTCTTTTATTTTACCATAGTTGTTGGCGGTGGTACCAGTGAGGGTACTAATCTCTGGAACAAAGTGAGGATAGATGTCGACTAACGTAGAAACTCGGGACCAGCTTGGCAGTTACTCCTTGATCGTACTTGAAACGCGCTGCACCTTTAATCTTGACTAGAAACGTGAGACCTCCCTTAACTTTTCTGCAAAGAACCCATTAGAGGGAGCAAAAACTACTATCGGCTGCTAAGTGAAACCTATTAGCTGCCAAAGTGAACTGTTTAAAAATAAAACCTACTATCATTCAATGATAAACATTTTCTTTTAAACTATTTACATTTTCTAAACCCTTGTTAAAACTAAATGATTATTAAATATGTTATTTGTAATTATACGAATGTAACTTCGATTGCATCATTTTTAAATGTACTGCATGTTTGTCTCAGTCAATTTACTAAACACACTCTAAACAGAGTTATACCATAATAATAAGAATTACACTGAGTAAATCAAAGGTGGGGGCTTAACGAGCTGAAACTAATAATTGCTTAATTCTTCAAAAAAGTTAACGGCATATCCTATAATTAACGTGCTCAGCCAATGCAGCATTGTTTTCGCTTTTCTGAATATCTTGTGAAAACTATTTTGAGATAGAAGTGTCATTAACCTTCTATTTACAAATCTGCCACAAGCTATCTTGTGCTTAGGTAGACACCTTTGAAGACCTACTTCATGTATTCTTGAGTTTTGGCCACTGTTGGACCACTACTACAAAGCAGGAGAGGCAACCCGTTACAACTGTGCTAGTGCATTTGATCTCACATAACGCTGAAAGTTGGCCTTGGTCACAAAGGGAATCTGGTAATGTAGATTTAAGACTGTTACTTCTACCAGAAAGTAACTGCTGAAATCTGTACAAGTCGTGCTATTTGCTAGAGTGTTAATTGCTTTCCACATAACTTTACTGTTTGTTTTGTTCTGAACTAAAAGTTTAAAGTATGTTTTCTTTTCTTTACGAATTAAATATTGTACCTTGTGTCTGTATGTGTTAAAGTCCTTATGTTTTTTTTTAGCTCGATCTCGCTGCATCATGGCTTCTAGCACTTCATGTCTGATCCAAGGAGATTTGATCTGTCGTTTCACACGAACTTTTGTAATTGATGCGTGGTTATCAAACACAAATTGAAAGATACGTGTTCAGTGAGCGATGGCATCATTGGGATCAGAAAGCTGGCAAAGGTTGGCAAAAGATGTAGATAGCAAATCATGTAGAAATAGTTCATGGTTTACATTTGTGAAACTTCTAAATTTAATACTAATATGTTTATTTCTGGGCGCTTTATGTTTATTCTTTGACCACGTGCAACATATTCTTTAGTGGTCACTCATTGTGATAAAAGGAACAGAGCATTCCATAATGTTTTCTGCACAGGTGACGTAGATGTAATCAGTTGTTGTGGATAATTGTTTTGTTACTCTGGTAGGCTGGCTGACTATTTGTTTTACATTGTATGATAGTATGATGTTTCTCCACGTTTGGCTTCCGTTGTGCATGTCGATGTTGAAATAGCCCAGAAGAATAATTTCTTTGGCAGTGGTAAATACTTTATCCAACATAGTGGTGAAATCTTCATATTAGATGGTTCCTACACTGGCATTTCGATAAAGATACCCGACTAGAAATTGTCCCTGACTTGGTATTTTTATTTCTAACCATATGCACTAGTTCTCTGCTGTCTCTAAATCGCTTCTGCGGCGATAACCAATAGAAGTGTAAATATATACTACTAAACCTGTTTCTAGCTTTCTTCTTGAGTCTCGCCGAATAGTTTTAAAGCCATTTAGTGCAATATCGTCATCTGATATTTTGTCATTTAAACGACTTTCAGAACGTCCAAAACACATGCAAATTTTGATTCAGAATTTGTTAAGGCTCAGGAAGTTTGCTCAGTTGATGGTAAATGTTCAGATGGCCCAGCCGTAGACCATCCTTAGTTAGCCATTGTTTCTGATTTGTATGCATTTTATTGTGAAGAAAGGTTTAAAAATATCAATAACAAAAGCATGTTTTCACGAAAATGACAAATATTTAAACTAATTAACTTTACCAAGTAAGTGAAAGTTACAAATTTTAATATTTAACGTTCGAACCACTTGGCTTAGACAATACTAACAATTAAAATTAACTGAAATTGTCAGGAGAGTATGAAAATAGTCACGCTAATACAGGCACGCACAGTTTCACACCACAACACTCAAAATCTAACAACGTAATTAAAGGAACACAGAGAAGATACGAATTTAAAATAATCAAAAATCAAACAAGTAAAAATATTTTAAAGGAATGTAGCCAGTGAAATAAGAGTGTTCCAATAAAGTACCAAAGTACGTATTACTTTAGGCATTACAGTAATCAACTAAATTGCAGGGGAGAGACGGCTTAGGTCGCAGGGATTAAGTCAGTGAAAAGAGGGAGCGACATGCTACGCTATAGTCTGTCTTTGGCTTGGCTTCAGTCCGGTACTCTGACCTGCAGAGATTGTCTGAAGTTGTCGTCCAAGTGAACTATGGGTCGTCCTTGAGGTCTGGCTCTATGGCTCTTGGCTTCGCATATTTGTCGTGGTAGCCGTTCTTCCCCCATTCTGCTGACATGAACAAACCATTGTTAATAAACTGTAATCATCATTCAAAACTTACAATTTTATAACAAATTGTTATGCTATTTCTCTTAAATTCAATATGTTTGTATGTCTTACTGCGTAAAGAGAACTGTTATACTTTTGTGTTAGCTTTCTCTCTATCGGTAGGGTAAAACATAAACATAACTATTGCACGGGAAACAAGCAGTTTAAAATAAAAACTGACTTTTTGTGTGGAGAATGTCTGCCATAAATAGACTAGGTAAATGGTATGACTGATCATACCATAATAAACTGTATCACTATTTTGGTCACACTTTACATCTTGTAAGTCGAGGACCTAAGTATCCATATAAGAACAACGAAACATCTTTAAAACATCAAATATTTAGTTGCTCAAAAGAACATAGCTTACACAAAGTAGGAAACAACGTCCTTATACATAGAAACAGAAGTCGAGATACGCTTCTATTTTATTTGTAACTACTCTATCTCTCCCTGTGTAAAATGTATGTAGGCTCGCATCTGTAAGAAGGCTGATTGTGTACACGTGTGTCTATGATATGGTCAAACTGTATGATCATGTGACTGGTGAAGAGCGTGTTATAGCACAGATAACGCATAATGACGATCAAGAGGTTTCATTCATGGACTGATATTAACTATCGCCGTATAGAGTGTAATAGTTATACATATTAATTAGTTTGTTTTAAGCATCAAGTGTACAATTTATACTTACTTACTTACTTATAGCACGTTTCACTAGCTTTGCCCAACTTCAAAATGCTATATCTCAGCGAATATATAACGCATATAAGTGAAATTTTGTGTGTGAATTTGAAATGGTATAGACCCTATGAATTAAATTTTTCATTAAAATGCGGCCATTGGTTTCAATTTTCGTTTCTTTGCGATATAATATAAAATCCTACTTGCCAACACACATCACACGCACACATATTGAAATGTCTACAGTAAATTATACGACCTCATTTGCACATTTTTGGTTTATCAAGCAATTGGCATGATTTTTAAGTGAAATTGCGTGAAATCGAACTTCTTGAACATAAAACAGTTTATATCCGGTGCAACGCACACATTGTCAATCAGAGGTGTGTCTACAAAAATTATTGTGTGGTTAAGAAGGAAAAATGAGTCTGCGAGTACATTTTATGACATTACAGCAAATCACAAATAGGATTTTTAAGTATTTCTGCAATGAAGCTACTCGAGGAAAACTATATCATTCTATTTCAAACCCACAAAAGAGGACTATTTACGCCTTGGGGATAAGCAAACGATCATTGCACCGCTGGATAGCGACATCTGAAATGTCTAATTCCAGTGTTTTACACACGAAAATTAGGCCAAGAGTGGTGGATAATTTTGACAGAGAATTGATCCGCAGAGAAATTTGCAATATGTTTCACAATAATGAGGCAGTGACTTTAAGGAAATTGAAAATTTGATTAAGAAAGAATAATGACATTGATATTTCCAAATCTACGCTATGGAGGACTATTAGGAGTTTGGGATTCACTTTTAGAAAATATGTTGGTGGTAGAAACCTTATTTTTGAGAAGCCTCATATAGTTGCAATGAGAAGCAAATATTTACGCGAGGTCAGAGAAATGAGAAGAGATTGTTATGATTTTGTGTATTTAGATGAAACTTGGATCAATGCGCACCGCAGTAATGAACGAGAATGGCAATCATCTGATGGAACAACTAAGAGACTAGTACCAAGCAGCAAAGGACAGCGCCTAATAATTGCACATCCAGGAAGCAGCCATCATGGGCTTCTAAATAATACTGAACTCATATTTGTTTCAAAATCCACAGATAATAGGGATTACCATGCAGAGATGAATGGCAAGATATTTCAAGATTGGATTGTGAATCATGTACTTCCTTCCTTGGATAGACCGTGGTGTTTGATAATGGACAATGCCTCATATCACAACGTTGTGGCACCAGAAGATAAAGTTTCTAATTCACCAAGTATTAAAGATGTAATAAAGATTTGGCTGACCATAAACAACATTCCATTCACGAAATGTCCATGAACCTGAATTACTTGGAATTGTAAAAAAAGACACAGCATACAAAGATATTTCACATAGACAAGGCAATCCATGAACATGGTCACAGATGTTTAAGATTACCTCCTTACCATTCTCACTTAAACCCAATAGAATTAGTATGGGCTAAAATTAAGGAACAGGTAGCAACAGAAAATAGAACGTTCAAATTAAAAGATGTTGAAATACTTATAAAAGCCGCCATCTCCAATATAGCCAGGGATTATTTGAAGAAAAGTGAGAACCATGTGTTACAAGAGGAAGAGGAATATTGGAAGAATGATGGTTTGTCCTTCATTCAGCCGAGATTGATTTTCAATTTCTCAGAGACATCTGATTATGATTCGGATGAAGTTTAATTTCTTTAAAGATGACCTTACCGTTATTTACAAGCACATTAGAGGAGGAACGTTCCATTATGATATTTATGAACCGCAAAGAGATGATACCCATTGAAATAATTAGATCAAGGAAGGTCCAGTTTGATAGCGCATTAAATGTCAATGACAAACAATGTCACGAGTATTTTGCATGCAGATCATTTAAGAAATCATCTTCAACACGTATTCAATTGCAAACGTGATGGCTACATTATTGTAATAGTAGACATGCCTATGCCTAATCAATTCACAGAATCTGTGCATGAAGTGGTAAAATTTCTTTTCTCGATACACAATAATTAGTATGCCGACAAAGATCAAAGGATTTCATCCGTTTATGGGAACTGGACAAGATGCACAGATATAAAGTATATATTTGTTGGGTCTAACCCAATATAACATCGTATGCAAAAAATGGCATTAATACGTTAGACGGTTAATCAGATAATTACATTTGTTTAAGGGCAAAGCTAGTGAAACGTGCTATAGTAGTGTACGTACATACTTTTAGATATCTAAGACCGCGTATTTGGAGGGATGTATACGCATCAATGCAATGTATGTATGTACGTGTATGTATATATATACGTATAGGTGCTGTTTTCCATGTATTTTTTTCTCTCCTTCATGCCTCTTTTTAAATGCTTTGACTCGTTTCGGAAAAAAAAGTGTGTAAACAGTGTTTTAAGTGTACATGTGGAAGAGGTGAGTACGTATGAGTTTCTTATTATATGATATAATATACAATGTACTAAATACCAATCTGATTAACTAGAAATCAATATTACTTTTCTTCTTCTTTACAATTTATTTAACTTTATTTATTCCACTGTTACTCTTTACATCGATGTCAAATCTTAACTATTAATTATTTTATTTTATTTTTATGTATTTATTGATTTCATTTTTATTTTTTTATTTTTAACTTGTTCAAGTATACAAATGAAAGTGTGAGTACGCGCGAGTGATAATATGTAATATACAATGTACTATTCTTGTATTTCATAATATTCCTGTTTTCTATAAAGTGAAAAGAAATACAAATAAAAGATTTTAACAAAAACAAAAACATAATTGCAAGTATTAAAGTTGAATAGTGGTGTGCGCTATTTGAGGGTTCATTCTGGCGAACAGGCCACTGAAGGTGGTTGGTTAACCTGTAAGGTTCAAAGTGAAGCTTAAAGACAGTTAACAACGTGTCAGTAGGGAACACAGATATAGGCGGAAATCTCCATCCCTTGCGGTTTAGGCCAGTCTTGTCCAAGATACGCCATAATAGAACCTACTAACAGAGAGAGAACCAGACAGAGTAGGAAAAGAAATGTCGACTATTGAGGACAGCAAATTATAGAATGAAGAGTTTTCAAGGACAGAATAACGGTTATCGACAACAATGGTTCTGCAGCTACGACCAACCTAGGCAAGCTAGAGCCAGCACTTAGATACATAAAGATAGCGACTAAGACAGATAATAATAGGTGGTAGATGAGTCGCAATCACATAGATTTTTGGAAGCTGTAAATAAACGTTTTGAATTTTCGTAGTCATTGCTGTCAGCGTGAAGTCACTCGCCCGCTTGAATCATCACCCATCAGTGTTCGTGGGGTGTTGTTTTTTCTTGTGAGCTTAGACAGTTATTTCATCTCCATCAACATAACCTGTCTGCTGAAGGGCAGTGATACGAATTTCCACTAATACGGTCAACATAACTATCAGCACGCACGGCCACAAATAGAATGAACTGGTGCCTGGTGACCAGCTACATAGCTTCTATGAGTGTATGCCAAGTACCACACTAACTTTACATGCAGTGTTGGGATGAGCAACCTTACTTTCGACAGAGTTGCCCCTTGTCAACCATCATTTATGTAACTGTCATAGACTAGGTCATGCATCAGACAACAGAGGATTGTCCTAGAGGAATAAGATGAACAACTTTCACCACACTGGAGGATCTAGAATACGCAGACGATATTGCAGTACTCTCACATTCACATCAGCATATCCAAGAAAAGACAGACCGACTGAATAAATATAGCCAACAAGTGGGGCTGAACAGCAAACTGAAGAAGACAGAGGTCATGACACTAAATGTAATAAATCCTGAGCCCATAAACATAAGGAACCAAAAGCTGGAACAAACCCTATATATTTACATATCTGTGAAGCATGGTAACACGATAAACCAAAGGCATCAGTAACAGAATGAATAAAGTCACAACAGTTTTGCTCATCTAAACAACATGTGGAAATCTTCTCAGTACAGCACAAACACCCAATTAAGATTATATGAGAGCTGCGTGCTATATGTACATTTGTATGGCGTGGAGTGCTGGAGAGTAAGAGAAAAGGAAATATCCTAACTATCCTCATTCCTCACAACCTGCCTAAGGACAATTCTTCGACATTTTTGGCAGAATACCATCTCCAACCAAGAACTGCTTATACGGTGCAGTCATAAAGGCATGCACACCATAATTGCAAGCAGACGCTGCAACTGGGTTGGCCATGTCCCCAGAAGGGACCCTGACACAATCATCAGAACTGCTGTGCTATGGACTACATAAGGACGGCGAAAGAGAGGGAGAAAAACGACAACCTGGCCGAAAACCGAGGAGGCAAAGATCCAAAGACAGAACCAGAGTTAGGGAGCGGCAGGAAGGATGGCTACCGATTGAGAAAAATGAGGACAGTTTGTTGCTGCCCTACAAGACGCCACTAGGCATGATAGCCACTGATTACTTTGTCAGTCAGTAGCTAAGCATCAAAGAAAAATAAGGCACCACATTAAGTGAAATATTTGACAATTTATTTAAAAATTACAAAGAAACAAAAAAATCAAACTTGATATAAATTATCTGATGTGATAATAAAAATAACATAGGTTTGTTTTGTGATCTAGAACTTTTAAACATATTTTTTGGACAATAATAAAAGACATAAAAATGTGTCACAGTGTTTGTAATGTTTTTATAATATAATTGTGCCCCTTAAGAAACAAATTACTTACCCTAATATTCAATTATGAAACGAAAGGAAACTTTAAATATTATTTCGTACATGATTAGTGTCTGTGAGTGTCTTTGGTTGTTTATTCTCTCTCTCTCTGCTTTGTCTGACATTTGTTACATCATCTTCTAGTTGTTCTAGTTGTTCAGTGCAGCAAGGTTTCTAATTCTATGTTTGTGTCTGTCTGACGATGGACTGCGTGTGATACGTGTATTGTACTGTACTACTCCTCCTGATGATGTTTTTACGCTTGAATCTGAGCTACTGTTGAGGTCGTTGTGTTGTTCAGTAGCTGGGACTGTGTATTTTCTGGCATGACGATTTCTAAAAGACAACGATGTATTTATGTAAATTCTGAAAACAACAGCTCGATGCCCCCCCCCCCCCCAGACATCGTGTCTATTCACGTGGAACTCATTGGATCACCGTTGGTTGTACCACCTGGTCTTAGTCTTGTGCCTCATAGAAGAGATTACTATATCAATTACTGGTTTCTGTGGCGGTATTGCCTCCCCTGCTTTGCAGTAGTGGACCAACAGTGGCCAAATCTCAAGACTATCTAATATGGTCTTCAAAGGTGTCTACTTTCGCACAACATTACTCTTGGCAGATTTGTAAATAGAAGGGTAATGACGCTTCTATCTCAATGGAGTTTTCACAAGAAATTCAGATAGGCGAAAACAATGCTGCATTGGTAATTATAAAATCTGCCGACAACTTTTGAGAATAATTAAGCAATGACAAATCTTAGCTCGTTTAAGCTCCCACTTATGATTTACTTTGTGGAATTCTTATTATTCTGGTATAGCTCTGACTGAGCCAAACATGCATTCCCCTAAAATGATTAAATCGAAGTTAAATTTGTAAATTTACAATAACGAAATTTAATAACCACTTAAGTTTTAACAGTTTGAGAATAATTGAATAGTTTAAAAGCAAAAGATTCATCATTAATTGATAGTAGGTTCTATGAAGAAAATTCACTTTGGCAGCTTATATATTGCACTTAGCTGATAGTGGTTGTTCATGCTCCCGCTGGGTTGGTTCTTTTTACACTGCTCACGCTCGTCGCTGGTCAAAGTTGTATGGTGCAGCTCATTCCGAGGAGTGTCAGGGAGAGTCTACAAAGTTGGGCCTTCGTCTTAAAGCTCAGGCCACTGTTCTCTTCTTGTTCCAAGGATAGTACCCTTCAACTGGTAAAACCACCAACAACTATGGTAAAAGAATAGAAACAAAACGCCTTCTTGAGTATTGCGTTTCCCGACACATACTTATGTGTATTCTTTCATATTCCACCACCCCATTTACTCAGAATTTACCCTCGATGACAATTAACTTTAATCTCTTCAGAGAAAACTTTCTTTACATTTTATAGTCACTTTACATTTAAATGAAAAGGGTAATAGTAAAGATAGAAAATGTTCACATTTCCACTGATAGAAAAGTGTCACAATATAAATTGAATATGTTTTCATTTATTCTTCTTCTTCTTTGATCCTTAGCCGCTGACCGTCAAAGAAGTCAGTGGCCATCACGCCTAGTGGCGTCTTGTAGGGCAACAACAAATTGATTCCTATTTGCACGGTCGGTGGCCATCCTTCGTACAGTGCCCCAACTCTAATTCATTCTTTGCATCTCGGCCTCCACAGTCCTCCGCCAGTTTGTTTTTGGTCGGCCTCTCTTTCGTTTTCCTTCAGGGGTCCAAAGCATAGCTGTTCTTGTGATGGCATCGGGGTCTCTTCTGAGGACATGACCAACCAAGCTCCAGCGTCTGCCAGCTATGATTGTGTGCATGTCCTCTTGCTTGCTACGAGCAAGCAGATCTTGGCCAGTGATGGCACTCGGCCAAAAGACTCGGTGAATTTCTCTCAGGCATGTTGGGCAAAAAGAGGACAATCTCGACACCTCCTTCTCTGCAACTCTCCAGCATTCCGCACCACAGAGAAGCACAGAAAGAAAACAGCTCTGATATAATCTTAATTTTGTGCTTGTGCTGTATTGGAGGACTTCCAGATGTTATTTAGGCTAAAGAAGGCTGTTCTTGCCTTATTCATTCTGATGTTGATGTCTTTGCCTGCCCCGCCGTCTGGTGTTACTATGCTTCCTAGGTATGTGAAGGTATCTGTCTGTACCAATTGCTGATTCCTTACTGATATGGGCTCAGGGTTGCTCTCATTGAGCGTCATGACCTCAGACTTCTTTAAATTGATGTTCAAGCCCACCTGCTGGCTAAACTTATTAAGTCTATCCGTTTTTTCCTGGATGTGTTGATGTGAATGTGCTAGTAGTGCAATGTCATCTGCATATTCCAGATCTTCCAATGTAGAAAATGTTGTCCATCTTATTCCTCTTGGACTGCCCTCTGTTGTCTGGCGCATCACCCAGTCTATGACTGTTAAAAATACAGTCGTTGATACGGGGCATCCCTGTCGTACTCCTGTCTTCACCTCAAAGGCTAGGTTGCTCTGCCCAACACTATACGTAAAGTTTGCATAGAGGCTTTTTATGATTGACACTATGCAGCTTGGAATTCCATAAGCCCTCAGTATTTTCCATAAACTGTCCCTATGTATGCTGTCAAAAGCCTTTTCCAAATTTAACGAAAGTAGTGTAAAGCTGTCTTTGCCATTCTGAGCACTGCTCAATAATGTTCCTGAGAGTGAATATATGATCTACACATCTCCTGTTCTTTTTAATCCTGCTTGTTCTTTCCTCAGTTTGTGATCTACTGCCTTTAAAATTCTCTGTATAATTATCCTGCCTAGTATTTTGCTCGGAACTGAGAGAAGAGTGATTCCTCTCCAATTATTGCAGTCTGCAAGATCTCCCTTCTTGGGCAATTTGACAATTATTCCTTTGTTCCACTCTGATGGTGTTGTCCCCGTTTTCCAGATATGTGCAAATAGTGGTTCTAATATTTCTGCTGCTAGCTCAGGGTTTGTCTTAAATAGCTCTGCATTTAAGTTACCATGGCCCAGAGCTTTGACGTTCTTTAACTCTTTGATTGCTGTGATGATTTCTTCTTTTCGTGGAATGTCTGTATTCACATCTAGATCGTTTTCAGCTTCAGGAACATTCAATTGTGTCTCTGGTGGTTCCTTGTTCGGAGTTTCTCTGAAGTGCTCTGCCCAACTTGTTTCCTGTCCCTCTGCTGTCGTGATGAGATTACCTTGCTTATCTCTTACTAATGTAATATTGTTTGCACCTCGTTTTCCGCTGATGAATTTAGTTATTTTGTATACTGTGCTTTGTTCATTTCTCAGTGCTGCCTCCTCTGCCTGTCCTGCAAGATCGTCTAGGAAATTCCTTTTGTTGGCTCGGGTTTGGCGTTTAACTTCCTTGTCCAGCTGACTGTACTGTTTGCTATATAGTTGCTTTAACCTGGGGGACTTAGCTTCTGTTTTCTTTCTTTTCTTTTCCTTTCTCATCGTTATGGTGTTTAATGTTTCTGGTGTTATCCAGTCTTTTTTCTTCGTTTCCTGGAATCCCAAGCATGATTTGCTGCTTTCTTTGTATATTGTTGAAATGGTGTTGAAATTCTGGTCTATATCATCAGTCAATGTCTTTTCCTGACTTTTGGCAAATTGATATCGTTTCTTTATGTCGGCTGCAAAAGCTTTTCTAGTAAGCGAGTCCTTCAATTTGCTGATGTCAAACGTTTTCTGGGTAGTTACAGTTGGTGCAGCCCTTCTTAGTTTCACTTTCAGTTTTGCTACTACTAAATGGTGATCACTCCCCACATCTGCACCTCTTCTTACCTTCACATCTTGTAATGCATGTCTCCATCTACCGTTAATCATGATGTGGTCTATCTGGTTTCTGTCCCAACCATTTGGTGATTCCCATGTTAATTTGTGAATTTCTTTATGTGGGAAGAGTGTTCCTCCAATGACCAGGTTGTTAATGCTACAGAAACTTATTAGTTTATCCCCATTTTCGTTTGCTGTTCCGCTGCCGCATTTCCCCATTGTTCTTTTATTATATGTATTGTGTGTACCAACTTTCGCATTGAGGTCTCCCATTACTATAACAAGATCATATCTAGGTGTGTCTTCCATTTCTTTCTGCAGTTGTTGATAGAATTCATCCTTGACCTCCTCATCGCTATCATTCGTTGGTGCGTAGCATTGTATTATTGTAGTGTTGGTGAATCTCCCTCTCAATCCTAATCTTATCGGTCTGTTGTTGATGGGTTTCCATTCCAGTAATGTCCTTTCTATTCCTTTCTGTAGAATAATGGCTACGCCTTCATTGTGCTGTCCATCCTCTCTTCCAGAGTAAAGTACTGTTTCTCCTGTTGCTGTTTTAATTTTTCCTGCCCCTGTCCATCTGCTCTCGCTTATCCCTAGAATGTGTAACCTATAGTTTCTCATTTCTGCCGTGACCTGTCTTAGTTTACCTGTCTCGTACATTGTCCTGACATTCCAAAAACCTATTCTTGTATCCTGTTTTGCGGTCAGGACATCCATTTTCATGTCAGTGGCTTCCTTTCGGCTTTCCCCACTGACAGTCATACGAGCCACAGACTCAGAATGTCCATCCCGCAGCAAAGTTTGTTAATTTATTGTTGTTTACGTAACTTCATTGTTTTTTTTTTACACAGACAGGGGTGTCAGCCCTATGCTAAAACCCCCAACCTGGAGGACCAAGGTTCCAGCTTTTGTCTGACCCCTCCCCACACAGACCAGTCCAGCTTGGTTGAACCTACCAGGAGTGAAACTTCCACTGGCACAGCTCTGGGGATTGTCAGGGTACGCAAGCTGCCATACCGCTACAAGGTATAGGTACCATTGATGGCAGGTTTTCATTTATGTTTGCACTAATTTGAAACTGTAAGTATTATAAATAAAATGTAGATCATTTCTTTCATCTTTTTCTCCCTGCTCCATATGGAACCTGGGACTACTGATGCGTTTGGTTTTCCTCAAGAAACTAGCAATACAACAGTCGCCAGCCCGTGGAGTGGTGATTCAAGAAATCTGGGACATCATGAAAGAAGTTAAGGCCTTTTTACGCGTGACTTGGGGTCTTTAATTTTAATTCCCTTTCTGACTCCGTGTTGTTCAGTTTCATCAGATATTCCGGATTTCTTTATTTAAAATGCTAGAGATTTCCTGGGCTGTTTTGTAAGTCCTGGTAAATTCTCCAATTAAAAAGGTCCGGTCTGATAAAATGAAATTCTGAATTCTAAGTTTCACTTTGGCAAGCGATCTTCACAGTAAATTGGACTGACTGAAGCGTCAGGTTACATTCACTGTCCTCCCCGCTCTGTTTGTTATGAAGCTAAGAAGAAGCTCCAATCATTTCAAACATGCTGGTTGAGGGGGGGGGGGGGGGGGGCAAAATCAAAATATTCCTGACATGGAAAAGAAATGTGAACGTAATGTAGAGGTCAAATCACCCATATATGGCATGAAAATATCCAATCCCTGGCATGCAAATTCATCAACACATCTGTAAACTCATTCGACAACGTTCTTCAGATGTAATACATTATTACAATCTAAAAGAATCTTGTCATAACAAGTAGGACAGGAAGTGATTAGGTCATCCGTTTCCGCCTCGTGTATGTCTATAGTCTGCGCTAATCTTAGCAAAGTTGTACCGCACCTAGTAAATGTGAGGTATACAGCAACAAAGAGTGTCAAATGTTTTGACAATATCAAATATCTCCTGCCTAGCAGAGAAAGAAAAGAGTGCGACTCGGAAAAATCGCAATAAAATCAGTACAAAAATGTAATTGATTACTGCCGTAGTAAAAGAGAGATCGGAAAGAGGTCGCCCTAAACTCCATCTTGTGACAGTCTCAATGTGTGAATGTATAAGCAGGTTTTGTAACAGTTGTTCTTGTCGACTTGTCTTGTGGCTTTCTCTCCAATCTTCTTACCCTACTCCTCACTGTAGAGCATAGTTCTTCAGTTATTATGTCACACCATCCTAGTCCGTGCCAGAAGCCCCAATTATTTTTCTATACTCTTATTTGTCGCCAATCAATTCATCGAGGTAAATCCTTGACACCTATTCAAATAGGTTTTATTAGGCTGATGTTAGTAAATGATTAAGATAATCTTATTGCACGAGGTCCTAGCACCATAATGAAGGGTGTCCCGCGTTTTATAATATTGGCCACATTCTAAGTGATAACAGTCGAAAATCAATGTATTCCTGTGAGAACAACCTAACATCTAATTCTCCAGACCGAAAAGTCTTTTATATTTGGACTTGCGGGCTAATATAACCGACTAGGTTGAACGGGACGCGCCTCGCCAAAACGAGGCAACATTTTATTTTTTAAAAAAACCTAACATATTTGAAGCAATGTATATAGTAGCTGAAGATCTAAAGATCGGTTGGTATTTGAAAACGCTTCTAAATTTACAAGTCCAGAATTTGAAGTCATTGTGATCCAAACAGAAGTCAGGATTGTTTATATTTTTTAACAGCAACTTCGGAATCTGTTCCTAAGAAATAGAACTAGTGTGCTATAGGGATGACAGCTGGCTGTGATAGTTCATGATCTTCATACAGTATGTTCAAGGGGTTGATGATGAGAGCTATTTCTCTTCAACAGAAATGCTTGCTGTGTAAGTTTACGGAATTAAGTTATTAATTAAACCAATTGCTAATGTTGTTGTTGTTGTTTTGAAAAGGTGATGGATGGAGAGCGGGCACTTAACAGCCCACCATTATTGCCTCTTCTCGTTCCATCTTGGTCTACCCTGTTCAACCTGAAAATTGGTTATAATTTGGGTATTTAGTGTCATTGTATTGACTAATTGTGTTTTAAGTTTACATACCTTGTAACTATTGTCTTTTGCAGTTTCTGGTTTTACTTTATATTAGTATTTGTCATTTTATTTTCAGTTTTGTATTGTATATAGGTAACTATTTATTGCTAATGATTTTTATTTAATTAATGGGTTTGCTACTTTTCTTTGTAGCACGCCCCTTTCAACCATCTACCATGTACATGGAGCTGTTGGTTATATCAGGACGTGTTTCCTTTATTGTAATATGTTTTTGTTTGTATTTATTTTATACTATATTATCTCTACTAAGTATTTTTCCTTCTGTAGCTTTAGTTCAAAATGGCTTTTTTATCAAAAATATGATATTTTCTAAGCTGGTATGTTTTTACTTTTCACAGGACGGTTTATTTGGTTAATCTGTATGTATCTGGGGGGAGTCTTTCACCAGTGTGGACTACTGGCTCTGATCCTTATTTAATTTTTATATGTTAGCTTTTGTTTTTGTTATATAGTGTTTTATTAACTTTTGCGCTTCTGAAGGGGTTTTTGTGGCTATGAGATTTTCTACACTCACTTCTACCTTGTGGTTACTACAGTATATCTTAATGTTTTTCATATTTTGTTGCAGTCCACCAGAAAGTGTCTAATTGTGTTTGGTTCTTGACACTCTTCACATGTGGGTTCTTCAATCATGAAATATCCCGTTGCAAGCTTGAGCCTGAGCGATTTGTTATTAATTGGTATTTTTAGTTCATCTTGTATTTGACACTTTTTGCTTGTCTTTTTTTAAGGATTTTATATGAGTGTCTTGCTTTTTTACTTTGGCCCAATGCTGTTATCCACTCTTTAGTTATTGCTTTAGCAATTAAGCTCTTAATTTCAAACCTCCCTAAGCCTACTTCAATTTTGTTATAGCTAGTTCTACCCCCTCTGGCTTCTTTGTCTGCAAGCTCATTTCCTGCTGTACCCACATGTGATAGTATCCATGTTAGTGTTGCACTGCATCCTATAGTATTACCTGTTACTTTGCATCTTTTATAAATTTTCAGTTTTGGAATTGCTATTCCTGCTCCTAATTATCCATATTCATCTTTTGACCCATCTGTATAGTTAGGCTATTTGTCACGAAGTGGATTTATTTTTTGAGTTTGTCTGAATATAGAGACAAGACACTAGTTATGAGAAAGTCTGAGAACATAGATTTTGTATGAGATATGACAGTGAATGTGGAAAGATGAGACTTATAGCTTCGATGGTAAGAACCGAGATTGATTCTACCTCGCTACTTGTGACTTAATTCTAACTAATGTCTCATCAACTCTGACTACCATAAAGGAGATAAGGTTTCACTAAATTCCACAGACACAACTATACAGACAATCATATAAGTGCAGTATAGTTATAGAGAAACTGATCCAGTGTACATTTTATAGTTTATTAAACAACAAAATCAATAACACAGCAAAATAAATAACGTGCGAGGTCGCACAAACCTGAAACAGAACAATTAAAATGACAGACACTTATAAACCAACAATTTCATCCACTCGTTCAACCTGCATGGGAAAAAATTTAAGGATTAAACAAAACCTATTTGGTGGGGGTCTCTAATTTAACAGCCGCCTCTCTCAACTATCCTATTATTATTAACTCTAACACACTGTCCTGCTGCAGACGTATAACAACTAAACGTCTACACAGTCTTAACGCACTCTATGATGTCCTACACAGCTAACAACTGTACCACAAGCACTGATCCACTAATTGACTTTTGTCAGTGCTAACTCAGAAGCTGTCTTCCAAGTCCTTCTGTCTGAATCTCTCTCTCTGGGGGGGGGGGGGGGGGGGGAACTATCTCTCTCTCTCTCTCTGTGCTTCGGTTCGGTGTCTCTATGACACTACCGTCTTCTGCTGAGGGGCGTCTCCGTCACTCCCCTCCTCTCGTTAGCATTTGGAAAGGAATGATTTCCCTTTCTCCTTTACTGACTACTGCAGCTGATGACTTTGGTATTAAGAACGAGGTACTTGACTCGGGATGTGGATGCTTCACTGCTGATGAAAACTTCTTTCAACTTCCCAATTACTCCTATTCGGGTTCAGTGCAAACGGCTTTATTGTGGCCGTATTAAAATAACACAAACGCCAGGCCACGCGCCTATTTGGTGTGCTATAACGAGCTAAGAGCTCCGGATTTTAAGAAAACCCGTTCCCGCTGAGGGATGTTCCTTACTTCATGAGAACTTCTTTCTTTCACTTGTGCAGACGTACTGGGCACTGGTACTAACGCGTCCCCAGCTCTCTTTGCCTATGGCGATGTCTCAAACCTTCTACTCTGAGAAGGCAAAATACCGTGGTAAGTTGTAGGGCAGTATACAGCTTCTACTATGTGCCGTGAAAATGCTGTAAAACGAAAATAAATAACAACATCTTATAAAACACGTCAAAAATATTATCATCCCTAACACTTAAACCTAAATTAAGACCTCTCTACTACACAAGCTACGCACACGCAATAAACAAATATTTCTACCCAAAGGTCAGACTAATCTACCGTCCCCTCCTATCTCTTCCCTCACATCAACGCGAATATCTGTCTGGTAGGAAAACCCCAGACACCGGCTGACCAGAATGTTTTGTGCAAGGCTTGCCTCAGACGTCACAACATTGCATTCACCGCAATCTAAAAATCCCCAGGTATAAGTTCCCCGGTCCTACTTCTTAAGGACTGACCCGAAAAGGTATCAATTAACACAATATTAAACACACTATTACTACACCATCTATGAAATATAAAATCCACTTCACCCCTGCCCCCTGACTACACAACAAATTAATACACAATTAAATACGCAACCTTACCCGCATATATCCACTACCAATTATCATAATCAAAAATGCGGGTATTCACAGACCTCATATTATATATTATAGAGCACCCGTTTATCTTAGCTCTTATCCTCAAAAAGCCACTACACAAATCATAGATACTGCTACTTTTTATCGAAAAATTATTGGCACAACTTCTAGTTTTCTTTTGTATAAGATAGCAGTTGATGGCACTCCACACTAATAAAAATTTAATTAACTCCCAGAAGAAAACTTACTTTAACGTGCTAAGATCTATTATAAAACGAACTATCTACGACGCTAATTAAGTTATACACGTACCCTCTACCGAATTTCTCTCGCTTGAGCAGACGATACGGCGTTGTTTTCACGGCAGAAAAATTCCTTTGGACTCACGCGCTAAAATCATATGCGCGTTATTTAAAATAGACAAAGCTGATGCAATAACCGACGCGATGAATCATAGCGTCGCGTCGCTTTAGGCCTACCTTTGACCAATTATAACGTCTGAAAAATTTAACCCAGCAAATAATTATGAACTCAAACGCCTAATGAAATACATGAACGCAATTAATTACAGAGAGAAGAAGACTGTGGCGAATTGAAAAATAAAAACAACCACAGTAACTCCTCATAAATGAACGCAAATAATTACAGAGAGATGAAGACTGGGGCCAATTGAAAATAAAAAACACAGTAACTCCTCACACTATTATTTATATACCGTTCTATGTACTCTAGTGTTTTACTTTTTGCTGAGATTATGTCGTTAGATTTGCTTATAATCTTTGATAAGTGGGAGTCAGTTTCTGACACTTTTAATTCCCATGGTGTGATCTTTGCTTTATACTGAGCACTACTGTTTATCATATTAAATAGGTTTGGGTGTTGATCAACTTCATCCATTGTTTTCCACCCTGACGGGTATCTATTTTAATTTAGTGGAATGTGGCCTATGTACTGGTTACCCCTATCAAATGTTTTGTGTGCTGGGTGAGTTGGATCTTTTGTCACTCTTGCCCAGTAGCTGAATCTCAGTTCTTTTCTCCTTAGCTCTAAGGGTATAATGAGAGGTTGCGAAGCATATACGTATTCGCCACCCTGACACGTGAGCCAAGTGCAGAAGTTTTAAATTTTTCTAATTATACTATTAAGAAACAACTATCAAATGTTACAACATTTCCAGAATTCCAAAAGAGAAAATTATATAACAGTTTCCTATATAATTTTACTGTTTAAATTGCATACTTAAAAAGTGAAGAAAATATGTCACTGATATGGTTAATTACACTGACTAACAAAAAAAAATTTTTTTTTCTTTCTCTAACATTTCTATGTTTTTCTGGTCAATTTTAATGCGCTGTTTTTAAATCTGCAAACCGTTTTTCTCTATCAGGTCGGGATCTCTAGAAATACGCAATTGAAGTTTTTTAACAACGCATACAGTATTACAACATCATTTGTACAAGAAGTATAACAGTTATGTAGGCTTGAATTTCTTTGCAGTCGACTTTCGTCGGTGAATGGCATGTGGTACATCGCGATGAAGCATCCAACAATAATCGGCAAGCATGGTCACACTCCACCGTCCTTGATAACGTGACTCCATTACGGCGATATCTTGATGGAATCGTTCTCCATGTTCATCGCTGACTTCGCCAAGGTTGTCAGGGAAAAGGTCAAGATGCGAATCGAGCAAATGGATTTTGAGGGACATGTTACAGCCCATAATTCTGTATGCATCTATGCACTGCTTAACAATATGCACATAGTCGACAGATTTGTGATTTCCCAGAAAGTTATCGACGATTGATTTGAATGCCATCCATGCGCGAAGTTCACTACCATGTAACAAGTTCTCGAATTGTTTGTCTGCAATAACTTTCCTAATCTGAGGTCCTACAAAGATACCTTCCTTTATCTTTGCATCGCTAATCTTTGCATCGCTAATTTGCTTTGCATCGCTAATCTTTGCATCCTTCTTGCATAATGTTCCTGTCTGTTGCGGCTGTCCTATTCACATAGGAAGCAACAAAATTTAGTATACCCAGTCTGCATGCCCGTGAGAATTGCAATGACCTTTAGGTCTCCACAAATCCGCCATTGGTAGTCATTGTACTTTATTTTTTGCCAAAAGTATAGCCATATTGTCATAAGTTTCTTTCATATGAACAGAGTAGGTGACTGGAATTGATGAAAATAAATTTCCATTATGCAATAACACGGCTTTTAGACTAGTCTTGGAAGAGTCGATGAAAAGTCGCCATTCGTTGACTATGGGCTCATGACCGAGGTGCACCATTAGACCTTTTACATCTTTGCAATAGCAAATGTCATCATCCATCTCAAAGTATTGAACAAGTTCTCTGTATCTATGACGAAATTTAGATACCGGAGTATTGGGCGCTAAAAGATTCCATTCTTTGAGTCGCGAACCGAGTAATTCCGCTTGTCCTTTGGTGAGAGCGAGATCACGTATTAGATCTGAAAGTTCTGAATGGTTAATTAAGTGAACACCATCATTCACCGGTACATAATCCGAGTCAGAATTAATTTCTAAAGCAGGTAAACTATCACTTTCTGATATTTCATTCACGTCCAACGGATATTGTTCTGGTGGAACTGGGATTGGACACGTGATTGGATCATGAGGCACTGGTTTCGAAACCGATTCAATATTTGGATAAACCACAGACTTTCTAGTTTTAAAAGTGAAACCATAGATATTTGTCAAGCAGAAGTAACAATCAGTAGCGTGATTTGTCAGTTCACGCCATATTACTGGCACTCCAAAAGGCATCGACTTATGCTTCGGCGATTTTCGTAACCAACCTGCCAATGTATTTGCACAAGTCGAACAAACTGCATTTGGCTTCCAAGATTTATTTGCATCATCAACTTTCGAATCGAAATAAAGTTCATATGCTTTCTTTAGCAATGGTGAAAATTTATTCTGGTGAACACGATCGGTAAAATATCTGCACACGTAACAGCCGAATTTCTACAACTTCTAGAAGCCATATTTCACTCAGAATTATTTCAAAATACAGTAACTATTTGAAATATAACGTAACATATGTCATGCATCTTTTAGCAGTATAAAAAGTAGAATTATTTTGCATTTTATTAATTTTTAAAAAGTTATATAGTAAAAATGAAACGGAGCAAATAACGGTTTCCCAAAAATATATTTATTCACAAATATCTTAAGAACCCGACGTGATAGAGATAAACGGATTTCAAATGTGAAATCAGCGCAAGAAACTGACCTAAGAACACTTATTCTTATAAAAGAAAGAAAAATGTTGTTTGTCAGTGTTATTTACTAGTCTAATTATGCCCTTTGTAAAAATGCCACATCCCCTTACAAATCAGTGCTAAAAATTAGGTGTATTTTTTCTTTTAATGTCTTTTCGTTCGTGTACTAGTGTATGTGAGTGTTTATAGTAATTAGTTATAGTTAGTTTTCTATTTGTGATTGGAGGTGAGAGTGTAGCAAGGAGATAAGTGTTCACGACGCTGACACGTGCATCAAGTGAACACTTTTTGTGATACGAGAAGTAAGACACAATTTAACTATAAATAACTAACGGGAATTACAGTGAACAAATCAAATAAAAATGAGAATACCACTACGACAATAAAAATTATGAGTTTGTATGGAGAAAATATTTATGACTTCTCCATAATAAATGGACCACGTGACTGGTATGACTGATCATACAAGTAACTTGACTTGTCCCACAGCACCTGCTCATTAAGGCAGCAACGACCAAGACTGGGCACACTTTAGCACGGACAAATCTGCTTATACTGTTCTAACGAGGCTGTGATCTACCAAATACAATTTTTTTAATTTTTGGTAGCTTTACAGTTTTTCAACAGTTAAATACAAATTAAATCCTCACGCAAATTAAAATTTAAAAAAAAAAAATGGCCGTAGACACGTTTGTCTGTGATAATTTGTAACATCACGTGACAGGAAGACGTGACCTAATTTTGTTGAAAGACTATGCTCCTTGGGAAGTTAAAGAGTGATAAATAAATAATTTATAATTAATGTTCAAGAGATTGTTGTAGAGAACTTTTTAGCGCTGACGTCACTTTGTGTCACCCAAAACGTTGAGCTGTCAGTATTAGAATGTGGTGACCTCCCATTGGACCTTAGTAGTATCAGAACACATAAGTGTTCAAACCTCTATTATTATCACCGTGTGTAACATTTATTGAAAGTTGACATAAACAGAATATAACGAATATTTAGCAATAAACAGATTGACTAAATTTAGTAAAGTATTTTTTTTTTACTTAAATGAAATTGATGTTTGAAAATATGTAATGTGAAAAACAAAAATTATTTCAATGAATGTGATATTTGTTTATTAGTATAATTATTTCCCTTGGCACAAAGCACTACACTTATACCAGTATGGAAAAAGGGAGATATTTATAAACTGTACTGGTATTTCATCAAAAGAAGTTAAGTATCTCAATTATTTATTTATAACGGTGTGAATTTATTAGAGCAGTGGCGGCGGACACATTTGTCTGGGTTGTTTTGTATTACAGTATGTTCAAGGGATTGATGAAGTGCGCTGTTTAGCACTGACAACACTGTGTGGTGTTTAGAACTGACAACACTGTGTGGGGTTTATTGTTATTGAGTTGATCTTAGTAAAGTGGCATCAAGAGTTCATATCTACGATATATTCATAGTGTATATTTAAATAAAAAATATTATTCACAAAATCATCATCATCATCACGCCTTTCCGTTCCCCGTGGAACATAGGGCTGAAACAGTTGCTCTCTATTGATTTCTATTCTGGGCTGTCCGTTTCAGGTGTGCCCAAGTCGTTCCAATGTCCTTAGCCTTCTCTTCCACTGTTCTTCTCCAAGTTCTCCTTGACCTCCCCACTCTTCTTTTCCCTTGTGGGTTCCAGTCAAGGGCACCTCTTGCTATGCGTGATTCTGAGTGTATGCCATATCCATCCCCACCTTCTTACCTTAATTTCCATTTGTATTGGCTTTTGCCCGCATCAAAAAATATTCACAAAATTCTAGTAGACAACATTAAATATTTTAACAGCTACCAGACTTACTACCATACCATAACTATATAATTTTGTTGAGCAATGTTAAAAAAAAAAAAGAAGAAATATTCTTTGGCACTAATCATTAAAAAACCGGTAGAAAAAATGTCGAAAAACTCTATCTACCTGTTAGTAGAAAAACGGTGCCAACTAGCTACCAACTGCTATGGAAAGACAAGAAAACAGTCGCGAGTTAATATAATAGTTAACTGAGTATGGATATATACTTTACGATTTTCTGTGTACCTTCCTATTTTTATGGTTATTGTTAATCAGAATCAAGATCATTACGCTCCGGGCAAACACATTAAGTCCCAGTCTCCATTAGCAAATTTTGAAAGGTATTGATGTTAATTGTACATGTAGCGCTCTGGTTGTATACACGACAGATGCATCCTCTCATACGTCCATCTCTTATAGTCTTACTTTTGATGCCAAGGACCAACAATCTTAGTCTTGTTGATTTATTGATTGCAGTATCGTCTTCAAGTGATTATTATATGAATTTGTTTCCCTTATCGATATCCAATGTTCCGACTATGAGCTCTCAAGGCACCTTCCTAATGTGAGCTATACATACAGCTGACCACGAGCAAAGATTATGTCTAGTAGGTAAATACGAAAGTACCTGTGTTTTGTTGATTGTCATGACAAAAGCTAAAATCACAGGAAACTGGAGGCGTCCCAAAATGACAGAAAAGCTAGTATCGCTTGGCTCTAAAATTATGCGTGGAATGAAAACTCGTACATTTTAAGTAATTTCTGCATATAATGATATTGTTTCGTATTTTTGAAAAGTTCAACCCTCTCTCTTTAGTATTAACTGACTGTAAAAGTTTAAAACAAAAACACGACGAGGTATTTGGTGGCTATTTTAATATGATACAAAAATATCAAACTGACCATGTCTTGACCGGTTACTTGCGAAGAAATCCGAATAAACTTGACCTTTGACCTCTATATTATCATCATTATTTTCTGTAGCGCTCGTTGCGAAGCGTGGAACTACCACTGCACGTGTACCCTCGCAGGAAGCCTGCACCATACAGTCACATGACTTTTGTAGTGGTCAGTTGTATTGTAATTAGTTATACATGATGATGTTGCCAGCCTCATGTACCACCTCATATTAGTCACCTTGTACGAATTGTCTGAGCATAACGTTCACTCAAGTACAGGGTAATGAGTACTGTTTCTGTAGTTTCTCGAAAAGACAGTGTTAATATTTCTAACAAAGTTGTAACAAAACGGTTTGTGCGCTCTCATGTCCACTGCAGCAGGATTGCATTACATTCCTTTGCGAGTGATATTTTGTTATTTTTCTCCCCCCTGCCCTTATTTCTCAACACAGAAAACTCATCCGAAGGTCAATGTTAACATTACTTTCACACTTCACTTCTCTTTAATTCGCCGACCCATCCCCGAGGAACTAATAGGATCATACAAACGTGACGGTCCCACATTTTATCCCAGGTTAAAGGCTAATGACGGTATTGCACAAGATGGGAGTAATCCTTTACAATTCGACAGAATAATAGACTTGCATATTTGAGGTGCGGATAAGCCACGAAATGTCCAGACAAGGCGGTCGAATTATGCCAAGTCGTAGTCTGATAACGATGGTTGAATTACGTGGGATAGGCAAGTCAGATAATCCCCCAATCTGGGAGGACATGTTGAAGTGTGTGAGACGTAACTTGACTAAGTAAGAATCGGATCTTTACAGTAAATTGTTAGAAAAGTAACATTTGAAATTTTGCACTAGATGAGTCTTGCAATATATTTCATCATAAATTTAAAAGGGCAGAAAACTTGCAATATAATCTGACATTTCTTGCAATTCTAGTACACTGTGAGAATCGCTAGCCACGACGAAGACCAGACTGCCAGAAGTTAGAATCAAGATTCTTATATCGGAACTGGACCACTGTTTGAGCAATTTTAAGGACTTCAGAGACCAGAATAAACTCTACCATTTAACATGGACCACTGGAATCTAAAACACGGAGTCATAGTGGTAATACATTCTTTACATAACAACACCCCAGAACCGTGTAAGAGACCTAGTCAAGTGCCGATATTCCTCCGAGCAAACAGTATGTGAGTCAAGATTGGCTTAGTGGTGCCAGAGAACGTACTAATCTCTGGAACAAAGTGAGGGTAGAAGTGGCCTGACGACGATTTAGACACCATCATCAGAGGGTCGTAGATACGCGAGATCAGCTTTGGAGTTACTCCCTGATCTGACTTGGAACGTGCTGCTCATCTAATCTTGACCAGAGTCACGAAAACTCCAGTGACTTTTCTGCACAGAACCCAAAAACCCAGCGGAAGCAGAAACTACTATTTGCAGCTTTGTCAAACCTAAAAGCTGCCAAGTGACTCTTTACAGAAAACACCATACCTTCACACGATGATGTGTATTTTCTGTTAAAGATTATACAATTTTTTTAAACTGTTAAACTTAGCTGATTATTAAATCTGTTATTTGTAAATATACAAATTTAACGTCGATTTTAACATTTTGAATGTACTGCATCTTAACAATTAATCTGCCAAATGCAGCATTGTTCTTGACTTCTCAAATATCTTATGAATTCTCCCTTGAGATAGAAGCATCTTTCTATCTACAACTCTGCCAAGAGTAATCTTGTGCGACGGTAGACACCTTTGAAGACCCATATTAGATACTCTTGAGTTTTGGCCACTATTAGACTACTACTGGAAAGCAGGGGAAGCAATTCCGTGACAAAAAATCAACAATGCACCATGAAAATAATGAAGAGAAAGCTATACGTGTTCAATAAGAGAGTGTTGAATTTACGTGTCACGGTGTTTAGTGTGCCGTTTCCGTATTTTCCCAAAAACGTGGGGCGATTGTTTCACTGGTTACAAACTTTTATTAGGAAAATTAGTAATGTGGGGCCATAATGTTGACTATATTCTAGGTCATTACAGAGGAGAATTTATTTAAACTATGTGATGTTATGGGCAGAAAAAATGTAACGAATAAACAGAACTAATGTCACAAGCAGGTTTAATTAAAGTGACATTAAGAAAACATTATTTGGTTACATAACAACATTTTTTTTTTTAGTGGTATAAGGAATTTTCGTGCTTGTGTTTTATCAGAATTACCCCATATACGAATTAGTTATTCCTTTGATTCTTGTCTTGTCAACCAACAGTTTTTATTTTTTGGTACAGTTTCTGAAAGAGACAACCCCATATCATTTTTTCAGATTCGAATTTTTTTTTCTTCTTTTTTTGTATGCTTCGGATTAGAGTAAGAACTGGTCGTTCTCTCTTCATTCCAGAACTTTGTTTTCACTAACACTACTACTGTTTGAATATTTCAGTTAAATTATATACAGTGTGGCCCAAACGTCTGGATTCATAGAGAATTCGGCAGCTACTTCCCTTTGTGACTATCCCTGTCTTGTTTACACAAGAACAATATATGTGCGTTCATCTGCTGCTAATGTTAAATCCATATTGGCACGGAGAAAAATGATTATGTGTTAGAAGAGAGAAATAATTTATGTGAGGCAAATTGCCTACATTTCCTGACGTTTGGCTTGTTTTGTAGCTATTTACCAAATATCCTGCGCAACTGAGAGATGCTTGGCGTATCCCCATGTGGTAGGCGTACCCCAGGCTAGGAACCCCTACTCTACATAGACGTAAAATCCCATCTTTCCGGTACATAAGTCTTTGCTAGTAATTATGACGTCGGGACCTAAGACGCAGCAATAGAGAATGCAGTCAGCGACCCATAGCCTGACTGCTTGCGTCAGGGTCAGCGAACCAGAGCTGACCAAGACCCTACTCCACCTCCACGTGTTGGTCCTGGAAATAGACTGCATCACTGCAGTCTGGCTGAGAGAGTAGGGATCGAAGAGGGAAGGCAAACCCGGTCCCAAAAAATGCCGTGCTGAAGTCGGATGTGCCTGCCGAAAGGCGCAGATATCGCAGCTCCGCTGTAAACAGACACAACGCAACCAACTTCCTTTTCAGGACGAACGAGGAAGAAGAAGAAGAATTATGACGTCGATTAATTATATTAAAAGTGACTTTCTGCAGCGGAGTTTGTAGTGTTAAGTAGACCATTCCCCCAGTTCCAGAGAAACAAATAACACTGGCTAACAAAAAAAATTTTTTTTTTCTTTCTCTAACATTTCTATGTTTTTCTGGTCAATTTTAATGCGCTGTTTTTAAATCTGCAAACCGTTTTTCTCTATCAGGTCCCGAGATTTTCCTAGGAAATACGCAATTGAAGTTTTTTACACAAAGCATACAGTTATTACAACAGCTCATTTCGTACAAGAAGTAAATAACACGTTATGTAAGCGTGAATTTTCTTTGTAGTCCGACTTTTTGTCGGTGAATGGCTATGTGGTACAAACACGATGAAGCATCCAACAATAATTCGGCAAGCATGATCACA
>JAMPIV010022239.1:0-85345 GCA_024509875.1 Oreohelix idahoensis | reverse complement strand
CTGAGTTGGCAGTGTGGTTATTCACGATCCACCTCTGTTGCTCCCTGTAAGTCTATCACTTCTGTTATTTTCGTGTTGTCTAGCTTTCCACTTCGTTATGTTCAGACGAGTACCTGCAACAAACCTATTGATGTTTACTATTTGCAACAACATAAATGTACAGGGAATATGAAGTTGTGAAGAGACATGATCAGTTACACCAACAGTCATGGTACCTGAAGAAAAAACAGTGTAGATACCTTGCACATCTTCATTTGTGGGCTTATACAGTCACTTAGGTTGTCGCCGAAGTCTACAAATAGAAAATGAAAGTACAAGAAAGCTGATTATTATAATACGCTTTGACTAAGCTACATTTTTTAGATGACTGATCCGATATAGGAGTCCATAAGCTGATAGTTGGTATGTGTAAGCGCATGTGTGTGAGACTGTGGATTGTTTGCTGACTGATCTTCTTTGGCCTTAGTACCTTCTCCTACACCTGCACGCGTAAGTCTATGAAGTATTTCTATTTCTCTTCTGCTTGACTCTAAATCAATATCTGGTGATTACTTCGCCGGCTATCACCACTAGCATATCGATCCTGGACCAGTCTCAGACCATTCTGTGTCTTTACCACTAAGCGTCCTTAATAATATTCCACAGATCCTTCTTGTAAGACTAACCGGTCTTTGCTGGCCAAGCCTTTCGTACGCAACTGTCTCTGGTGTTCCCAGCCCCCCCCCCCCCCTTCCTAATTCTAGTTTGTCTTTGTTTTTGTCACCTTTATTTGTTTTTGTTTGTTTCTTCTTCTTCCCAAATCACTCTCTCTGTCTATGTGCAGGTTTCCTGCGACGGTGTCAGCTGCAGTGTTACCCCCATGGTCCAGAGGGAGCTCAAATAAAAATGATGATGGTGAACCAAATTCCAGCCAGTGAACCAAAGATCACTGACGTCACTGCCCTGTAGTAACAGTGACGTATCGATCTGTGCACGCGGGATGGCGTGTCTGTTGTTCTGGGCCAGTTTTATACTGCATGAGACCAGCGATTAATGTCCTGCACTGGATTTATTTACAACAAACAATCGATAATTTTATAAGATAAGCCGTTCAAATTCGTAGGATGAAGTATAGCCGGTTTCCTAAAGCTGAAGTTTTAACATATAGTCAATTTCGGTGTATACGTTAATGCATTCCAACATGGCTGTGATTAACTAATTTCGTGAAGTGAAAAAAATCGAAGGGAAAAGTCGCTATGTCCAAATGCCCATAATAAGGTAATGATTCTTATACTTGAGGAGTGTAAAATCGAGTAGATGCATTAATATAAATAGTGTAGAGGGGTATTAAAGAGCTACCAAACTCTCTAGAAAGAGCGGTGAAGGCCAGTCTTGTTATTCATATTATAGGCCAATACGCTATCGTGATATCTTATTGACTATAGGCTATTAGTTGATGGCATGAACTAGAGTTACATTAGAAGGGATTCATTTACTGTTTACAAGCCTAAGGTTTCCCTCTTTATTTATACTAACAGTCTGTTGCATTGATTTTAACCATCATAGCGTCTTCTGTGAGTCTTCATGTTTTATTTCTTTGGTCTCCTGAAATCAGACTAATGTTCTGTAACCATCTGTAGACGTAGCACAGCGTGAAAGAAGCAGTAGTGTGAAACGAGTAAGTCACCCGCCAAAATATGGTGGAAAATAATTGTATTGTGATTTTTCTGCGGCGTGCCCTGATGACGGCACTAAATTAGCATGAGGTCATTTCATTCATTTCCAATTTACTTCAGAAGTAAGAAAAGACGGTAACAGTGTGGCACGAAATCAGAGAAGCTGCAGCTATAGCGAGCAATGAGGTATCACCGGCTATATATATATATATATATATATATATATATATATATATATATATATATATATATATATATATATATATATATATATATATATATATATATATATATATATATATATATATATATATATATATATATATATATATATATATATATATATATATCAATGATGGATACACTTATTCATACTTACCTGAACTGCATAATATAACTTACTTACTTACTCGTTCTTCTTCTACCCTGGAATGTAAAGTTTTGCCACAGAGAGCGCCATACTATCCTATCGGCTGTCTTCCTCCTGGCCTGGTTCCAGTCTAGTCCTCGGTCCTTCAGGGATTGTCTAATGTTTTCCTCCCAGCCAACTGTAGGTCGTCCTGGAGGTCTGTATCCCTGGTTCTTATTTGTTTGATATAAATTGGGGAAAATTCCAGAAATGTTTCACAGAAAAGCAACAGAGGCAAGAATATTTCGTTTAAAAAAAAAAAAATTTTTTTAAATGAATAAAAAATATATTGGGAACAAAATACGCGTTGTTTAAACAGTTGCACAATTTAGTACATGGGGAGCCGCGGTAGCATAGTGGTTAGTGCACTGGCTTCCTAGCTCAGTGGTCTATGGTTCGATCCCCAGATGAGGTGGGATTTTTTTAGGCCGCAAACGGCTACTGGGTTGACCCAGCCCCAACTGGGTACAAGCGCAACTCTGGGAAGGTTAAGGCGGCCGGCGTGATGTTGACCACGTCACCCCTAGTGTGCCGATGGTCAAGAAAATATGGGCCTAACACCATATTCCCAATATGCCTCAATGGGCGTGTAACGGGATCCTTTTTTTTTACCTTTTTACAATTTAGTACCCCAGGCCGGAACTCGCCATGAAAAAGATTACAATATTGGTGGGAAAATATGGGACTAATAATGTGACGGAGGTGTAAGAGAATTGGCATATTTTTATAACACTAAGTTTCACAATTCGAATAATTTCGGGCTAAGTTTACCTTTGGCAGTGTGTTTTTGTAGTTTAAAACAAAGAAAATGCAGTGCAGAAAACATAAATCAAGGAACAAAGGAAATAAGTATCATTAAACTTGATAGCGAAGTAGGGGAAAAGAATGTGATATTATAACATGTCACACACGAAAAGAGCGTCGTCGAGTGGTAGACTGGGTATAGCGCTTGCTTCTTGATGCAAGGTTACCGGTTTTGAAACCTGGTATATTCGTCACGCTTCAATCTCCCAGTTGAAAATGTACAGTTGACTGCTCTTGAGTTAAGGAAGGCAAAGGCAGATAGCGCGATAACTGGTCACCCACCTAGTAAAGCTAATGTGACAGCGCCATCTTGAGGTCTGTCGTTCTCGGCGCTGGCCCCATCTGGGCAGTCATATTGTCTATGTGGTTTAGTGCCTTTTGATCACGTTATCTTCAAGCAGATTTATTACAAGGCCATAATAAGCCTACATATTAGTAGTGTTTTTGCTCTAGTTGTGTATATCTGTGTTTTCATGCATTCTAGAGCAATAATCGCGTGTGTTATCTGTGTGGCGCAGATTAATGCGCGTAAGCGCGCAGTAAATTGAGTGGTTAGGCCAGGGCCTATAAAAGGGGTAGCAAGTGGCGAAACTGGGATTGTTGAGACAGCCGCCCAGTGAGAACAGACGAAGAAGACACACAAGAGCCAAGCTGTAAATGCCTTGAGCACACAGTCTATGAACACTGACTGGGTGTTCGTTGGATTGTTCGTTTGATTGTTCGTTTGATTGTTCGTTGGATTGTTCGTTTGATTGTTCGTTTGATTGTTTGTTGGATTGTTCGTTTGGTGTTCGGTTGTGTTCGGTAGAATTAAATGTTGATCTGCATAAGGCTTTGGATTGCTTGAATTGTTAAGTCTGCTGCTGAGAGGGTTGCAAGCAACCAATAATTGCAACCCCTGTCAAACGATCCTTTATAAATTTTCTTAGTGCACGGGTCTGGGATGTGAGGTACCCCTAGCGCCCCTGTCACAAGTGGCGTCGTCGGTAGGATTGACAGACAGCACGCAGTGAAGCAACTCTTCAGCAATCAGAGCAGCAACAGCCGAAACAGTAGAACACCCAGTTCAGTGCAAGGCAAGGGACGGGATCATCCAGTTTGTCAAGATTTCTAGTCAACTCTACTAGCAACAAGATGGCGGCACGCAACACACGTGCTGCTAGTAGAACTGATAACGAAGATGTGGCTGAGGTGGATGACCCTGTAGTAGGGCTGGATCGTCAACCAGAACGAGTACAGTACATCGTGGTACCTACTCACAAGAGAGTGCGGTGCTTTGGGGAGCGCACGGGTCCTACGGCTGAGGAATATGTCAGAGAGGTGAGAGCTGCCTGGAGAGTAGGGATGATGAGTAAAGAGGACCAGGCAGATGTTATTCTTGACAGTGTGACCCCAAGTGTCCGTAGGGAGCTGAGGATTCAGGCTGATGACGGTGACTCAGAAGCAATGCTACATTCCATTCTTAGGGTGTATGGGGAGCGTCGGAGCATCCCAGAAGTAATGGCCGCGTTCTACTCTACCCGGCAAGGTGCAAGGGAGTCTCTTTGGGAATTCTCCCATCGCATTCACGAGGTGTTTGAAAGTGTTGTAAGGGCACACAAGCAGAACAACGTCACTCCTTTGGCGCCATCCTTTCTTCGTGACCAGTTTGCTGCTTGTCTGAGAGATGACCTACTAAGAAAGCTTGCAAAGGAAATGATCATCAAGGAGCCAACAGCATCGTTCACGTCGGTGAGGGACTATGCCCTACGGTTTTTGGAGACTGAGCCCACTTCTGGGGCTGGTGTTGCCAGTGTCGAAGCAGCTTCGGGGGCTGGTGTTGCCAGTGTTGAAGTGGCAAGAACAGAGACTGTGTCAGATACGCATGCATTAAACGCAGAAGTAGAGCGGCTGAGAGCACAGGTGGCTCAATTAGAGGCTAAAATTGATGCGATGTCTCAGGAGCAGGGGAGACGTACCAGGACAGTTCGTTGTTTTAGATGCAGAGAACTAGGCCACGTACAGAATCGATGTCCACAGGCGTTAAACTAGACCCCTCTGCGGCTGGGAGTCAGGTTACAGAAGGGGAGCAGAATGGCTCAAAGATAAAGATGGTTGGTGGTCGACCGGAGTGTGAGGCGCTTATTGCAGGGAAGAAAGTCAAAGGCGGCCAGGGATGTAAGGGTAGCAGGAGGCGACCCAGGGCACCAAGGAAGCCTAGGAAAATAAGATGCTTCAACTGTGGAGACCTTTCGAACCACATGGCAGCCAAGTGTCCCCAGGGCCCGCTTCCTAAGCGATGTTTCCATTGTAGGTCCCCGGACCATTTGATATCGGTTTGCCCATCAAAGAGCGCCCTCTCTAAGCGTACCAACACATCTACATTGCCGTCACAGTGCAAGCCAAGAGATGGCCGTGACAACTGTCACCATAAGGGCGCCGGGAAAAGTGGTCGGCATTTAGAGGAGGAGACTCATCTAAAACTCGTTGAAGGACACGTTTCCAGGCTACGAGGGGCGCACGTAAGAGCAGAGCCACCGTTGCAGAGTTTTGCAGCAGTCCGGAAAGAGAGATGTGACAAGCTGTCGTGTTGTACTCCACTACAGGTCGGAGAATTGGTGAAGAAGAGAATGCACGACGCTGAGAGATCCGAGATTCGTGATATGTGGTCAGAAGACGAGTACGTTGTAGTTCGTGCTCCCACAATGACAGGGGGTCCATATATCATCCAACGGATGGACAGAGCGAGTCCGAGCATTAGAGTAACCAGCAATGACCTGAGACGAAGTGAAGGAAAAGGTGATCCTCCAGATTTGGAGAATACGACTGAAGCGCCTGATTTAGTGCAGTTGTCGGGACGACAACAAAATCAGGCGGGGAATATGTGACAGCGCCATCTTGAGGTCTGTCGTTCTCGGCGCTGGCCCCATCTGGGCAGTCATATTGTCTATGTGGTTTAGTGCCTTTTGATCACGTTATCTTCAAGCAGATTTATTACAAGGCCATAATAAGCCTACATATTAGTAGTGTTTTTGCTCTAGTTGTGTATATCTGTGTTTTCATGCATTCTGGAGCAATAATCGCGTGTGTTATCTGTGTGGCGCAGATTAATGCGCGTAAGCGCGCAGTAAATTGAGTGGTTAGGCCAGGGCCTATAAAAGGGGTAGCAAGTGGCGAAACTGGGATTGTTGAGACAGCCGCCCAGTGAGAACAGACGAAGAAGACACACAAGAGCCAAGCTGTAAATGCCTTGAGCACACAGTCTATGAACACTGACTGGGTGTTCGTTGGATTGTTCGTTTGATTGTTCGTTTGATTGTTCGTTGGATTGTTCGTTTGATTGTTCGTTTGATTGTTTGTTGGATTGTTCGTTTGGTGTTCGGTTGTGTTCGGTAGAATTAAATGTTGATCTGCATAAGGCTTTGGATTGCTTGAATTGTTAAGTCTGCTGCTGAGAGGGTTGCAAGCAACCAATAATTGCAACCCCTGTCAAACGATCCTTTATAAATTTTCTTAGTGCACGGGTCTGGGATGTGAGGTACCCCTAGCGCCCCTGTCACACTAAGACGTAGTGTAGTAAAGTCTCTAACATTTCAGTCGTTTTCGGTGGTATCTGAAATGGGACTACTTTCAGGATCGGGCTTGGTAATTGCGGGGCCCGATTTTTACCACTCTAGTGGTGCCCCCTCTATTTAAGATCTGAGTTTTGGTGTAACACGTTTTCATGCCATAATATAGCTAATAAATGTAAATATTGTTTTGATTTGTATTACAGTGTAATAGCATAGGTTCCTGTTATCTAACTTGAAATAATCTTCGCTCCTTAATTTTGTTTTAAAGCTGGATGTGGGAAACGTAGCGCAGGGCCCTCTGTGACCGCGGGGGCCCGACTGGGTCAATAGGTTTAATGGACCTGAGGCTGGCCCTGACTACCTTATTATTTTAACATTTTATACTCGACAAGGGTTCGGCTGGCGAGATAACAAGTGGACTAGTCTCAACATGGAGGCAGTTGAAACAATTCATATTGAGAGAGCTGTTTATTAAGAATTCAAGAGGTAATAATAAATAAACAACGCAGGAGATAAGAGACAGACTGAGAAAGGACCAGGGACCTCATCTAATAGACAGTGTTTGATCTACCTTGTATGTACAGCTCAGTTTTGTTTCCGGGATCTCAAGACATGAAGAAAGAATATAACTACTTCATCCTCATGCATGTCGTACCAGGCCATTAATACGAAGTTTTGCATGGGCCTGGCAACCTCATCACGTGGGGACGAATTGCCACAGAAACTGGAGGAGCATGTGAATGCTTGATGCAGGTTTCCAGCAAAAAAGGGGGAGGGGACTACAGTGGTGCTTCAGTGCTCTGTACGGGGGACACAGGAAAGTGATGATGATGATGATGTATTCGTACAGTCAGCATTGCATTTTTATATCAAATATGACATATGTACATTAAACTTTTATATCAAATATGACATATGTACATTAAATTTTTATATCAAATATGACATATGTACTTTAAATTTAGGAATAAAATATATATTTATATCGACCAGGTTATATACGGGCCATTTCAGAACTAGATGAATGCCTGTGAGGTTTATAAAACAACTTATTATGAAATATACATTATGTCTTAAAATCATGAACAGTGTATACTATTTAGTATTCACTTTTAAAAGTTCATGCGGCTTAAGGAATTAAACCTTTTTTTTTTTTGTACAGTACGTTCCCTAATTTAATGGATAGTGAAATCACAAAACAGTTATTTATTTTGATCCGTATTCTCTCTATATATCTCAGCATGTTTTTATTTTGTTTAAACAACGGGCATGAAAGTAGTGGAGCTATATTTATATTGTTTAATCAGCGGACATGAAAGTAGTAGAGCTATATATTTATATTGTTTAAACAACGGACATGAAAGTAGTGGAGCTATATTTATATTGTTTAAACAGCGGACATGAAATTAGTACAGCTATATTTATATTGTTTAATCAGCGGACATGAAAGTAGTAGAGATATATTTATGTTGTTTAGTGAGCAGACAAAAGGTAGCAAAGCTATATTCAGACTAACTCTATACATCAAACAGTTTGCTAGTTAGAGAAATTGTGACATCCTAATGTTTCTGTTGTCTGGCAACGTCATGATGTAAAACAAATAGCTACCGAACCTTGTAAGAGCACACGTCTATTATAGTACAGGCTTCCTGCAAGGAGCTAGCTGCTATGATGGCCCCATGGATAGCAACAACACAAAAGGAAAATAACAATGAAATAAGCCTACTCCACAAAGTCAGTGTTTACATCTATTTTTCTGCCTTGTATTATGAACTAAATTGAAAGTAGCATAATTGGATTTCCTGGTGTACTTTATTCGCTTCAGGGTTTATTTGACATTCGAGGTGGCTTGATAGAGACCTTTTATCTGGTCCATTCACTTACTGTGAAAAACAGAAACTGTATCTGACAAAATGAACACAACTGAGGAGTTTACAACGAGCACAACTGGGGAGTTTACAGCGAACACAACTGGGGAGTTTACAGTGAACACAACTGCGGCTACCACATCCATAACAACTGTGACCGCCACATTAACTTCACTCTCCTCATCTGTGGGTAAGTAATGAGAAGTTCTTTCTCAAAGTAACAGTTGTGGTCACTTAATTCTTAAACGACTAGAGATCAGTATTCAGGGTCAGTTTTCATAGGTTTTCGTGACACGCACGAGACCAGTCTTCCGGCCGGTACATTTTAATTACGTTTTTTATTTTCTTTCGTCGACATTTAACATTTTATTAACCTTAGTTCAATTTCTTTTACTATATATAGCACGACCATACTTTAAAAAAAAAACAACTTGGAAAGAACCGACCCTTAAATTGTAACACTGCTTTAAAACTCAAAACAACAGAAATTTCTTACATCAAACATGGACAAACCACCACGTCTCTGAAGAGAAACTGTAGTGTTTTGACCAGTCAGGTAATTTTAGAAGCTGTATCTAATATTAACTTTGTGTTTATGAGTTTGAACTACAAGTATCTATTTTTCCAACAGATGTACTATCAGTCAAGTTTGTTTCGATCCAGTGTCCCAAATATACCATATTTTTACCATCTAATGGACCTGCTGTTATTTGTTGTGATTGTGAGTTTCACCTCGGTTTGGAAATGGACTGTTTGACAAACCCAGAGCTACACTAGGGCGGTTTTTTAATTGAAGTGACTTTGTATCTGCTTTTCATATTTTAAAAAAATTAAACACAAAACAAAGAGTTATTATGTACAACAACATCAGGCTAAACTGTAAATGAGTACCTGACTATTGAGTTAGGGACGGCAAAAGCCCGCAATGAGAGGAACTGATCAACCTCCTCCTCGTGAAAAAGCTGGACCTAGCATGGTAAAGTCTCTAACACTTCACACACCAACGGCAGTATTTGTTATAGGACTACATTTACTGTACCTATTACCTTACAACAGCAGGTGATTCATTCACATCCATCAACAACTACTTCCATATCCAGCTATACTCTTTCAGCTCCTGAATCCATATCCATTTCTGAGAATGTTTATTTGATATTAACACCTTTCACCATCTTCAACCCCCTGGTGTTCTTGTTCCGTTATCGAATATTTTCTTTCTTTCTTTATGTCTGTCTGTTTGTATGTTTGTCTGTCTTTCTTTCTTTCGAGTGCCTACTTCATACCCATTTTCGTTTATAATTTACTGTTCACAGGCGTTATGTTTCCCTGTTTGTTATGTATATGTTTATAAAATGCCTACTTAGTTGCAGGATGTGAATCCCTTGTTGGGAAAGGCTTATCTCTGTCTAGTACCAACAACAACACGTGGGCCATTGTTCACGTGGACTGCGACAAGTTCGGCCACCGCCCATCGGGGGGTATAAGTCAACTAGTCTGCCTTAACACGAGCCAGTGGGACCATCCAATACCTTCATGTGAATGTAAGTACTTTGTTACATACAACCAGTTGAGTAAAATGACCGTTGTCACAATACAAATATAAAATGACAAAAATATTAGAAGAGTATACGACGAAATCATTAAAAAACGGACGAAAATGGGACTAATAGAGTTTGCGACGTGCAGATATAAAAATATAATTAATAAATGGAAATCGAAATTTGCTGCTGAGATGATAAAATATTCTAAGTTCCGGAAATTTCCAGTGTTCGACAATTACATAGCTTTAATTACGGTTCAACCTTTTGGTTATAATTGAGGTACAATGTGTGATTCCATTTTTGATGCTAGGTCGATATAAGCCCTGAAAAGGGCTGGGTCTGAGAAGGGCCCCTTAGCTGCTTCTGTAGTCATCACTTCGTTTGCTTGTTCCCAATACTGTGATTTCATTTCCAGTTTCAAACATTGTGTACCCTTATAAAGGCAATAATGGCGGTACCAATTATAACGCACAAACGTATTTATCGTGGTTTTGTTCGTCATCGCCCTTTCAACTTTCCAAGGAGTATGAGTCTTCAACAAACGAATGCCAAGTTTGGTGTGAGTTCCCTATCTGCCGTAGTGGTCCACGAATTGTGGCCAGGTGGTTAGAATAAATGTCCACGCGGGGAAGACAAGCAGACAGTTGCACATTTCCTCCAAGAGTCTCGGTACTTAAGAGGATCAGATTGACAGCTTGACTTTCGCTAACCTATTGAAGAAGAAAATGTGTAGCGTCGAGAGAAGCCTGAGACAGACTGCCAAGCATATGAGAGAATTAGTAGTGGTTATATGAAAGTGAAAGACGACGATGGAGAAGAATATATCAACACAAACATAAGTATGCATGTGATGGTGCCCTGCACTTGGCTAACTTCCCAGCAGCCACTGCTTACAGAATACATTAAACACGCATTCAGCCTGAATAAATCTCTAAATTCACGGCTTTTTGCAAAGGTCGTTTTTTTCATGATCTTAGAGAATGACAGACGCTTTAATGGCCACAGGGAGGAAGTTTGAGAGTAAAATTAACTCTTTATACAGTGATTATTTACATCATCGTCTTCTTCCGCATTTTCTAATTAGCATTACATTTTTTTTTTAAATATCAAGTTTGACATCAATGTTTTTATTAGCACCATCACTTTCCTTCAGCTTCTTGTGGAAGTCAGACCTTCAAAGAAGACATGCTAAGAATTTCTACACTGTGCCATCCGCACAATAATCTTGCCATCTCTTGCTTGTAAAAATCCCGTCTCAGGTTGTTGTTTTCAGGTGCTCCTGAATATCATAACTTTGGCCTTTGTTTTCTGTTGAGATCCCCACAAGTTTCATGAGTACGTCGTCTGGGTTTCTCCAATGGACTCTCACTCTTTGCTGCAAGACTCAAGGAGATATAGGTTTCCAAAAAGACATTTTTCGTAATATACTGTCAAGCTGTGATATATATCCTTGTTGTGCCACTGAAACATTAATTCTGAATTTATTAGAATTTGTCTACTGAGTGTATTCCTATAGAACTTATCTTATGAGTGTATTCCGACAGAACTTATCTTATGAGTGTATTCTTATAGAACTTATCTTCTGAAAGTATTCCCACTAAAGCTCATCTTCTGAATATGTTCCTATTAGAACTTATGTATGGATTAACATATTTTCTCAGTGTGTTCCCACTAGAACTTATCTTTTAAATATAATCCCACAAAAACGATATCTTCTGAATGTATTCCTACAAAAACTTATCTTCTGAATATGTTCTCATTATAACTTATCAATCAATCAATACCCTTTAGCTCCCCAAGGAGCACAAGCCTTCAACAAACACATGCAAAGTTTTCCTATCCCGTGCCATCCGCTCAAGTTCTTTCCATGTTTTCCTCATCATTTTCACCTCTGTATCCAGCTCTCTTCTCCATGTGTTTTTTGGTCTACCTCTGCCTCTCTTTCCCTGTGGATTCCAGAACAAGGACTGCCTTGTAATGCTATCAACAGGTTTTCTCAATGTGTGTCCTATCCATCGCCAGCGTCTTCTTCTCAACTCTTGTTTCACTGGCACTTGTCTGGTTCTTGTCATCAGTTCCACATTTGTGACTTTGTCATACCATTTCAGTCCTTCTATTCTACGCAAGCACCCGTTTATGAAAGTCTGTAGCTTTTTGGTTGTTGTTTTTGTTGTTCTCCATGTCACAGAGCCATACAATAGTACTGACTTGACATTTGAGTTGAAGATTCTTATTTTCGTGTTGGACTTGATTTCTCTTGTTCTCCATATGTTTCCCAATGCAATGAAAGCTCCTCTTGCTTTATTTTGCTTTTTTTAAAACAAAAAGCAAGAGAAGCATTATAACTTATCTTCTATATTTATTCCTACTAAAACTCATTTTCTGAATGTAATCCTACAAAAACTTATCTTCTGAATGTTTTCTCACTATAACTTACCTTCTATATTTATTTCCACTAAAACTCGTCTTATTAATGAATGCCTATTAGAACTTGTTTATGAAAAAATTACCACTAGAACACATCCTCTGAATGTATTATACCCATTAGAACTTAACCTCTGAATGTATTATACCCATTAGAACTTAACCTCTGAATGTATTCCTACTAGAACTTATCTTTTGACTACATACCTTCTAGAATATATCTTGTAAATGCACTGCACTTAGAACTCATTTTTTGACTCAATTGTTGTTATCACTAGAACTTATCTTTTGAATGCACCTAGAAGTTATCTTTGGAACGTATTCCCTCTAGAATTTATATTTCTAAAGTGTGTCTCACTAGAACTTATCTTTTGAATGCACCTAGAAGTTATCTTTGGAACGTATTCCCTCTAGAATTTATATTTCTAAAGTGTGTCTCACTAGAACTTATCTTTTGAATGCACCTAGAAGTTATCTTTGGAACGTATTCCCTCTAGAATTTATATTTCTAAAGTGTGTCTCACTAGAACTTATCTTTTGAATGCACCTAGAAGTTATCTTTGGAACGTATTCCCTCTAGAATTTATATTTCTAAAGTGTGTCTCACTAGAACTTATCTTTTGAATGCACCTAGAAGTTATCTTTGGAACGTATTCCCTCTAGAATTTATATTTCTAAAGTGTGTCTCACTAGAAATCATTTTTTTATGTCCTGCAACTATAATTTATTTTCTTCATGTACAGTGCAGATGTTGGGGTACATCAACATATTCCTGCAACAAAGCCTTAGTAATTCTATAGCTAGTGTACAAACATATAGTTCTGGTGTAAGATAATTGCAGCGCATATTTTTAAAAATTATTTTGCAGGGTCTTGGGATTTAACCACACAAGAAAAGATTATCTTTGGAACAGCCGTGGCAGCAGGATCGTTCATTATCGTCATTGTTATCGCCATAGTTATTGCTTACTTTTGCTGTTATAAAAAGAGGAAAGATAAAGATGAAAAGTGAGATAACAATTTCTTATTTGTCATCATGTATTAATTAAGGCGCCACAGTTGATTAGCTTATTATTTATTCGATATATTGTGATGATATTGTCTAACAACAAAGTCATGGCGAGTCAAGTGCCATGCTTTGAGGCGTTGGCGATGATGTCCCTACACAGATCTCAATTGTTTTATGCTGTCCATCAGCTCTTTTGCAGATCTTTTCATACGCCTTGGTGTCAAGCTGTCCAATATTTGTTTTTCTCTGTCTTTCTCCTTATTTTTGTTTTTTCAGTGGTCACTATGTTTTTGCTTGTCCCAGGTCTTACGTGTTCATGACGCTTAATTGTCTTGCCTTGTCCTTATATTTGTTATTATGATTCATTGGTCATTGAGCTCTTTTCAAGCTAATTCTTTAGTTGTCTTAATGATCCACGGACTTCTTTACATTGTTTTAACTCTTTAACTCCGCAACTATTTTCCACCCTGTGCTATACTTTTAATTCGTGATAGACTAAAAACAACGCTCAGAGAGTTGTTTTGGCACGGATGTCAAATCTGACCAATGTTCTGAGAGTTGTTCCGGAGTCAAAGAGTTAAGAAACCACATTTCTGTTGCTAGCAGTTATTGTTCCTTTCCCCCTTCACCTCCCCGCCTCCTTGTCCAGGACTCAGTTCCATACATTAGTGTCTGGTATATGTAGCATTTCAGTACCATAATAAAAAAATAAAAAAGACAAACAGCATGCATATTTTTTCCTGATTGGCCATATAATTCTGATTGCACTTTTATTTCAAAAATTATATTTAGGATTAATGATAAACCCAGGTAAAGTTTCAGATCGTTTTTTTTTTTTTTATATTACAGATAACTAACTGAAGCTTAATTTTGTGTTAAATTTGCCTACTTACTTTACTGATGCATGCAAGAAGAAAAACCACCGTAAAGTGAAAAAGATAGATTTGAAGTGATAAAAGCATTAATTCAGGGGAGGCATTTCAGCAGGGGAGATAATGTAACTGATTATATACAATGTACTTTAGATTTAACAGTGATGACTATTAGCATGGCAACAGCATAGTCAAATATAAATTTCTTTGGCAGAGTATACGATTCCAGTTACCATGAGTCTAATCCACGAGTCGGATATGAGGGACCTTATCAGGAGAGAGAATCATATCCCATCACTTATTTGGCATATCAAGAGTATGATCGTAGTTACCACATATTGTCATTCATTATTGTTATACATTATTATTATTGTCCTTATCATCAGTTGCGCCATCAACATCACTCATTATTTTCATTTCTTACATTTTACCAAATCGTAAGAGGCGACTATTATGAGATTTTGCATGGGGCTGTCAGCTTGATAGAGCCGAGGTGGCGCAGTGGTTAGTGCACTGGCTTCCTAGCTCGGTGGTCCATGGTTCGATCCCCCGTTGAGGTGGGATTTTTTTAGACCGCAAACGGTTCCGGGGTCGACCCAGCCTCGTAAATTGGGTACCAGAACAACTCTGAGAAGGTTAAGGCGGCCGGCGTGATGCTGACCACATCACCCCTAGTGTGCCGATGGTCAAGAAAATACGGGCCTAACACCGTATTCCCAGTATGCCTGAATAGGCGTGTAACGGGATTCTCTCCCCCCTTTGTCAGCTTGATCTTGTAAAACAAATTGCTACATGGGCACGAGCACATCAATGATTAGGGACAGACGTCCTACAAGAAGGCCAGCAGCAGGGGTCCTCCACAAATAAAGGGGGCAGTGAATAAATGAATGAAGTTTTAAAACCATTGGTCCCTATCGCCACCATCTGTATTCCATACGTACTCTTATCGTTGTCACAACCATCAACACCATTATTTTTATGTTTCCATTTTTAATTAATCTTTTAATAATCCACCAAAATCCCGTTATTCGCGAGTCCTTTGAAATGTAAACATAAATAGACTATCGTGTTATGTGGTCTATCTCCTGCATAGCAAAGATTAACGTACCACACACTAAAAGTGTGAAATTAAATCAGGTCAGGAGTCATCTCCACATCACTTGTTGGCTTTAATGACTCGCCAAAATGTTTTGTTTATTATAATGGTAGTACCTTCTGATGGTCTTCGTTGTCCTCTTAACTTGATGGTACACTCTTATAAATCTTTTTTTTTTTAAATGGGTGTCCATAAAAGAGTGTACCCTTTTCAAAAAATGTATTCTCGGCCCCATGATGTGGTACGAGGATGCGTTCTATCACAAAAGTAAGATAATCTCTGCAAGTTTTTAAGCATACCTTACTTTTTTTTACTTTACTTTACTTACTTCCTGTTCTACTTTGAGGTGTAGAGGTTTGGAAGAGAGAGCGCCAGACTATCCTATTGGCTGTCTTCCTCCTGGCCTGGTTCCAATCTAGTCATCGGTCCTTCAAAGATTGTCTAATGTTGTCCTCCCAGCGGACTCTGGGTCGTCCTGGGGATCTGGATCCCTGGCTCTTTGTTTCCCATGCCTGTCGTGGTAGCCGATCTTCTCCCATTCTGCAGACATGGCCAAACCATCTTAGTTGAGACTGTTCTACTTGGGTCTGCAGGGGGTGGGATTTTAGGCCTTGACGTATCGTCTGGTTGCGGACCATGTCTCTTCTTGTTACTTCAACCACCTTCCTCAGATACCTCATTTCTGAGGTTTGGATCTGGCTTTTGTGGGTTGTAGTCATTGCCCATGACTCGCATCCATATGTCAAGACTGGGACATAGGTGGAGCGGTATACAGCCATCTTCGTTTTTTTACCAACCTCTCTCTTGCTGAGGAATCCTCGATTTATGGCCTGAAAAAGTCTCCCAGCTGCTGCTTTTCGAGTGGCTAACTCTTCTTTGATGCCTCCCTTTCGGTCTATAATAGCTCCGAGGTTTTTAAAGTGATCGACCTGCTCCAGGACCTGTTCTCCCAGCTTAATCTGATGTCTTCTTTCTTCTCGTGATATCACCATGGATTTTGTTTTAGAGCTGCTTATGACCATCCCTCTCTTCTCCAGCTTTTCCTTCCAGACTTGCAGGTTGGATTGGAGATGTGCCTCTGATTTAGCAATCAGGGCAACATCATCAGCAGATGCCAGCTCTGAAATACAGACCTGTCTCATCTTCCAGTACCACACTGAATACTTTCTTGTTCTCTCCTTACATACCTTGATGACATCGTCCATGAGGAGTATGAAAAGATAAGGTGACAGGATATCACCTTGTCTTACACCAGTGGTGGTACTGAACTCTTCTGACTTATGGTTTGCTGTCCTCACATAATTTCTGCAAGACTTGTAAAAGCTCTGTATAGCATGAATCAGAGGTGCTGGAATGTTCTTCCTTGCCAAACAGTCCTCAAGTTTGCTCCAGGGGACCCTGTCAAATGCTTTTTCCAGAACTATGAAACAAAGATGGATCTCACTCTTATACTCAAGGGCCTTTTCACTCAGCTGTCTGAGTGTGAAGATTAGGTCTTGAGTACTTCGGTTTGCTCGGAATCCGCACTGGACCTCATCCAGTTGTGGCTCAGCTAGGCGTCGGAGTCTCTGCTCTAGGATTCTAGAGTAGATTTTACCAGGGACACTGAGAAGGGATATGCCTCTATGGTTTCCACATTGTCGATTGTCACCTTTTTGAAAATTGGTGTTATGATCGTAATCTCCCAATCTTTTGATATGGTCTTGTTGCACCATGCTGCCTGTAGGACCCTTACGAGTAATAGGTCGCCTGATGCTCCCATGTACTTAACCATTTCTGGTGTTATACCATCATGCCCTGCAGCTTTGCCCATCTTGATTTTCTCCAGTGCTGCCTACAGTTCTTCCATCTTTATGTTATCTTCACCATCATTGGTTTTCTCTTCTGTGTTAGTGGTTATCATTTCTGATGCTTCACCATGCTCACCATCCAGGAGTTCTGAGAAATATTCTTTCCATCTTTCCATTACTTCCTTCGGGGCAGTAAGCGATTTGCCTTGCTTGTCCTTTATACATTTGAGAGGGCATTGTTTTTCCTTCCTCATGTTCTTTAGGGTCTTATAGAGCAATTTCTGGTTTTCTTGCGCATCTTTTTCTAGCTGTTCTCTAAATTCTTCCCAGGACTTCTGTTTTGCCGCTAGCACCCTGTTCTTTGCTTCTGTTCTGAGTCTCTATATTTCTCCATTTGTCCTTTTGTGTTTTTAGCTCCTAAGTATTGTTTCCATGCCATTTTCTTCTCTCTTATTTTCTCTTTGACTTCCTCTGTCCACCAAGGTGTCCTCTTTCTCTTGTTCCCAAGTCGGACTTCACCACATGTTTCTGCAGCAGCTGTCTTTATGATGTCCTTCAATTTAAACCAGAGGGTTTTCAAGTCATCAGGTTGTTCTTCTGTGTTGCTCACCGCTGCAGCAATAAGCCCCTGATATCTAGTCTTAATTTCTGGCTCTCTCAGCGTGTAGGTCTTAATGCTCATTTCTTCCGTTAGTTTACTTAGTTAGTTTCTTGCGTGATGTTGGGCAGTTCCTAGGCCGAGCAACTCTTTCAGTTGTTCTTTTGATTGTAGGCAGGTAGTGATCACTTCCAATCTCTGGCCCCCTCCAGACTCTAGCATCCCGGACATATTTGAATGAGCTCCTCCTAACAATGGCATAGTCGATCACTGACTTCTCATTCTTTGTTGGTTCACATCTAGTGTATGCATGTAAATATACCTTACAAAGACTCAATATGTGCACCCTTCGTGACGCGACAGATATCTAGTCGATAGTCCATTTCTTCCCACACTCGAATCAGCATGTCTCCTGTAACAGCAGCAAAGGCTCCAATGATCCGCTTTCTCAGCTCCACCAGATCTCGAGGCAACGGCGGGACAAAGACTCTGTCCTTGATGAAGCCCCACAAAAAGAATACACATGGTGTCATGTGTGGGGGACCTCGGGGGCCATCTCAGCAACACTGCATAGTCAGGACCACTGCGACTTTATGAGGCTGTGCTGGAAGGCTTGCCGAACTCTATCCACTGCCTCCTCCGAACATGACGGGCGACCGGTGCTTTTGCCTTTGCACGGGCAAGCTTCCCCCATGAATTTCGTATACCAACGCTTAATGGAATTCTTATCAGGTGGATCAACCCCAAACTGTCGCCGAAAATTGCATTGAACTGCGATAACAGACGTCGTTTTCGCATATTCTACCACACAAAACGCCTTCTGCTGTTTGGTCGGCGCCATTTTGCAAAAACAGTGCGCATGCGCACGGCGGGTATTTCAAGTGAAACTTTCGCAGTTGAGTTGCAACCGGTAATTGTTACATGTCTCTCCACACACCGGTCAAGTAGGTGGAAAAAAAAGAATTAGGTACATTCTTTTATGTACACCCTGTATCTTATTATGATGGTACTGTCTTGATAGGTCTTTTTTCTCTCTCTTAACTTGATCATAGTTGTTAGAGCAATTGTCTCTCGCGGGCAAGGTTCCGGGTTCGATTCACGCTGCAGTCTACCCAGCTGTAAATGGGTACCTGACTTTCAGTTAGGGATGGAAAAGGCAGCGTGGAAGGGAACTGGTCACATCATCTCTCGATGCTGGACTTAGTATGGAGAAGTCACTAACACTTCACTCTCCTACGGCAGTATCTGCTAAGGGACTAATATTTTTTTTAACTTGATGGTACATTTTGTTTGGTCTCTTAACTTGATGATACATTTTGTTTGGTCTCTTAACTTGATGGTACATTTTGTTTGGTCTCTTAACTTGATGGTACATTTTGTTTGGTCTCTTAATTTGATGGTACATTTTGTTTGGTCTCTTAACTTGATGGTACATTTTGTTTGGTCTCTTAACTTGATGGTACATTTTGTTTGGTCTCTTAACTTGATGGTACATTTTGTTTGGTCTCTTAACTTGATGGTACATTTTGTTTGGTCTCTTAACTTGATGGTACATTTTGTTTGGTCTCTTAACTTGATGATACATTTTGTTTGGTCTCTTAACTTGATGGTACATTTTGTTTGGTCTCTTAACTTGATGATACATTTTGTTTGGTCTTTTTTTTTCTTAACTTGATAGTACACTCTGGTATGTTATTTTTATGTGATCTCTTAACTTGATGGTACATTCTAATAAGTTTTTTTTTTTTAATTTGGTCTCTTAACTTGATGATACATTATGATTGGTCTTCTTTTTTTTTTCTTAACGTGATAGAACACTCTGATATGTTATTTTTCTGTGATCTATTAACTTGATGGTACATTCTGATAAGTTATATATTTTTTGGTCTCTTAACTTGATAGGTTTGTTTGTTTGTTTTTATTTTTCCTCGTAACTTGCATGCTGACAGACCACTGTTTGTCTTTTATTTTGATTTGTCTCTTATTTTGATTATGCACTTTGATATTACGTTTCTATGTCTTACTGTGATGGAACACTCGGATAGACCATTTATTGTCTTTTACCTTGATAGCGCACTCTAACATACCATTTATTGTCTTTTATCTTGATAGTACATTCTAGCATACCATTTGTTGTCTTTTACCTTGATAGTACATTCTAACATACCATTTATTGTCTTTTACCTTGATAGTACATTCTAACATACCATTTATTGTCTTTTATCTTGATAGTACATTCACACATACCAATTTATATCTCTTACCTTCATACTGCATTCTGGCGTTCCACTTTATGTATCTTACCTTGATAGTGCACTCTGGCATATCATTTTTGTCTCCAACACTAAGATAGATCATTTTCTGTCTCCTAACTTGATGGTACGCTTAAATAGATCATTGTCTGTCTCCTACCTTGATGGTACGCTCGGATAGACCACTTTCTGTCTCCTAACTTGATGGTATGCTCGGATAGACCACTTTTTGTCTCCTAACTTGATAGTACGCTCGGATAGACCACTCTTTGTCTCCTAACTTGATGGTACGCTCGGATAGACCACTCTTTGTCTCCTACCTTGATGGTACGCTCGGATAGACCACTTTCTGTCTCATACCTTGATTGCGAATTCTAAAATGGTAAATAAACTCCCACAGCAAATACTGCCGCCGAAAGTAAAGTTTTGAGACTTCACTATACTAGGTACAGCTTTATGAAGTGGAGTCATAGTTCTCTTCCTCGCTGCCTTTACCTTCCCTAACCCAAGAGCAGAGTCAGATACATATTTACAGTTGGGTGACGCTGTCAGCTTCTGATCCCAGAATCAGGCAACTTTGCTGCTAGAGACAAGCGCTCTAGCCACTCTGCCAGTCGGACATCTCCATTCATTCTAATATACCATTTTCCTTCTCCTACCTTAATGGTGCACTCTCATAGACCATTTCCTGTCAATCTCTGTCATGTTCTGTTCCATTTAAAGTGATGTGAACCTCTTGTAATAACGTATCTGAATACATGATTATTGAATATAGACATATCAGACATTAACAAATATTCTCGTGTCCATATTTGCAGCATAAACGACGGGATGTATGACGGGTATGCCCAGACTGGAACCTTAGACAAACCATGGTGAGATATACTTGATGTAACCGTCATGACATAAGATACAGGGAGCTTTTTCATAATGACAAATAGAATACTGCATAGGGGACGTAATGATCGTTACATGTGATAAGGAGGAGGTAATACTTCGAGTAGCTTTAAATGAGGAACCGTTAATTTGAAAAGCTGGAGAGAGAGAGAGAGAGAGAGAGAGGAGAGAGAGAGAGAGAGAGAGAGAGAGAGAGAGAGAAGAGGAATAGGGAAAGAGACATGAGCACATGAAAGCAAGTTATAAGAGAAGAGAAAAATAAATACAAAAAGGAGAGATGCGGAGAATAGACATGAAGAAAGAGAGGACTGGGTAGAAAGAGAAAGAAAGAGGCATGGGAAAGAGGCACAGAGTGAAAAATGTATTAAAAATAGAAAGGGCAGGAGGAATTAATATAAGGAAGTAAAATACATTGTACAGTATATATAAAATATAAACAGCAGATGTGTACGGCGTTAAGTTGCTTTTTTTTTAGGAGAACGTTGATTTTAAAAACAAAACTATCATGATCATAGCGACGTTGGGCAGAATTCCTATTTGGGAAGAAGCAGAAAATACAACAGAGAAGAAGAAAACCATTCATCATTTTCATTTCATTTTTCGTTCCCTGTGGAACATGGAGCCACCCATGCCTTTACAGGAGATCTGCACCTAAGCATTAATTTGCTCTTGTAGCAGTGGTGTTTTGAACAATTTGTTTGACATAATGGGTTTGCCAGTCCGAGGCACAACCTTAGTTTAGTCTCTTCATACTGCATGCATGAGGGAACAGAAGGCTTGTTCTTTCTTTGTCTAGGTTGAAAATACAATTAAAAAAAAAGATCTTGAAATCCTAGACGAAAAAGAGCACCGTATCTCGAGAGGACAGAAACATGACAATGACAAATAATGTGTCTGACTTTTGGGACATGCATACAAAAATTAATTATTTGCGATTTTTTTTCTTTTAAAATTAAACTCTGTCTAGAGAAGTAAGTACATGCACATCCTTAACTGTCAGAAACAGAATGCGCCGTAGAATACTGACCTATATTCCACTGGCCTGTTTCAGGTTAGGTTACATTCCTCGACCCAAGGTAAAAGAGGGTCGATCTTACCACTGACGCTGGTTGAAAAGGCAATCTGTACAGGCATTAAGATTAGGTAATGCTTGGTGAACCGGGGAGCTGTCGACTAAGTGGATCAGGAAATGTTCACAGAGGGCAAGGACGAGGTCATTGACTAGGATAAGATGATACCTTAGAGGTGCCTGTGGGCAAGGAAACGGTCACTGACTCATGAAACTCTGACGTCATAATCATTTCATTATTTTCCTGTTTTCTCCATATAAAGCATGAAGCCACCTTACAGCTGATCCATGTGCAGGTTAACCTGCCCCAAGCAATCACATTCACTTGCAGTGGTGGGTTCTACATAGCACTTTGTTTTACATGATAAGGTTGCCAACCTCATGCACAACCTAATATTAGTTGCCTTGTACGACATGCATGAGGGTGCAGTAGTCTTATATTTTTTTTGTCTTTTCAGAACTTCAGGAACTACACGGGACAGTCATTATAATATTGAAAGCTAAAAAAAACCCATTAACTTAAATTTGTTGTGAAAGAAATTATTTAATGACATAGAAATCGTAGAATTTAGAATGCTATATATTTCGGACATTTTTGTACTTTTTATACTTTGTGTATGTTAATCAGACTTATCAACAAATTTGGTCGCTACATAATCACTTTTTTTTCGTTTATTCCCTTAATTTTAATACTAAAATTTGCTTGATTTACAGTTGCCAATCTGATGTTTAGTTTATGTCATTTACAATTAATGATATGTCTGATTGTCTGTCTGTATGTGACTCGTTGTTGATCAATAAATCACAAAGCAGCAAAGGCCTTCAACAAACACATGCCAAGTCTTCCTGTCCCGTGCCATCAGCTCAAGGTCTGTCCATGTTTTCTTTATCATTTTCATATGTCTCCAGTTCTCTTCTCCGTGTGTTTTTCCATCTACCTCTACTTCTCTTACCCCTGGGAAGTCCAGAACAAGGACAACCTGCTAATGCTGTCAACAGGTTTGTGTTCAATCCATCTTTGGCTTCTTGTTGTCACCTCTTGTTCCAATGGCACTTGTCTGGTTCTGTCCATCAGTTCCACATTGACGATTTTGTAATACCATTTTAATAGTTATATTCTAGGCAAGCACTCACACGCTGTGACACATGCAACTTTTGACCTACACTTATAGAAGACAATCACACAACCTTTGACCTACACTTACAGAAGACAATCACACAACCTTTGACCTACACTTACAGAAGACAATCACACAACCTTTGACCTACACTTACAGAAGACAATCACACAACCTTTGACCTACACTTACAGAAGACAATCACACAACCTTTGACCTACACTTACAGAAGACAATCACACAACCTTTGACCTACACTTACAGAAGACAATCACACAACCTTTGACCTACACTTACAGAAGACAATCACACAACCTTTGACCTACACTTACATAAGACAATCACACAACCTTTGACCTAAGATCACAGTCCATCTTTATCATCGTTCAGTTCCACAAAGAGCACAGACCAGCAACAAAATTATATCAAATCTACTTATTCCATGCCATCAACTCAAGATCTTTCTATGTCTTCTCCATCACGTTCATGTTTGTCATCAGGTCTCCTCTTCATGTAGTCTTTGGCCTCCCTCTACCTCTCCTACCCTAGGAATTCCAGATCAATGACTACCTTGTAATGCTATCAACAGGTTTCCTCAGTGTGTGTCCTATCCATCGCCAGTTTCTTCTTCTCATCTCTTGTTCCACGGGCACTTGTCTGGTTCTTGTCATCAGTTCCACATAGATGACCTTGTTGCGCCATTTCAATCCTTCCATTCTTCACAAGAACCCATTTATGACAGCCTCTAGCTTTTTGGTTGATGTTTTTGATGTAAGATCAGAACGCATGTAACTGTTTGCTGTTTCTTTGTTTTCTATTGTTGTATACAACTAAATCAACTTTCACCCTTCGATACTAAAACCTGTGTTTTTAAGTCCTTTACCATTGCTGTAAATATTATTTATATACATGCATGTATTCTGTGCCATTTATCAAAAGTTGCTTTAAATATATAGTATATTTTCACTTTAACGAAACGAGACTACAATTAGAGGTGTTCAAACACTTATTTTATCAGTTATCAAACATATTATATTATTTGAGAGTGTCATCAAACTTTAAGACAGTATGGCTCGATAACTGATACAATTTGTAATGTCCTACAGTAACACAAGATGACTGGAATAGTTTGTAATGTCCTACAGTAACACAAGATGACTGGAATAGTTTGTAATTTCTTACAGTAACACAAGATGACTGGAATAGTTTGTAATGTCCTACAGTAACACAAGATGACTGGAATAGTTTGTAATTTCTTACAGTAACACAAGATGACTGGAATAGTTTGTAATTTCTTACAGTAACACAAGATGAGTGGAATAGTTTGTAATGTCCTACATTAACACAAGATGACTGGAATAGTTTGTAATGTCCTACAGTAACACAAGATGACTGGAATAGTTTGTAATGGCCTACAGTAACACAAGATGACTGGAATAGTTTGTAATTTCTTACAGTAACACAAGATGACTGGAATTGTTTGTAATGTCCTACAGTAACACAAGATGACTGGAATAGTTTGTAATGTCCTACAGTAACACAAGATGACTGGAATAGTTTGTAATGTCCCATGGTAACATGGGATGGCTGAACAAGTTTGTAATGTCCAACGGTAACACCCCACCGAAAAATCTCGTTCACACTCCAGACATTAGCCAATAAATGTCTCCGTCGCATCCACCGGCCATATGTAAATAAAAACAAACTGTAGAACAGAACCAGACTACAAGCAATATAGCTCGAGATTAAAGAGAGAAAATGGAGATGGATTTGGCTCACCCTTAAGAAACCAACCAATAAATTTAGACATGCCTTTGACTGGTACCTACAAATGAAGAGAAAACTGGGGAGGCCAAGGATTAAACTAGCGAGGAACAAGAGTGGAAGCTGAAGCAACCGGATGGGGGAAAAAAAAGACGGCCCAAGAGAGAACATGTTGATGAGGACTGGTTGCTGCTCGTGTTTCATGTGGAAATATAAAGAAGTGAGAGACGAACGTTTGTATTGTTCAGAGTTGTATGAAAACGATGTATCATGCAAAGGCTGTTCCGTCCAAGACCACGTCTTGCCACTGCTAAAAAACACAATATGTGTACATTTTGTTAAATACATATATTAATGCATAAAGTCACAAATGTATTCAATAAATACTATTCAAGTTATGCAGTGAAAACTTTATTTTTGGGTATGAAATATAAGATTTTATATGAACACAAGTCTATGCGATATTCAAAAGTGATTACACTGTTTAAGTGAATATTGTATGTGAATGTACCTTTAGTTTCTATGTAAAAAGTGCGTGTGGTGGTAACAACAACATAGAGCCAATGGGAACACATATAAAAATACAGTTAATAGCTTGCTTTATTCAGCTTGACTAAATTGTTGATCTTATACCACAACAATGTGTAATTAGGCTGTAAATATTACGTTACATCCTGTTACTGTATTTCTGCACATCATTTAACATTACACTATAATCTTATAACATTACCTAGTCTTTGTTGAGTTCTTCAGTTCACCAATAAAAATCTGTGAACACAAAATACACAAAACATTACAAATGCATTCATATAAGCTATCTGTGTTTTCAAATCTCATCTCAGACCAATTGTGTGGTTTAGAAACATAGAGAACAACAAAAGCAAGAACCAACAAATTACAGACTGTCATAAATAAGTGCTCGCGTAGAATAGAAGGATTGACATGGTACAACAAGGCCACTAACTTGAAACTGATGACAAGGACCAGATAAGTACTAATGGAAGAAGAGATGAGAAGAAGACGTTGACCGTGAATTGGACATACATTGAGGAAACCTTGTTCTGTAATCCCCAGAACAAGATAAATATGGGCAGACCAAAGAGCACATGGTAGAAAGCTAGAGACAGAAATAACAATGGTAAGTAAGACTGGAAAGATCTTGAGATGATTACATATGACAGGAGGACTTGGCTTGATTACATACGACAGGAGGACTTGGCATGATTACATTCGACAGGAGGACTTGGCATGATTACATACGACAGGAGGACTTGGCATGTATTTTTTAGGGTCTGTACTGCTTGGGGAGATAATGGGTTTTGAGTGATCCCCAACGTCTTCTTTGTATGTCTCTAAATCGGTAAAAAAAATGCTTTATCTATTTTTTTCTAATTCTTTCTCTGTTCTTTCCTAGCATTTCTATGACATCTTATTTTTCCATCTCTTCCATGAGATGAGCTCCATTCTTCAATATATCTACACTTCAAGGGCCTCGGTTATTTTCTTATGCTTGTTCATTGTTCACGTTTCTACATTAAACAGTAATAACGAGTTTATGTAACACTTACTTACTTAGTCGTTCCTCTTCTACCGTGAGGTGTAGAGATTTGGAAGAGAGAGCCCCATACTATCCTATCGGCTGTCTTCCTCCTGGCCTGGTTCCATTCTAGTCCTCGGTCCTTCAAAAATTGTCTATTGTTTATCCTCCAAGCGGACTCTGGGTCATCCTGGAAGTCTGGATCCCTGGCTCTTAGTTTCCCATGCTTGTTGTGGTAGCCGATCTTCTCCCATTCTGCAGACATGGCCAAACCATCTTAGTTGGGACTGTTCTATTTGTGTCTGCAGGGTTTGGGTTTTTAGGCCTTGACGTATCGTCTGGTTGCGGACCATGTCTCTTCTTGTTACTTCAACCACCTTCCTCAGATACCTCATTTCTGTAACATTTGATGACTCTAAATTTTACCTTGCTAGTTATTTGCTTGCATGCTATTATCTGTCTCATGTTGTTGAACATAGCATTAGCCATTCTGTTACTGATTTCCGTTTCATATCTGCATTTCTCAGTTATTATATGCCAAAGATATGAGAAACTTTTGACTTTTTCCAAAATGTTCCCATTTATTCCTATTTTTAAGGAATTTCTTAAATAACACTTTCGGCATGGGTGCTATTGTGACAGTGACCATTTTGGTACAATACTTCTATTTGTTTATTATCTGGCCTTGAAATTTACTAAACAGCCGCTTGAATGTCTACTTTCTCTGCGAGCTGTGGTCGATTAAGAGTTTTTTCGAAATATTCTTTTCCTCAATTTTTTTTCGCGGCGCGTGTTTTGTCCTTAGCTCGTGCTGAGAGCCTTCTAATTTTGTCTTGACCGTGGTCATGAAATAGAAGTGATTACGTCCCTTGCGCTGCCACTTTCCTTTGCTCCTGTTTCAAATTGTCATTTTCCCTTTCGCTCCTTATGGAGCATGGATCGACCACTGCAGCTGGTCTACTTGCAGGAAGCCCGAACCAACCATTCACAAGCTTTTGCAGCATTGGCTTATTTAACAATGTGTTTACATTATGAGGTTGCCAGCCACATGCACACCTCATATCGCTTTATACGACATGCCAGAGGGAGCAGGAGTCATATTCTTTCTTTGTCTCATCAGAGACTCCCGAGAATTACACGGGGCAGTATAAGGTTCGTGTTCTAATGTAAAGAGCAACGTATTTTCACGCCGTATTTTCACGCCGTATGTTCACGCCGTATTTTCACGCCGCATCAGTTTTATTTCTGTTGCAAAGATAATTATTAAAATCCTGAGCCGCGCTAGCGTAGTGGTTACAACACCGCTCTGGCGACCGGGTGATACAGGATCAAACCCGGGCGACGGCATTTGAGGATTTTTCGTCGACCGGGATTTGGACTGGATTAACTCGAGACCTGGCGAGGACATTTGAAGGAGTGTCGTCGACCAGGGACTGGCGGCTCCTGAGCCGACCCAGCTGCAATGGGTACCTCCGAAATCGGCGAGTATTTGCCTGAATGGCGAGGGACACCTGTCTCTGTACAAGAAATAAAGGGATACTCACGTAAAATCAATGTCAGGTTAGACATAAAAATAATAACCTGAGATTTCGCCTCGAGTATTAGCGGGCGTACGCAAAAAAAAAAAAAAAAAAAAAAAAAAAAAAAAATCCTGATTTTTTTTTTTTTTTTTTTTTTTTTTTTTTTGTCTAGTGTCCCAAATACTATTAATGAATTATGAGTATCTAATTATGTCGGTTGAATGATTGTTCTATTTGCTTCAAGTATGATTCGTTTCCCGAGAATTATCTGGTTTCATACAGTTCTGCCAGACAAAAGGAAGGGTATAACCCGACGTACTACAAGGGAGCAATTAGAGTAGTAGTACCATGATGGAGCAGGAGCGTAAAAGATGTTGCTCTTGATATATTTATTTTTCTGTAATATCCTTAAGCAGCTATTCAGCTTTACGTTCGTCATGTGGCTCAAACATATAACGACAGGTTATCTTCTTGTATGTCACCAAGAGCCGACGCTCAGTGACAGTGGATCAAAGAAGAAGAAGAAGAATCTTCTTGTATCGTTTCTGGGAAACGATCTCCGGGTGCAGTCCTAAGTTTTTACTGCAGCAATTGTTATAATGGAAAACAAAGAATTTGCTAGGGACAAGACAGTGTCCCTCGCAGACTCCCTTACAGACAAAACTGCCCTCGGGAGCAATAAAAACAACGACTTATACAGCCTGGTAGAAGCACTAATTTAAACCAACAGTTTATATTTTCTTCCTGCGGAACACGTACATTTTCCTCAGATTTTCTTTGAGCCAACCTTCAGTGAGATTATTTGGGCAGCTTTGGTACTTTCATACATTCACTTACTTACTCTATCCATCTTTCATGGTAACCTTCCACATTGCCAGAGAAGGAAAAAGAAAAATCCAAACTGAACCTGTTACAGACTGGGGCGGCCCTTCTCGATCTCTGTTTCGCTACGGCAGTAATCGGTACATTTGTGGTCCGGATTTTATTGCGTGCTTTCGATTGTCGCACTTTCTTTATTTCGTTCTCTGCTAAGTAGAAGTTATTTGATTTTGTCAGATATCTGACACTCCTGGCTGACGATAAACACATCATATTTGCAAGGAGCGGCTGAGATAATTCTCGTCTACCACAGCTTGGCCACGGCAGATTAACACGAAAATCGCCAGTGCAATCTGCTTAATCACCGATAAGACGGGTGCGCGCATCACCAAAACTTGGAATACGGGGAGATAACTTATGGACAGACATGGATGACAAGTTTACTTTATGATAAAAGTAATTATTGTTACATATGACACACCTTGTCATATGAGCTTAACGACATGATCGCGAGTCTGTACGCAAGGCATCGTATGTCTTATTGCCATATATGTAATACGTACCTTTTACTTTACGCACCTAATTTCACGTGGAATATTTTGAAGTACCGCACCCTAACCCTCCTGTTTGAAAATGACTGGAGCTTTTGGTTAGACCTCATAACAAACAGATGCGTGGGAAGGCAGTGAATATAACCTGACGCTTCAAGTCAGTCAAAACTATTGTGAAGATCGCTTGCCAAGACACCAGACCTTGTCAGAGTGAAGCTGAGAACTCAGAATTCCATTTTATTAGACTGGACACCTTTTATTTGAGTATTTATCAGGGCTTACAAAAACAGCCCAGGAAATCTCTATCATTTTAATAAGGAAAGCCGCTGTCTGAGGAAACTGAAGGAAACACACAAAGTCAGAGAGGGAACTTATTAAATTAACGACACCCCAGACGCGTGTAAGAGGCCGATTCAAGTCTCTTTTATTCATCGGAGCAAAATGTCTGTGAGCAAGGATTGACGTAAGTTTTGATTTTACATTTTATATTACTAACATGTGATATAACATATATAAATGTATATTACCACGTGAATTTTAATATGTGAAAATCGCTAGTGGATGTCCCAGTTAATTGAGGCTGGCAACCTCAGCGTATAGAATGATGATTCATGAACCATCACTGCCAAGGGCTGGTGATTGCTTTATTGCTAGTTTCGTAAAGAGAACTAAAAGCATAAAGTAGTTCCAAGTTCCATATGGATATAATACTTACAGTTTCAAACTAGTGTAAATGTCTATGTGAAAATATTCATTTTAAAATTAATGGAAGTTTCAAACTTTTCAAATCAGTGTAAACATTAATGAAAACATATTCAGTTTATATTGTGAACACTTTTCAATCAGTGGAAATGTAAATGTAAACATATTCTGTCTGTACTATTAACCTTTTCATTTAAATGTAAAGTAACTATAAAAGCTATTTAATTTAAATGTAAAGAAAGTTTTAAATCAAGGGATTAAATTCTCATCGAGGGTAAATTGTGAGTTAAAGGGGATGGTGGAATGGGAAGAAAGGGACCCATAACCATGGGTTGGAAAACGCGGTGGAAACGCAATACTCAGAAGAGCATTTAATTTCTATTCTTTACCATAGTTATTGGTGGTACCAGCAGAAAGTACTGTCTCTGGAACAAGAATGGACAAGTGGCCTACTCTTTAAGACGAAGGACCAGCTTACGTAGACTCTCCTTGACGTTTCTGGGAAACGAGCTACACCCGACAACCTTGACCAGCGACCAGCGCGAGCAGTGTAAAAAGAACCAACCCGTCAGAAGGAGCAAAACGGTCTTTGGCAACTAAGTTCCATATATTCTGCCACTTGAACTTCTTGTAACAATTTACCTCCTATCTCGACCTTGAAGATAACTTTTTCTTGATCAATAACTATTCAAATTATTTTCAAACTGTTAAAACTTAGGTGATTATTATATCTTGTTATTTGTAAATTTACAAATTTAACTTCGATTTAATCCTTTTAAAGTTACTGCATGTTTTTCTCAGTCAACTTACTACACACACAATAAACTGAGCTATTCCAGAATAATAAGAATTCCCCTGAGTTAATCAGAGGTGGGGACTTAAACGAGCTAACATAAACCATTGCTTAATTCTTCACAAAGGTTGTCGGCAGATTCTAAAATTAACGTGCTCAGCCAAAAGCAGCATTGTTTTCGCTTATCTGAATATCTTGTGAAGACTCCGTTTGTAATAGAAGTGTCATTACCCTTCTATCTACAACTCTGCCAAGAGTAATCATGTGCAAAGGTAGACACCTTAGAAGCCTCATATAAGATACTCTTGAGTTTTGGCCACTGTTGGGCCACTGCAGAATCATACTACTCATTACCAAGAAAAGATCATCAAACTGAGAACCGACCATTGCAGACTCAAATATCATCTGTTCAACAAATTTAAAATCGGACACACAAAAAAAGTGTCCATGTAGGACGGACCAACAAACGATAGAATATGTCCTCCAAGACTGTCGGCTCCATGAGAGGAGCAAGGTGGCTGTATGACCTTCTCTAACCCAGCTTTGGAAGAAACTGCATGGTGACGACAGCATTCTCTTTATAAGAGAGATAGATGTGGTTGTCTGAGAGCGAAGGACGAAGTCGCCCTTATAGTTACCTAAAGCTCGTGGCTTGATTCATGAATGGTCACGGCAAGCCACGAAGTAAAATGTCACGAGACCACAAGTCTTCGAAAAGTCATATTTTCAACTGGTTTAGCAAAATCGCAATCTACTTAGTCCGGCAGCGCTATGTTCCTCATGCAAGGTAGCGTTAATTTGAGTGACGATGGCCTAGAATAACGATCTCACGAGTCGATCTAATACTTAATATGGAAACAAATGTTTATTCGCTATTACTATACTTTATAGGAACCGCGGAGAAGGTTAAGGCGGCCGGCTTGATGCTGACCACATCACGCCTAGTATGCCGATGGTCAAGATCTAAGGGTCTTTTATATTTGGACATGCGCCCTAATATAACCGACTAGGTTGAACGGGACGCGCCTCGCCGAAACGAGGCAAAACTTTATTTTTAAAAAAAAAAAGAAAAAAGAAAATATGGGCCTAACACCATAATCAACGGGCGTGTAACGGGATCCTTTACCCTTTTTCTTACTATAATTTAACCCATTAAAATTGACATTATTCCCTGTAATGCCTTCTCTGTTTGCCCACGTAATTTAATAAGCAAATATTCCAACTCTTTAAAGTGAGACAAATGTTTTGTAACACTTAACTGCTCTGACTAAACTGGCTCGTCCAACAAAAAGAAATGAGGTAGAAAAACTACACTTTTTTTCAAAGCTTATTTGTTTTAAAACAATTTACTAGCCGAAGAATAGTACGTTGATGATACCATTAGAACTAGACAGACAATGAGAACTTCTGAGACACAAAATTACTGCAACTTCAATCAATATCTGCTTGTTTGATTTTTTTGGTATTTTGTATCATTCTATAAGGTTTGCCGTTAAACAAAGACAAAAGAAAGCTCAGGATCACTATATACATAAAAGATTATCACAGCCGCATTTACAGTATACGTATTTGTATAAAATACATTACTAAGTTGTGAGCGATTAGTTTGTTCTTATATTGACATAGGTGTGTTCTGAGTTACTCCTACATAATTTTCTTATTATTGACCACGTCGTCCAGACACTCTCTGCGGTAATGCACCACAGTATCATTTCAACCAGTTAAATTGCAGCACAGTAAAGACTTTTTTACTCCAGATCTTGTGACAGTAGGTGGCCTTCATGTTTGGTAGCCAAAATAAAGTTGTGTGGTTGCGGTATTCATGCTACATGGATTGACATTGGTCTTCATTCTCACATATTTAAGTATACACATAGAATTTAACTAGCACGTCAGGAAAAGATAGAAAATACATAATATGCGCATACTATGTAAAGTGTGTACTGAATTTCAGTTATAAATTGAAGGAAATAAAGCATGAAGATAATGTTGAAACGCCCAGACGTTTAATAAAGTACAGTTTGCCCCGGGGCTTGATGTCAACCGTGCGACATAACACACATCTCAGAATGTAATCGCTTTTAAGTGGGTCACCTTCCTCTTTGGTAAAACTGTAGAATGAAAAAAAAAAAACACAAATAAAGATGCGTTTTACTGGGAGAAAGGATAAAAAAAGACCTACGTTGCGGCCACAAGGCTTTCGTCAGGGAAAGACAAACGAAAAACAGAAGTGAAAGAAAGTGAGAATTAAGTAGAGAACATAAAACTATGAAAATAAGAGTAAACACTCGATGATGTGTGTCACATGATGGAAATAAAATGTCTGCCACTGAACCGGAAACCGGAAGTGGATTCTAAATTCAAAGCGTAAATTAAAAAAATAATGAAAACAAGGACTGGAAAACTGAGTGAGGAAAAAGTAATATTAATTTTTTTTTTTTTAAACTGAGAGTAATAAATAAGGGGAGAGAAGATGAAGAAAAAGTAATATTAATTTTAAAAAAAAAAATTCAAGGGTGATCTCAATCCTGATACAAATAGGACTAGACAGAAAAGGATGTCTCAGACAAAAGAGTGCTGGATATTCAAACCATGGGGTTTAAGGCAGCCCATAAGATGGATGAGGCGTTGTTAAAGGCGGAGCCGACTGTTGGCGTCCGAGGAACAGGATCTGATAGCTGTCACCTGGATGTCAGTGCCATGGTGGCCAGGGCCATTGAAGTAGATGGATACAGGTGTGGATCCCAACCGAGAAATGTCGTAGAGGTTTCTGCAGAATCTACCCCCAAGCTGTGTGTCCATTTGGCCGATGAAAGTAATATTGCAACGTTTGCATATAATAGCATAAATGACGTTCCGTGACTCGCATGTAAAACCATTTGTGATGGTGAACATAGCTTTAGGAAATGACACTGTACGTGTTTGGATTACATACTGGCATGTCTTACACCGTGACCGGTTACATGGCTGGGTACCAAAATGGCCACTGTTGACAGTTTTCACGCGGCTCTGGACTAAGAGGTCCCTCAAATGCCACTTCAATGGCCCTGACCACCACGGTGCCACTGACATTCAGGTGACAGCTATGGGGTTTATCCCCGTGGTTTGAACATCCATTATTCTTTTGTCTGAGGTATAGTCGTATACTGAATGCAAGATATACCAACAACGTTTAATCAGCCAAAAGCTAACAATGAAAGAAGATATTACAAAAAACAGCACGTCCACATCTGCGGAAATTATTCGTGAAACTATAAATTTAATTAATGAAGACATTCAACTTTATATTGATTTGTACTTCAGAACTGTAGTAGTGACATCGATGGGAATTTTTGGTGTTGTTGCAAACGTTTTAAATTGCGCTGTTTTTATGAAACAAGGAGTCAAGGACTGCATGGGAGTTTGTCTGTTGTCGCTCACTGTCACAGACTTTGCGTCTGTCGTTCTCGGACTTTTAACAGTGTTCTTTAAAATATTGATGCAAATGAACATAACGACTGACTTTGATCCTAGTGCTGTATACTATGTCCTTTTCCATGCCTGTGGTATGTTCTACGATCACTCAACCTTGACAACAGCTTTTATATCCGTCGAGAGAAGCCTGTGTGTATCATGGCCATTAAAGTTTAAAGATGTGACCTTCAGAAAGGCTGTCTATGCTAATGTTCTTATGTATGCATTTACCATATTCAGCGTAGTAATTCCACGTTATCTCACGAGTGGCCTCACTTGCCGATACATTCCAGAAACAAACTCCACAAGAACGGTGCTATGGTTATCACCCATTAGGAATCAGGTGGAGCTATATATCAACATATTTTCTCAAATTACAGTTGGATCTTTATGCATGCTGGTCGTATTTATCAGCACCTATATCATGATTAGAGACCTGCGCCGGTCCACGGTCTTCCAGTCTACACAGATGAGACATCAGAACACAGATGGCACAGAGACACAGCAGAATGACATTGCCAACCAACCAACAAGTCGGAGAGAAACACCCGCAGCAAACAATATCTCTATAAGAAACAAAAGAGTCGCAATGACAGTTTTGACATTAACAATAATTTGTCTGGCTTGTAACACGCCTAGATTATTATTTTTCATAATGATTCTAATTTTTCCAGACGTAGATTCCGGTCGCAGGTATGAAGACGTGTTTTATCTTCTGTTGATAATTGTTTTCTTTTTACAAACGACGAATACTTCAGTTAATATATTTGTGTACTACGTGTTTAATGGCTCATTTCGAGACAACTTGCGAAGTTTAATTTGCAGCTTTAGAAGATAGAAAGACTAAGAACAGCCACAACCACATTCCTGTTCGTGTCAGTCTCTGAAAGTGCTGTCTGTTAAAAAAAAAAAAAGTTGTATACTTTTTTTAAAGCGTTTACGTCTGCTACATATGATCGTCTGCGTACGTCAAACAGCTTTATAGACCATTATGTAAAAAGCAATACAGGTAAAGGTAGTCGCATAGCAAATTCTGTTGTAGGTGACTGAAGTGTTAAGGACATCACTATAAGCGCAGGCATGGTGGAATATGGAAGCGGCCGCTTCCCCTGAGCACATTCTCCAAGGCGGCACCTTTTTCATTTTTATTTTTACCTACGCAGGCACCCCCACACCAGCGCGCGTATTCATAAGAATTAACAAACATTGAACACTATGGATCATTTACAATAATTCAGTTTGTTTGATTACTACTTAGTGTGCGGATTGTTATCGCTACTCCTTCAGTTTTGAAAAGATACATAAAAGGTTGAAAAGGTTGCCCCTCTTTAGCCTCTCAGAAGAACATTCCTTGTGGCGTGTCGTGAGCAGAATCACGAAAATTACAAGAAAACAAGAAACAATTGTACACTTTTCACATTTATATTGTTTTGTTCTAATAAGAATAGTTTAAAAATGTGAGGTTGGATGCCTACCTTGTTTTTTACACGCCTACGACGTCCTTTGCACCAGAGGTGGAAAACTCTGAATACTTGTTATGTGCCTTCAGCTCAGCAACAGGAGACTGCCCCGGCCATTGCGGCTTCACAAGAGGTGAAACCCTCTGAAGACTTGCAAGCGACCTTGAACCTAAGAGCTGGTTACGGTATCTGGGCTGCTGTGGCTGCAACGGTAGTGGCAGTGGAGTCCATGGTAGAATGTATAAGTTCAGCTGGCTAACATGCAGAGGACACGGATGACAAAGTGAGGCTCTGTGCTATCGTCAAAACACACAAGGGACACACTAAAGATCCACACTTTTTGGTGACAAAACTATAACACGTTACCTGGAACGTGCTCTGCTTGAAGTAGGGCCTTGTCAACCAGGGCCTTGCCAACCAGGGCCTTGTCAACCAGGGCCTTGTCAACCAGGGCTTAAAGATTTTTGACAATTTCCCATAAGATGAAAGTTATTTTCATACAACTTTGTGACAGGGAAGGAAGAAGTGAACGGCACCATTTATACTTTAATGTGGCAGGGACGAAGGGAACGGTACCATTTATATTGATGTCACCAGTGGGTATGTTTTGGGGATAGTTATGAAGAATCTCTCGAGTTGTAACTGGTTACCACCAGAAGTGTTATTACCCGAAGGAAAGATTATTGCAACCCAAGTTCATAGTACTCACTGCAGGCTGTCACGTTATCTATTTCTCCTTTATACTTTCAACTCCAACGTACATATCAAGTAAGTCCCTTGGTTTTAGAAAACCGTTTTATTTATGAGTCCAACTGGACTATCTCCAAATTCATTCAAAGGTACACAACTCAATAACCTGACTACTGACGGTCAGAGCGTTCACATTCAAAAAGAACATTGTCCCTTTATACAATACTACTGCATTAATGAAACACTGTCCATAAATCATTTATAAATACTGGTATGCTTCTACCGAGACTTCAACTATAAACTTCATAGTTAAAGTTAACATAATGTTACAACACGTATCGAGAGGTACAAACCTTGATATCAGTAGTCGTAAACAATTCACCTAACATAGTATATCTTGACTTGGTCGTAGAAACAGTTTCACTTGCATAAGGGGATAGTTCTCAACTTCTAAAAGGAAAACTCACCGATATGCACGACTGTGATGTGTCTCGCTCGGAAGCTAGTTCTACACTGAACTTATAATAGTACTCAAGCCCGTGCGAAGCTTTCTGCACACACTCACTCAAATGTCACAACAATGTTTGCCTAGGTCTTCGCCTATCAATTAAGGGGAGCTAACTATTAATTTCTAAGAGTTATCTTATCTTGACTAGTGTTTTTATTACTTGCTAGCCTTGCTCAAGTACTTCGGTCTTTCGACTTTATTTCTAAAACTAACGTGATAACTTGCGTTAGTGTGGGCCGTACAGTCACAACTTGAAACAAACAAAAACAAGTGAAAAGTGTTCAAAATCAAACACTTCGGAATTTTTTTTTCTACTGGCGTTTTAGCAAATCGGTCAGATGCTTGGAGTGATGCAGAAATTGGTTACTAGAACTTTGCTAAAGGTACGTACACAATAGGAAAGCATGAAAAAAGTGAAAGTCTAAAACAAGGCAGAGGAAGAAAAAAAAAACGTTTCCTTCCCAAAGTCCGTTTGTTCATCGACAGAACAGTCTTGGTTGATCTTCTAAAGGTGGAACGGAAAGAGACAGAGAACTGTGATGGTATTGCCTCCCCTGCTTTGCAGTAATGGTCCAACAGTGGCCAAAACTCAAGAGTATCTTTGGGCTTTGTGGTAAAGTGGGATGATATAAATATTTATAGGGGACTTAGTGTAATGACTGAGATCAGCTGTGAAGGTATCTGTATCTAATAAGTGTGGTGTATTACAGATAACCTTACTTGCTACCACAATTATACCTCAGTCAGAATTATTCTGGAATATTGTGATGACTACGTTGAATGTCTAGGGTTATGATAATGATGAAGTGTAAGTCACAACAACAACAGACATAAACAATTTAATTTATTCCACAACACTTTACAGCACTATGACACTCACACACATAAAACACTCTATAAGACTATCTTAAATGAGTCAAGTGTAAAGTTTAAAAATATATGTATTAATTCCTTTAAATATTAGATATCCTGATTCAACTACACAGTGAACCAGGAATCACAATCAAATGTAATTACAAGTAGTATATACACAGTTTATAAATATGATATTTGTATTGACATCTTCTTCTTCTTCTTCCGTCCTTAGCCAAAGACCGACCAAGCAGTCAGAGGCCATCACGCCTTGTGGCGTCTTAAGGGCAACAGCAGATTGATTTTCTCTGTTGTAGTTTCCCATCACGCCTAGCGGCGTCTTTAGGGCAACAACAAATAGATCCATCTGCCGTTGTTTCCGTAATCGGTGTGACAAGCCAACGGGTGATCAGCCCATTGGGCTTGTATTGACATATTTTACTGTTATTATCCTATGTGTGTAAGTTGTGAAGTGGTACTATGAGGTAATACGGGCTTGTTCAAGCTTGGTTGTTGTTTTTCATCATGACTTCACGTGTTTGCTTATGGAGGAAATAGTATTAGGAAAAGTTCACAGTTCCTGTCAATTGAAACAATTTATCGTCCCTCTGTGTTTAATATAATGTCAATTTTTGATTGGGGGGGGGGAGGGGGGGGGGGGGGCGCACATAATGTTGAGCTGCTCTGGCCACAGAAGCTTATCTTTCGTGATGGCGGCAGGAAAAGACTCCTCTGCTCGATTGCTTCACTGTGTTCTGGAGACACCTCACTGGTCGCTATCTGGACCAAGAAGTATGCTGTCAGCCTCTGGATTCAGCAAAACTCAGACCAGGTGCTACTTCAATAACTTAGGACCACGGTCCCTGAAACAAGAAGGTTGTACCTCCTACTTCAGAACTAATTTATAATCTATTTCCTCACTGAACACAATACATAACAAACACTGAGTTCAGAGCGGTAGGCCAACTGCTAGCTTCATCTGAAACCATTTACACCAGTATACTCTTCCCTAATGGTTACTACGCCTCTGCAATTCCAGCATTAGTTCTTTCTAGTCAATAAGATAGGTGTCAGTGTACTGTTTGGCAATTCCATGCAGTTTTCTTTTCTCCGACACGTTCTGTTCAGGTTGGAGCAGTATCTAGGCTTTGCCTCATGTTTGCTCTGAACCACACACATATACAGACATAAATTATCAATTTACATTCAATTTTCATTAAAAAGATATCAAATATGTCAAGCTTACCACAATTCATGGAAATAATACACAAATACGTTGACTGGCGATGAATATGGCACAAAATCCGATCTGCCGCTGTCCCAGACTTTTATTTAGAAAAAATATAAGCTGGTTCTCAACGCACTGTTTCTTAGTAAGTTTAGTTTAAAATGTGGCACTGAACTGACGCTCCTAATTGACTATATTGGCGGGTCTAACCAATCGAGCCATGTTTACACAAGCGTTTGAAAAAAAGTACCCTTCCTTCCGTCTCCCCTAACAACAAAAATTAGTATTTGCAGCCCGACTAATCGTGTTTAGCCTTACATATCATTAACGCCACTCAAATCGGATTTAAAATGGTGACATATTTCCCGTAAAATGGTAGTTTCAAAACATGCCACTGTGCGATTATTATATGGTGTTGTCTGACACCCTCACTATTTTCTTTTGGCTATAATTTGTTAATTCCTAGACTATTTGCATAACACTTAACATATTCTTTGTCAGCAAGTCCTAAGGAACCCAAATATATAAGTTTTAAGGGAGCTAAGTGGCGGCGTTCAAAATATGTATTTTCTTCTACCTCCCGTTCACTTCGATACGATGTGGTTTCTGGGTACTGTCAGGCTTTCAAACGTAAACCAGTATAATGTCATGTTTCCGAATAAGCATTTTTCATGTTTTTAAACCTAACTCTCGTATGGGTAGTGTTTTTTATCACTGTCTATTTGAAAAAAAAGCTAGTGCTTCATGCCTTTCGCGTTGGGGGTGGCATTAATTGTATATCGCGAGACTATGGTAGTATTGCCTGCGTTCCTCCCTCTCTCTCTCCACCCTAAGTTCATCTGTCTTTTCATTACGCAGTGTATAAAATGAAATTAATGTATATTAAATTTAAATTAAGCAGGCTTGCGTATTAAATGTTAACTTTGTAGTTCTGCCGCCGCTTTTGTGAAGGATTTAAGCTCTTATAGGAGCCGCGCTAGCGTAGTGGTTACAACACCGCTCTGGCGACCGGGTGATTCAGGATCAAACCCGGGCGACGGCATTTGAGGATTTTTCGTCGACCGGGAATTGGACTGGATTAACTCGAGACCTGGCGAAGACATTTGAAGGAGTGTCGTCGACCAGGGATTGGCGGCTCCTGAGCCGACCCAGCTATAATGGGTACCTCCGAAATCGGAGAGTATCTGCCTGAATGGCGAGGGACACCTGTCTCTGTACAAGAAAAGGGATACTCACGTAAAATCAATGTCAGGTTAGACATTAACAATAACCTGAGATTTCGCCTCGAGTATTAGAGCCCCCACCCCTTATTTACTCAGTGGAACTCTATTTTTTATAGTATAGCTCTGTTTAGAGTGTGTGTAGTAAATTGACTGAGACAAACATGTAGTAACTTTAAAATGATTAAATCGAAGTTAAATTTGTAACATTACAAATAACAAAATTTAATAATCACTTTAGGTTTTAACCTAAAACAGTTGGAAAATAATTTGAATAGTTATGGATCAAAAAAAGTTATCATCGTGGCCCTTAAGGATCGTGAAGTGTTACAAGAAGTTCAGGTGGCAGCATAGATTTGAACTTAGCTGCCAATGACGGTTCTGCTCCTTCTTATGGGTTGGTTCTTTTCACTTTGCTCACGCTCGTCTCTGATCAAGGTTGTCGGGGCAGCTCGTTTTCTAGAAATGTCAAGTAGAGTCTACCACGTGGGTCCTTCATCTTAAAGCTTATGCCACTGTTCCCTTCTTGTTCCAGAGATAGTACTTTCTGCTGGTACCACCAATAACTATGGTAAAAGAATGGAACGAAACGCTCTTCTGAGTATGGCGTTTTCCACCCCATAGTTATGGGTTCCTATCTTCCCATACCACCATCCCAATTACTCCGAATTTACCCTCGATGAGAGTTAAATTTACTCCCTCTGGATAAAACTTTCTTTACATTTAAATAGAATAGCTTTCATAGTTAGTTTATATTTAAATGAAAATATTAATAATACAGTTAGAGTCTGTTTACATATACGTCTCCTCTGACTGAAAAGTGTTCACATTATAAATTGAATATGTTTTCATTTATGTTTTACACTAATTGAAAAGTTTGAAACTTACATTACTTTAAACTGAATATTTTCACATAGACATTTACACTGGATTAAAGCTTGAAAACTTACATTAATTTTAAAGCGACTATGTCTATAGGGACATTTACACTGCTTTGAAAATGTAAGTATTATACTTAGAATGTACATCATTTCTTTCATTTTTCCCTCCCTGCTCCATATGGAACTTGGGACTACTTTATGTTTTTAGTTCTCTTTATGAAACTAGCAATAAAGCAATCATCAACCCGTGCAGTGCTGGTTCATGAATCATCATTCTATAATCCCGGCGCGTGTCGCTAACCTGTGAATTATCACGCTTGTCCAACCGCGTTCAACCCCAAGTTGAGACCCCAATTGACTGTGACATCCTCTAGCGAGTTTCAAATATTAAAATTCACATAGTAATATCTACATATATATATATATATATATATCTATATATATATATATATATATATATATATATATATATATATATATATATATATATATATATATATATATATATATATATAAGTTCACATGTTAGTAATAAATATGACTCTCACCTGTGGCTCCTCGTAGCTGTCAGCATGCGACAGCGGCCACCCCCGGACAACGGCTTTGACAGGCCGGCTAAACTAGGTGAGGGTAGCCGAATGGTTATAAACCTTCAGTGAGTTAGGGTCTGCCTACCCATGCATGCGAAGACTGGATTCGATAGACTGCGCGGAAGAAACCACCTGTTGGTTCAACGGGCATGACGGCGATTACCAGCAACGCGCTGTGGAGCGTAAGGAGCACGGCAAGGCACGTAGAAAGCCCTGGTCATCCACTGCACCTGACTTCATCTCCAGTCGTCTTGACTTGTTTTGCCACTGGATTGAGATGGACCCAGGCGAGAGAGTGAGGTCGACGAATTGCGCAACTCTTCCTCACTTTAATCCAAATCACCGCGCAAGTCACTCTTTCATCCGCATGCCAGACCATCGACTGCCAAAGATACTCTTTTATGGTGAGATGCAGAAGGGTAAACGCTCCCATGGTGGCCAAAAGAAGCGCTTCAAAGACACGTTAAAGACGTCATTGAAAACCTATGACATAAACCCAGACACATGGGAAGCTGCTGCGCAAGACCGAACTGCTTGGCGCACATCTCTTCGTAAAGGTGCAGCGGCATGCGAATCATCCAGAAGAGCAGCAGCGGAACAGCGGAGACAAGCTAGAAAGGACCGTGAAATAAAACCTTCACATGAAGCAAACATTCCCTGCCCACACTGTCCAAGATCTTTCCAGGCCCGCATCGGGCTCTTCAGTCACCTTCGTACCCATAGACTAACCAAACATATTCTTAAATAATTGGATGAACAGAGTGGTCTTCATCACCCGTGATGGACGAACAACCAACCAATAAATATGAAATGTAAATCACAACTTACACCAATCCTGACTCACAGACTTTCTGCTCAGATGAATAAAAGAGACTTGAGTCGGCCTCTTACAAGCGTCTGGGGTGTCGTTAATTTAATAAGTTTCCTCTCTGACATCGTGTGTGGCCCTTCAGTTTCCTCTGTCCCGGTTTCTTTATTTAAAATGTTAGAGATTTCCTGGGCTATATTATAAGTCCCGATGAATACTCCAATAAAAGGTGTCCTTGCAGATTATATTCCCTGTTCTTCCAGAGGTCAATTCTCCCATATATGGTAATAAGATGTTTGATGCCCTTGTGTACAAACTTACAAACACACCGGTAACCGCATATGACCACGTGTTCGAGATGTACCAATCTTACTTTTATCTAAAGTAATCTTGTCATCCATGTCTGTCTGTAAGTTGTCTCCCCTTTTTCAAGCTTTGGTGATGCGTGCACCCATGTCTTATCGGTGATTAAGCCGTTAGCGCTGGCCGATGTACGTGTTAATCTGCCGCGCCTATAGCCAACAAATCTGGGCAGCGCCAAGCAAATGTGATTTATATCACCTACGGGGAGTGTCGAATGATTTGATAAAATCAAATATCTGCTACTTATCAGAAAAATAACGAAAGAAGAAAGAAAGAAAGACATAAAAGTGCGACGATTGAGAGCAAATAGTAAAAACCAGTGTCACAAATGTACCGATACTGCCGGAGTGAAACAAAGATCGATAGGGGCCGCCCCATTTTGTCACAAAAACAAGAGGATGGCTTTACGACTATTATAGATAGTTCTTTGGGGGGGGGGGGGGGGGGGGGGGGGGGGGGGGGGGAGAGAAAATGCAAATATTGACATTCTGCGGGCGGACATCACGAATATCGAGGTTTAGGTTCCCAAAGTACAAAAGAGGACAGTTGTTTGGAACTTACTAAGCTGTTGGTTAAAAAAGATACATTTCTAGAACAACATATATTTCAGGGAAATCGAAATGTAACATTTCTCAGTTTTGACATCTAAATAAACCGATACAGTCCTTATTTGCTGAGATTCTACCAACGGTAATATATATGAAATGAAAGTAGTAAGTACTTTGTTGTCATTGTAGATCCCATTGTTAATATTATCAGAACTGGCCAATGTTTTTTAAGCCTACGATATTTAACAGTAAATGGGGATTCAGTGGAACGATTTGTAAAGTGATTTACCCGGAGCTAGGCATGTTTAACATTTTCCTATCAGCAATTAAATAAATAGGAACTCTGAATAATTTTTTTTTTTTTTTAACACGACCAGTCTCACGATGGAACACGCCCCGAGTCAGGTGAAATCGCAGGTATCCAAACTAAAATGCCGGAACTTGCACCTAGGGGAACTCTTTAAGCAATGCTGCGCACATAATTTTAAGTCAGTTCTGTTGGATGCATTAAACATATTGTGCATTAAACATATTGTGCATTAAACATATTGTGAAACGATATCATTTGTGGGCTTTTATTTTGAGTAGAAAGTTAAAGTGTATAGTGAATGTAAAAGCATTTAATCAATGATTTGAAATGGCGGGTGGCGCCTTTTTTCATGCGTTCGCTCCCCTTGATATTAAAACCTAGCTATGCCACTGCTTCACCATACTAGGTCCAGGTTTTTTAGGTAAGGTAAACAGTTCCAATTCTCGCTGCCTTCCCTAACTGAAGAGCAGGGGTCATGTGCTCATTTACAACTTGGTAGATTGGAGCGTGACGCTACAAGGTTTAGTTCCCGGATCCTGATAACCGCTCCGCGAGAGTAAAAACTTAGGTAGCATTATCCTATCCTTTCGTTGTCATCTGAGAGATCCCAGGGAAGTCAGCGTGTCAACATACATGTCTTCTTCTCTTCTTCTTCTATGATCATTAGCCACGAACCGTCAAAGCAGTCAGTGGCCATCACGCCTGGTGGCATCTTGTAAGGCAACAGCAAATTTATTCCACTTTGCTCGGTCGGTGGCCATCCTTCGTACAGTGCCCCAACTCTGGTTCATTCTTTGCATCTCAGCCTCCACAGTCCTCCGTCAAGTTGATTTTGGTCTGCCTCTCTTTCGTTTTCCTTCAGGGGTCCATAGCATTGCTGTTCTTGTGATGGCATCGGGGTCTCTTCTGAGGACATGGCCAACCCAGCTCCAGCAATGATGGTGTGCATGTCCTCTTGCTTGCTCCGAGTAAGCAGATCTTGGTTGGTGATGGTATTCGGCCAAAAGATTCGGTGAATTTTTCTTAGGCATGTTGTGTGAAAAGATGACAATTTCGACATTTCCTTCTCTGTAACTCTCCAGCATTCCGCACCATAGAGAAGCACAGAAAGCACACAGCTCTAATACAATCCTAATTTTGTGCTTGTGCTGTACTGAGAGGATTTCCAGATGTTGTTTAGACTAAAAAGGGCACGCCAGTCCGTTCGCGGGAAGCAATATTGGTAGGACCTCGATTCCTTCAGGGAAGTACCTAGGTTTAATTGTTATATTTTTTATATTTATTTAGGTTCTTATGTGTCCTATCTAGCCTTCACTTTCTTTCCTTTCCCTGACGAAGGCCTTGTGGTTGTAACGTTGGCTATTTTCTTTGTCTTTTGTCCTCGTAACACGAATTACCTTTTTCCGATGTTTTTTCACACCCATCCTTTATACTAAAAAAGGCTGTTCTTGCTTTGTTCATTCTGTTGTTGATGTCTTTGCTTGCTCCGCCGTCCGGTGTTACTATGCATCCTAGGTATGTGAAGGTGTCTGTCTGTTCCAGTAGCTGATTCCTTACTGATATGGGCTCAGGGTTGCTCACATTGAGCGTCATGACCTCTGACTTCTTTAGATTGATGATCAAGCCCACCTGCTGGCTATACTCATTAAGTCTATCCGTTTTTTTTCTGGATGTCTTGATGTGAATGTGCTAGTAGTGCAATGTCATCTGCATATTCCAGATCTTCTAATGTAGAAAATGTAGTCCATCTTATTCCTCTTGGACTGCCATCTGTTGTCTGGCGCATCACCCAGTCAATAACTGTTAAAAATAGAGTGGTTGATAAGGGGCATCCCTGTCGTACTCCTGTCTTCACCTCAAAGGTTAGGTTGCTCTGCCCAACGCTACAGGTAAAGTTGGCAAAGAGACGTTTTATGATTGACACTATGCAGCTTGGAATTCCATAAGCCCTCAGTATTTTCCATAAACTGTCCCTATGTATACTGTCAAAGCCTTTTCAAAATCGACGAAATTAATGTACAGCTGTCTTTGCCATTCTGAGCACTGCTCTATAATGTTCCTGATGGTAAATATATGATCTACATATCTTCTGTTCTTCCTAAATCTAGCTTGTTTTTTCCTTAGTTTGTGGTCTACTGCTTTTGAAATTCTCTGTATAATTATCCTGCCTAGTATTTTGCTGGGAACTAAGAGAAGAGTGATTCCTCTCCAATTATTGTAATCTGCAAGATCTCCCTTCTTGGGCAATTTGACAATTATTCCTTTGTTCCGCTCCGTTGGTGTTGTCCCTGTTTTCCAGACTTGTGCAAATAGTGGTTCTAATAGTTCTGCTGCTGGCTCAGGGTCTGTCTTAAATAGCTCTGCTTTTAAGTTATCATGGCCAGGAGCTTTTCCATTCTTTAACCCTTTGATTGCTGCGATGATTTCTTCTTTTCGTGGAATGTCTGTATTAACATCTAGATCGTTTTCAGCCTCAGGAACATTCAATTGTGTCTCTGGTGGTTCCTTGTTCAGAGTTTCTATGAAATGCTCAGCCCATCTTGTTTCCTGTCCCTCTGCTGTCGTGATGAGATTTCCTTGCTTATCTCTTACTAATGTAATATTGTTTGCACCTTGTTTTCCACTGATAATTTTTGTTATTTTGTATACTGAGCTTTGTTCATTTCTCAGTGCTGCCTCTTCTGCCTGTCTTGCAAGATCGTCTAGGAAATTCCTTTTGTTGGCTCGGGTTTGGCGTTTAACTTCCTTGTCCAGCTGACTGTACTGTTCGCTATATAGTTGCTTTAATCTGGGGGACTTCGCTTCTGTTTTCTTTCTTTTCATTTCCTTTCTCATCGTTATGGTGTTCAATGTTTCTGGTGTTATCCAGCCTTGCTTCTTCCTTTCCTGGAATCCCAAGCATGATTTGCTGCTTTCCTTATATATTGTTGAAATGGTGTTAAAATTCTGGTCTATATCATCAGTCAATGTCTTTTCCTGACTTTTGTCAAATTGATAACGCTTCTTTATATCAGCCACAAAAGCTTTTCTAGTAAGGGAGTCCTTCAATTTGCTGATGTCAAACCTTTTTCTGTGTAGTTACAGTTGGTCCAGCCGTTCTAAGTTTCACTTTCAGTTTTCCTACTACTAAATGGGGATCACTTCCCACATCTGCACCTCTTCTTACCTTCACATCTTGTAATGCATGTCTCCATCTACCATTAATCATGATGTGGTCTATCTGGTTTCTGTCCTGACAGTTTGGTGTTTCCCATGTTAATTTGTGAATTTCCTTGTGAGAGAAAAGTGTTCCTCCAATGACCAGGTTGTTAATGCTACATAAACTTATTAATTTATCCCCATTTTCGTTTGCTGTTCCGCTGCCGCATTTCCCCATTACTCTTTCATTATATGTATTGCATTGAGGTCTCCCATTACTACGATAAGATCATATCTAGGTGTGTCTTCCATTTCTTTCTGCAGTTGTTGATAGAATTCATTCTTGACCTCTTCATCGCTGTCGTTCGTTGGTGCGTATCATTGTATCATTGTAGTGTTGGTGAATCTCCTTCTCAATCTTATTCTTATCAGCCTGTTGTTGATGGGTTTCCATTCCAGTAATGTCCTTTCTATTCCATTCTGTAGAATAATGGCTACACCTTCATTGTGCTGTCCATCCTCTCTGTCAGAGTAAATTACTGTTTCTCTTGTAGCTGTTTTAACTTTTCCTGCCCCTGTCCATCTGCTCTCGCTTATCCCTAGAATCTGTAATCTATAGTTTCTCATTTCTGCTGTGACCTGTTTTAGTTTACCCGTCTCATTCATTGTCCTGACGTTCCAAAAACCTATTCTTGTTTCGCGTTTTGCGGTCAGGACGTCCGTTTTCGTGTCAGTGACTTCCTTTAGGCTTTCACCACTGACAGTCATACGAGCCTCAGACTCCAGATGTCCATCCCGCAGCCAAGTTTGTTCATTTGTTGTCTTTTCAGTAACTTCATTTCTTTTTACATAGACAGGAGTGTCAGCCCTATATATATATATGCAATTATATATATATAGATATATATATATATATATATATATATATATATATATATATATATATATATATATTTATTTATATATATATATATAATGCAATTGTCGTTTTCAGCCGTCCCCAAACGCACTTTCATCCAACTCACTCGGTTTAGCATTGATACTGAGATAGAGTAAGTTAGCTGAGGAAGATGATGTGGTGGAATTGAAGAAGAGGCCGCCTGATTCTCATATCAGAAGACCCTTTACTTAGAAGAGGCATTTATTTTCTCTTAGTTTGTAGTGCACGTCTGTGGTTCAAATAGCCAGCAGTCCACGCTAGACGCCTACATCAGACGAGACTTGAAGATGCTTACCTTGACAGTTAGTTACCCTAGGCATTACCACATGGATGTACAACCGCCACATAATTTGAAAATTGACAGAACGGCATCATTGGTAACCAACAGTGGCGGAACCCAACACCAACAACAAGAATTACCAATACCTGGCTAGTTAATTATAATTGTCAGGCCAAGCAAAAGAGCTTATTTTTTAATGATAGCCACCTTGAAGTCAATACCTCTGATGAAAACAGCAGTGCTTTATTGTTTCAATAAAATCCTCTTTTAATTTTGTTAACCATAACTGATTATTAAATTTTTTATCTGTACATACAAATTGATAGGCGATTTAATCATTATTGAGTGAATTGCACTCGCATGACTCAATTAATTTAAATACATAATCATTCAGAGCTATTAGAGTAATATGTTTACTGAACCATTTCAGTTGGGGGGGGGGGGGGGGGGGCGGGGGCTCGGACAATACGAGCAAATTTCTTTTTCCTCACAGAACGGGCTGGACGATAACAAGTTCATGACAGCTTAGATTATCTCAGCTTAGATGAGGTTTGGCTTCTTAAAATTCCTGTAAGGCTCCCTGAAGTTGAAGCCTCATTCTTCTATTTATATCTCTGCCAAGAGTAATTCTGAGCGAAGTTTGATACCTTTGAATACCCTCATCACTATACTCGGTGTTCATACTCCTTTTGCGCATCACTTAGGATATTACATTTGAAAGCTTAGTGATGCACATAAAGAGTCCGTGTATGCGTGGTTACGGCACGACGTACGAATGTTTTGCGGTAGCAACTATTAATTATTGTGTCATGTGTGTTTGAAGGAACAGTGTCGTATTTGATGGATTGTGTCTGATAAGACATGCCATGTGTATTTACTCGTCAGGGACCTCAAGACGCAGCAATAGAGACCGCAGTCAGCGACTCATAGCTTGACTGCCTGCGTCAGGACCAGCGAACCAGAGCTGGTCAAGACCGCACTCCACCTCCACGTGGTGGTCCTGGAAACAGTCTGCAGCTGTGCAGGCTGGCTGAGCGAGTGTGGATCGAAATGGGAAGGCAAACCCGGTCCTAAAAAATGCCGTGCAGAAGTCGGATGTGTCGACCGAAAGGTGCAGATATCACAGCTACGTTGTAAACAGACACAACGCAACCACCGTCCTTTTCAGGGCGAACTGTAGCGGGAGGTTATTTAAAATTATTTATTATGTAAGAGTATGCCAGTAAAGAGTTCTGACCTTACAAGTAATACCCCAGTCTTAGAAATAAGCACTGGTGTATTGTTATCATAAAAATAGTCAGACTGTGAAAACCCTGGCCCAGTTGGTAAGAAGTAGTACCAGGATTTAAGGTGTCTCCTCCCTGTGACTATCTTATGATTACTTATATTCTAGGGGATAAGTAAAATGTACATTCACTGAACCCACAAATGGAAGAAGTGAATAAATCCTCAGGTACAGTTAAAATAGTTTAATAATTACACTAATATTCTATTTCTACTAGTTGGAAAAGAGCATATATATATATATATAAGTATTCACACAATTACTATTATTGTCTGTTTAGACTTCAAGATCTTAAATAATAAAGTTACTGAAATCACTGTTATTAGTCCTTTGAATTTAAGGATAACTGTCATCAGTTGACTGAGTTTCTGTATGGTTAATTATAGGTGTTTTCAACTATTGGCTGAAACTGAACTTTTTGCACAGACTTGGTAGGCCCAACAGTATGCCAATGACCAGTGAAGTCACAGTGGGATCAAACGAGGCTTCTGATACACAGTCTGGTTTGATCTCATTCCTGCAACATACCAGCCTTGGCTAGTATCTGGCTAGACTATAGAATTAATATTAACATATCAGTAATAAACATCATCTGGTTTATTCCGCTCCTATACATCCCTTCATATTCTATTACTTGATCCTTCCAAATCATATCAAGTACGAATTCAAATACTGATGCTATTCTTAGCATCTACACAAAATTAATACATAAATAAAGAGAGTGACCAAGCGATCAAGTTGCTTTCTTCGGTAGTACAATTACATAGTTTTGGAATTGAAACCTGGCTGTGGAACACTCCATTTTACCAGCTGTAAATGGGCACAAAGTTGTGCGCTCGAACTAGGGAAGGCAAAGGCAGCGAGGAAGGGGACTAGTCACCTTAACCTCGTAAACTGGGATCTTCCATGATGAAGTTTCTAACACTTCATTTCCCTATGACAATCTCTGCCATGGGACTGCCTTTATCTTCGTAAGCGATAAAGCAATATGATAAATATATTTTCATTAGGCTGTGGGGCTATGTGTGATTAATTTCTGTACAAGCAACAATCATCCACAATGCACATGTTTAGATCATATTAAAAATACAATACATTACATCAATGACTATTATACAGGCATATTTTGTGAATTCTATATGAACCTGAAATAACAAATATTATACACGGTAGTTATCATAATTTCGCTTACCCTCAGACTTCAGATACTGGACTTAAAAATGTTTCTGGCGATCCGCTCACAATTCATGGGTAGTGGCGACACTCTGCCTCCAGTCTGTCTCAAACCTCTTTCTGTCTGTGTCTCGTTGTTGTTGTTGTTGTTTTGATGAATTGATGGGTGGAGATCGGGCACTCAACATCTGATCATTGTTGCCTCTTCTCGTTCCATCTTGGTCTACCCTGTTCAACCTGAAAGTTGGTTATAATTGGGGTATTTAGTGTCATTTTATTTACTAATTTTGTATTCAATTTAAATAACTGTTGTCTTTTGCAGTTGCTGATTTTTATTTATATTATTATTTGTCAATTTTATTTTCTCTTTTGTATTGTTTCTAGATAACTATTGTCCTTTACACTTGGTTTTAATTTGTATTAGTATTTGTTCTTTTTGAGTTGTTGTCCCTTTTTTTTAATATCTTGTCTTTCCTTGTCCTATGAGTAGCTATTTTTTGTTAATGCTTTGTTAGTTCTTGCTGCTTAATTTCTATTTAGTTGGATGATTTTCCTGAAGTTCTAACCTTATATTTTTTCCTTTGTTTTATGTATATATCTTTTAAGTATTGATTGGGCATCTCTTGGGGCATCTATACTGTCATGAAATATTCTAATCCACATATATAAATTATTAGGTAAATATGAAGCCTAACAAATAAAATTAATAAAGAGAAGAGCAATGGTAAAATGACAGTGCTGTCACAAGGAATGTACTCGAAATCCCCCTTGTTTTCTGCTTCGTCTGCAAATTGTAACGCTTTCACGTTGATATAAAAGCTTACTGTATTATTACCCGCTTTCTTCAATGAAACGTGTGCTGTATTTCTTGGAAAAGCATTGAGAGGCCCTGCGTAATGACCTAAATTAATCCTAACATTAATTATATTACGTTACCAAAACGAACGAACAGATGGACAAAAGGATAGCGAGAAGGGAGAGGCAGAAAGCCGAACACTAAACACGCTTCGCGCGATACGCAAATGCTGCCATCACGCGTGTAAGTCTACATGCACTAACTTTTTTTTTCAGACGGACAGTGATAAAATACACTACCCTTTCCCAGAGTTAGGTTTATAAATCATAACAGACTCTTATTAGAAAAGATAACATTAGATGGGTTTACGGTTGAACACATAACAGTACCCAGACAGCACATCTTCGAAACAGGAGGTAGAAGAAATTGCATATTTTGAACGCAGCCACGTAGCTCCTTTAAATTAGTATTTTTGGGTTCCTTAGGGCTTGCTGACAAATAATATGTAAAACGTTACGCAAATAGTCCAGGAATTAATAAATTATACCCAAAATAAAATATTGGGGGTGCCTGACAGCATAAAATCATTTCTGCTCATAAGATTTTTTTTTTACGTGTTTGAAAAAAATTTACGTTACAGAAATAGCCTACCATGTAAACTCCAAATTGATTGGAGCGCAACAAATGAAAGCCTAACCACGATTGGTCGGGCTATAAATACTATCTTGGTTGTTAGGGGAGACGGGAAAAGATAACATTTTTTCAAACACTTATCGAAACGTGGCTCATTGGCCAGACTCGCTGATATACACACTTGGGAGCGTTAGTTCGAAACCACTTGTTTAAAATAGCTTGATAAAGCATCAGTGCGTTGAAGCCAGCATATATTTTGCTCAATAAAAGCCTGGAAGATAAGCAGATGGAAATTTGTGCCAGTTTGTGCCAGAATTCATTGCTAATCAACGTATCTGTGTTATTCGTATGAATTGTGGTAAGCTTGAACCATTTAATATCTTTTAATGAAAATTGAATGTGAATTGTTGATTTATGCCTGTATATATATGTGTAGTTCAGTGGCAAACGTGAGGTAAAGCCTAAAATGCTCCAGCCTGAACAGAGGGTGTCGGAGAGAAGTAAAACGGCATGGAATGGCCAAACAGTACACTGACACCTGGATGATTGACTAGAAAGAAATAATGCTGGAAGTGCAGAGGCGTAGTAACCATTAGGAAGGGTAATACTGGAATAAAGTATTTCAGATGAAGCTGACTGTTGGCCTAACGCTCTGAACGCAATGTTTGTGATGTATTGTGATCAGTGTAAAAAGAAAATATAAATTAGTTATGAAGTAGAAGGTACATCCTTCTTGATTTCAGGGACAGTGGTCTTGATGGTACTGAGCAGCACCTGGTCAGAGCTTTGCTGAATCCAGAGTCGGACAGCATACTCCTTGGTCTTTTTAGCTATCAGTGAGGTGTCTCCTGAGCCCAGAGGAGAATTCGAGCAGAGGAGTCCTTTCCTGCCGCCATCACGCCAGATAAGCGAATTGGCCAGCTGAGCTCAACATTATGTCCCCTCATATTGAACTGACTTTATAAAATTAACATTAAGAGGGGAATTTACTTGTCTTAAAATCAGGAACTGTGAACATCTCCAATACTAGTCCCTAAAGACAAACTATTGAAGTCATGATGACAAATACCAACAGAGCTTGAACAAAACAAAACCAGTATTACCTCATTTTACTACTACACAACTGACACACATAGAACATTTGAAATAATATATGTCACTACAATATTCATATTAAATACATTCTGTACATAACTTGTAATTTAAATTGATTGTGATTCCTGATTCCCTTGTAGTTGAATCAGGACACATATTCATTCATGCCAGTAATGAATACATATTGTTATTTGAAAGTTATCAGTGCCTCCTTTAAGATATTCTCATAGAGTGTTATATGTATGTGAGTGTCACAGTGTTGTCAAGAGTAGTGGATTAAATTAAATTGTTTATCTGTCTGTTGTTGTGACTTACACTTCATCATACACATACCCTAGACACATAACGTAGCATCACACTATTCCAGAATAATTCTGACTGAGATATAGAGATATGTGGTAGCAAGTAAGGTTATCTATAATACACTACTCTTAATAGATATAGATACCTTCACAGCTGATCTCAGTCAGTACACTAAGTTCCCTATAAGTATTTATAACATCCCACTTCACCACATATATTGGGGTCTCGCTCTTGGGATTTTGAATCTTTAACTATTAAAAATATTGGGGGGTAATTCACTTCAGGGAATATAAGAATTAAAAGGTATCCTTGGGTGGAATTAAATAAGGTTGAGCTCACGGTGCCTGTGTTGTCCATTAGATATATAGTTAGAAATTGAATTGTTGGGTAGACATTATAAAAATTTACCTGATAGACAATGGCGGACCTGGCCAAATTTCGATCTGCTGCGGTTCAGACTGCAAAAGAGTTAGGATTAGATGGGCAAGTTATGGTTGCCTATGTCACAACGGAATGTGACAAATTTATTGAACGCGAAGAAAGAAGATTAGAAAAAGAAGCCGAAAGAAGGTTAGAGGCTGAAAAGGAAATTAAGAAGTTACAATTTGAAGCTGAGGCTGAGACTAAGAGGTTGCAGATTGAGGCTGACAAAGAGGCTAAAGCATTGGAAGCCGAGGAAAGAAGACAAGCTGCAGAAAGGGAAGAGAAGAAATTAGCTGCAGAAAGAGAAGAGAAGAAATTAGCTGCAGAAAGAGAAGAGAAGAAATTAGCTGCAGAAAGAGAAGAGAAGAAATTAGCTGCAGAAAGAGAAGAGAAGAAATTAGCTGCAGAAAGAGAAGAGAAGAAATTAGCTGCAGAAAGAGAAGAGAAGAGATTAGCTGCAGAGAGGGAAGCAGAAAAGGAGGAGAAGAGATTACAAAGGGAACATGAGTTACGACTAAGGGAGTTTGAGTTTCAAGGCCATGCTCCTGAAAATGGTGCCAGTCCCTTTGCCTCTGATGCTACGGTTACTCAAGGAGCCTCAACCTCAGCTATGAACTTTCATTTAGATCATTTTGTTGAGAAAGACGATGATATTGAGAGCTACCTAAATAGGTATGAACTATTAGCTACCACGTATGGGTTAGAGAGAGAAAGGTGGAGCTTAAAGTTATCTCAGGGACTTCGTGGGGCAGCTTATGAAGTTTTTGCAAAAATGAGCAGAGGTGATCAGGAAAATTATGACATGCTAAAGCAGGCTCTTTTGTTAAGGTATGAAAAGAATGCAGAATTCTATAGAAAAAAATTTAGGAATGCTAAACTACTGTCAGGTGAAACCTATCACCAGTTCTCTGCACGAATAGAGACATACTTGGAGAAATGGACTTCTCTGGGGAAAACCCAAGATCTTAAGGAAATGGTCCTTATAGAGCAATTAAGAGAGTCCATGGCTCCAGACCTGAGAAAGTTTTCTCATGGAACAAGGTGCAGAGAGGCTGGGTGAGTTGCTAAATGTTGCTGAAAGGTATCAAGCAGCTCAAGCAGAGGTAACAGGTAATAAAAAGAAACAGGTGGATAACTTCAGGGCACCACAGAACTTTAATAAATTTGATCCTAGGGATCAAAATAAAGGTAAGCACCAATTTGATAGGCCACGGTATGACAATAAAAATAAATTCCCACAATTCGATGAAAGGAAATATGATGAAAGAAAATCTTTCAACCAAGGAAAAAGGTGGTGTAAGAATTGTCAGATGGACAATCATGACACTGACTATTGCAGAAGGAAACCTGTGTATATGGCAACCCTTCAGGTCAGGTCGACCTCAAGACAGGAGGAGGATATTATGTTAGATACCACTCCAGATGAGATGAGGAAGGCACAGGCTGGGGATAAAACACTCAAGCCTTGTTTCAGAAAATTGTCAACTTGTCATACAACTCCAGGCAAGGGAGATTTTTACATGAAAAACAAGTTGATGTATAGGAAGGCCGGAACTAGATCCCATGGTCACGGACAGCTGGTTCTTCCAAAAAGATACAGGACAGAATTAATAAGGAACAATAAAAAGAGAAATAGATTTGATAAAGTGGACCAAATGGAATGGGAAGCCCCTTTTCACGGACAAGCTTCACTTAACTGTTTTACAATGGCCACTATGCGGAGAGTGCAAAAAGATGTCTTACCCCAGGATAAGCCGACAATCCCTCAATCGGACTTAAACCAACAGGAGGAAGAAGATGTAGAGAGGAAATCTCTCATCAAGAATTTTAAGAGGGGAGACAGCCCCAAGAAAAAAATTGGTAGCGGTCGTTTTGTGAATGAAAATTCTGGGAGGAAAAATCATCACTATAAAGCTTCGAGTGGAAGAGACCATACCGGTGCATGGACAAATAGGTCCACACAATTAAAGGTCCATATGTAGCTATGTTAAGAACGTGGACTGATGAAAAGGCAGAGGAAAACATTACATCTTCATACCAATATGTGAATGAGCTGACCACTCGGTTGAAAACTGGCTGGAAACTTGCCAATGAAAATTTGAAACAAGCCAGGAAGAAACATGCTGCCTATTATAACAGGAAGGCGAAAGACAGAGATTTGGCTGTGGGAGAGAAAGTACTACTTCTTTTGCCCGGGAGTCAGAATAAGTTACAAATTGGATGGCAGGGTCCATATACAGTTCTAGAGAAGGTGTCTAGAACAAATTATAAGATAGATAAGAAGGGGAAAGAAAAAATCTATCATGTGAATCTCCTGAAGAAATATTTGGAAAGAGAACATCAGGAAGAGACACACTTGTTGACCTTGTCCATCGCCATGGAGATGAAAAAGGAACCACTTTCATCATTTGAATATCCATTACACCCCTGTGAGACAGCAGCACAGGTGAAAATCAGTACACATTTAACGAAAACTCAGAAAGAGAGAGTGCAACAGGTTCTAAAGAATCATGCAGAGGTGTTAACAGACCGACCAGGGCATACAAACCTATTGGAATATGATATGAAACTCATAGACTCCACACCTGTCTGTATGAAACCATATTCGATTCCGTTTGCTAAGGAAAAAGCTTTGAAGGAAGAGATAGACTATCTATTGAAGGAAGGAATTATTTCGCACAGTGAGTCTTCGTATAGTTCCGGGGTGGTACTCTTAAGGAAGCCCTCTGGAGAACATAGACTCTGTATAGATTACAGGAGACTGAATGCTATTACAGAAGGACAGGTGGATCCATTGCCGGATACAAATCAGCTGTTTGCCAGACTAAATAAAGCTAAATATTTCTCAAAAGTGGATCTGAGTAAAGGATACTATCAGATTCCAGTAAAGCCTGAGGTTAGACCATACCTAGCTTTTAGTACCTCAGAAGGACACTATGAGTTTAATAGATTGCCATTTGGATTGAAGAATGCGCCTAGTGTCTTCTCTAGAATGATGAGAAAATTATTGGATCCTCTGAATAATCCCTGTATAACAAATTTTATGGATGATATCCTTATAGCAACAGAAACATTTGAGGAACACATTGACTCTCTGAACATGCTGTTTGATCGACTTAGGGAGGCAAATTTAACAGCCCGACCAACCAAATGTTGCGTTGGATGTAAAGAATTGGAATTTTTGGGACACACAGTTTATCAGGGAAACATGACCCCTGACCCAAAGAACTTAGAGAAACTACAGAAAGCCCCGAGACCACAAACCAAGAAGGACGTGAGATCCTTTGTCTCATTATGTGGTTTCTACCAGAAGTATATCAAAAACTTTAATTCCATATGTGCACCGTTAACTGAATTGACACGTAAAGGACATCCAGATCGCATTACATGGACTCCACAATGTGAAATGACTTACCAAGAATTGAAGGAAAAGCTCACAAGTAAACCCATTTTGAAATTACCTGACTTAAGTCAAGAATTCATAGTAAGGACGGATGCAAGTAATATTGGGTTAGGTGCAACTTTACTACAGAAATCAGATGCATTGGATGGGGAATTAAGCCCAGTGGCATATGCTAGCAGAAAGTTGAATAAAGCTGAAATCAACTACTCAACTAGCGAAAAAGAATGTCTTGCAGTAATATGGGCAATAAAGAAATTCAATATTTATCTATATGGGAAGGCATTTAAGTTGCAAACTGACCACAAACCTTTATCGTTTTTAGCACAGGCTAAGCATGAGAACTCTAGGTTACTCCGATGGTCTTTGCTTCTGGCTCCATATAATTTTAGCATTGAATATATATCTGGAAAAACCAATCTGGGAGCGGATTTTTTAAGCCGCCATCCGTGTGATGAGAATCACCGTAAACCCCAGAAATAATAATAAATTTCTCTATGTGTATATAGAATAAAGGACTGACATATAATGTCTGTTTTAAGAGGGGAGGTGTCATGAAATATTCTAATCCACATATATAAATTATTAGGTAAATATGAAGCCTAACAAATAAAATTAATAAAGAGAAGAGCAATGGTAAAATGACAGTGCTGTCACAAGGAATGTACTCGAAATCCCCCTTGTTTTCTGCTTCGTCTGCAAATTGTAACGCTTTCACGTTGATATAAAAGCTTACTGTATTATTACCCGCTTTCTTCAATGAAACGTGTGCTGTATTTCTTGGAAAAGCATTGAGAGGCCCTGCGTAATGACCTAAATTAATCCTAACATTAATTATATTACGTTACCAAAACGAACGAACAGATGGACAAAAGGATAGCGAGAAGGGAGAGGCAGAAAGCCGAACACTAAACACGCTTCGCGCGATACGCAAATGCTGCCATCACGCGTGTAAGTCTACATGCACTAATTTTTTTTCAGACGGACAGTGATAAAATACACTACCCTTTCCCAGAGTTAGGTTTATAAATCATAACAGACTCTTATTAGAAAAGATAACAATAGATGGGTTTACGTTTGAACACATAACAGTACCCAGACAGCACATCTTCGAAACAGGAGGTAGAAGAAATTGCATATTTTGAACGCAGCCACGTAGCTCCTTTAAATTAGTATTTTTGGGTTCCTTAGGGCTTGCTGACAAATAATATGTAAAACGTTACGCAAATAGTCCAGGAATTAATAAATTATACCCAAAATAAAATATTGGGGGTGCCTGACAGCATAAAATCATTTCTGCTCATAAGATTTTTTTTTTACGTGTTTGAAAAAAATTTACGTTACAGAAATAGCCTACCATGTAAACTCCAAATTGATTGGAGCGCAACAAATGAAAGCCTAACCACGATTGGTCGGGCTATAAATACTATCTTGGTTGTTAGGGGAGACGGGAAAAGATAACATTTTTTCAAACACTTATCGAAACGTGGCTCATTGGCCAGACTCGCTGATATACACACTTGGGAGCGTTAGTTCGAAACCACTTGTTTAAAATAGCTTGATAAAGCATCAGTGCGTTGAAGCCAGCATATATTTTGCTCAATAAAAGCCTGGAAGATAAGCAGATGGAAATTTGTGCCAGTTTGTGCCAGAATTCATTGCTAATCAACGTATCTGTGTTATTCGTATGAATTGTGGTAAGCTTGAACCATTTAATATCTTTTAATGAAAATTGAATGTGAATTGTTGATTTATGCCTGTATATATATGTGTAGTTCAGTGGCAAACGTGAGGTAAAGCCTAAAATGCTCCAGCCTGAACAGAGGGTGTCGGAGAGAAGTAAAACGGCATGGAATGGCCAAACAGTACACTGACACCTGGATGATTGACTAGAAAGAAATAATGCTGGAAGTGCAGAGGCGTAGTAAACATTAGGAAGGGTAATACTGGAATAAAGTATTTCAGATGAAGCTGACTGTTGGCCTAACGCTCTGAACGCAATGTTTGTGATGTATTGTGATCAGTGTAAAAAGAAAATATAAATTAGTTATGAAGTAGAAGGTACATCCTTCTTGATTTCAGGGACAGTGGTCTTGATGGTACTGAGCAGCACCTGGTCAGAGCTTTGCTGAATCCAGAGTCGGACAGCATACTCCTTGGTCTTTTTAGCTATCAGTGAGGTGTCTCCTGAGCCCAGAGGAGAATTCGAGCAGAGGAGTCCTTTCCTGCCGCCATCACGCCAGATAAGCGAATTGGCCAGCTGAGCTCAACATTATGTCCCCTCATATTGAACTGACTTTATAAAATTAACATTAAGAGGGGAATTTACTTGTCTTAAAATCAGGAACTGTGAACATCTCCAATACTAGTCCCTAAAGACAAACTATTGAAGTCATGATGACAAATACCAACAGAGCTTGAACAAAACAAAACCAGTATTACCTCATTTTACTACTACACAACTGACACACATAGAACATTTGAAATAATATATGTCACTACAATATTCATATTAAATACATTCTGTACATAACTTGTAATTTAAATTGATTGTGATTCCTGATTCCCTTGTAGTTGAATCAGGACACATATTCATTCATGCCAGTAATGAATACATATTGTTATTTGAAAGTTATCAGTGCCTCCTTTAAGATATTCTCATAGAGTGTTATATGTATGTGAGTGTCACAGTGTTGTCAAGAGTAGTGGATTAAATTAAATTGTTTATCTGTCTGTTGTTGTGACTTACACTTCATCATACACATACCCTAGACACATAACGTAGCATCACACTATTCCAGAATAATTCTGACTGAGATATAGAGATATGTGGTAGCAAGTAAGGTTATCTATAATACACTACTCTTAATAGATATAGATACCTTCACAGCTGATCTCAGTCAGTACACTAAGTTCCCTATAAGTATTTATAACATCCCACTTCACCACATATACTTAAAACCTTATCACCTGTTAAGTCTATATTGTGATTTCTATAGTAAGTTTTTAATTCAAGCCTTTGTTGTTCATACTTTTTACAGTGGATCAGGTAGTGGTCTATGTCATTCTCTTCCTGACATTCTTGGCAGTGTGGTTCTTCTACCATGAAGTATGCTGCACCGAGTCGGAGACGCCACAGTTTTTTGTTCGATGTGTCTGTGTCTCAGTTTACCGCTACGCTTTATATACGATAGTGCGGACGTATCGGAGGGTACCGACGTCACAGCTTAAACCTAGCCTGAAAAATCCTTCCCGAACAGTGATTTCAGCCGATCTGTGCGTCGACTGAAATTTTGCCTTTATCATTCTCGGCATATATAATATCCATATTGTTCCATCTTATCTAGTTTTATACAGCTGATAAAACTCTATCTTCCTATCCATGTAAATTCCCAAACTGTTATTTGTTGATTTTAATATTTAGAACAGAAGTGGGTTACACGCTTTTAGCGTAACTGTGGGCAGCCGAAATACGCATATATCTCCGTAAATGAGAACTTCCTACCGTTCCTTCTTATATGCAGTTATACACAATCCTTCCCTGTACTGAAATGTAAAATCCTTTTCATACTGATTCCCTTCTGCTTTTATTTACCCTTGGCGATTTCCTCTGTCTGATACACATTTCGCTGATACGCCGCCATTTTGAAAGCGGTCAATCGATCGTTGATGGGTTTATAAATCTAACTGAACCCGTTTGCAATGACTTGAAACCATTTTGCGACATAGCTCCCCATATTTTAAGCTGGATGATATCTAGCTTAACTATTGGGTACAAGACAATTGCAAATCGACCATTCGAAGGTCAGTTTTCCTTCCTTCTATCTTGCTCCAACTCTGTGGGATGGCGACTGAGAAAATCTGCGCCCACATTCTGTTTTCCAAGAATATATTCATCCTTTACTATCTCTCTCCTTCCTGTTCGGCTTTTCATCCAGGCTCTTACTGCTGGTGAAACGGGGTCGGTAGGTTTCCCATGAAGTTTACCGCCCTCTTTTCGTTGATAGTTGGATGTGGTTTTCCCTCGCAAATCCGTAGGTGTTTGATTTTCACTACGTGATTTGTTCCTTTTTTCCAGCGCATGGGGTTCAGACTGCAATTGAACCTGGGTGGGATGTTTCCTTTCCCCTCCCGTGCAAATCTCGGGAGTACCCCTGATTGCTGGTTTGCTTGTAGTTTTTGATGAAGACTCTTCCGTCGACTTTCTGAATCGACATAGGTGCACTCTGGACATGAATTTACATACTTATTTATGTCTTCCGTAATACCTGGCCAGTAGAACTGGGTGGCTATTCTTTGTTTTGTGGCACCATTACCCAGGTGTTCACTCAAAGTTGTTATGTGCCCCCAGCCCATAACCTTATTCCTATAGGGGGATGGTACAACAATTTGACCATGACTTTTCGTCCCTCTGCCAGCTTTCCTGTACAAGAGTCCATGTTCCCTATAGAAGTGTCCTTTCCTTGGTGTGTTATGTGTCTTTGACAATTTGCCAAAACAAGGCTTCAACGTGCTGTCTGCTTCTTGAGCCCGTTTCATTTCAGTCGAATGAAATGTTAATTTGGTGTCCCTCTCTATGTTCATGGAGTCAGACCTGGTCTGGATTTCTGCCATAACCATAGGTTTTACAGGGTCTCCCAAGAAAACATATTTACGCCCCAACATTAGGGGGTAAAAGGGATCGTCTAACACTGCTGCATTTATCTCCCCTTCCACATAGCGACAACTGACATGAATCTTTGCTATGGGTAAAGTAAGGGGTGATGTTCCTTTTAGTGGCCCTTGAATGTCTACTGTTTCTGTGGTGATTTGTTCAGGGCACACCAGAGATGCACACACGACTGCATCATAGGACAAACCTGTGTCATACATTCCTGTGACTTGTTTGCCATTCACAGTCACTATCGACTATAATCACATTTCAAAATTCAGCCTCTTCTGCACTCTGCTCCTTGTTCCATAAGGAATTTCCTCATTTCTTGAGACATGGAATCTTTCACTTGCTCTAACATAACCATTTCTTTCAGATCCTCGTAGGTTTTCTGATACTTACCTAAACTACTCCATTTCAACAAATACGTTTCTAGCCTAGCTGAGAACTGGTTATATGTTTCTCCAGGTAGAGGTTTAGAAGTTCTAAATTTCTTCCTATATGCCTCAGAGTTCTTTTCATACCGGATCAGTAAGGCTTGCTTTAGTATTTCATAATTTTCCTGATCTTCTTTGGGGAGTTTCAGAAACACATCATATGCAATACCTCTCAATCCCTGAGATAACTTTAAACTCCATTTCTCCTTTTCCAGTCCATATGTAGAGGCTAGCCTTTCATACCTATCCAGGTACGACTCGATTGCGTCCTCCTTTTCAACAAATGGATCTAGGTGGAAGTTCATGTCCCCATTTGCTGTGTTCTGAAAAAAGCTATTCGCAGAATGAGGTGAGCTATTACCACGGGTGATAGTCCCAGCCTGAAGTTCAAGATCAAGCTGTCTCATTTTCAGCTCATGGTCTCTCTCTGCTTGTAACCTCCTTTCTTCTCTCTCAGCTTCTAATTTCTTGGCTTCTCTCTCCGCTTCTAATTTCTTGGCTTCTCTCTCTGCTTCTAATTTCTTTGTTTCTCTCTCTGCTTCTAATTGCTTTGCTTCTCTCTCGGTGTACTTTTCACATTCCGTCGTGACATACCGGATCAGAGCGTCACCATCCATGCCACGTTCTTTTCCCACCTGCAGTGTAGCAGACCTAAATTTGACCAAGTCAGCCATGATGTATCTGTAGTCTAGTAGGGCAAGTGATCTTACTCAAACTAATTTACTACAATATAATTAACTTAGTTAAAATTAAAGTTAATTAAACTGACTTCACCATATATGAAACAGCTTTCTTTATCTGTACTCAATGGTACTCCTAAAAATATAATTATTTCCTACTATGTTACTCTTTCCAAAAAATTTTACAAAACAAAATTTTCTACACAGCAGAAATAGAAAGTTGGCTCAGGAATATCAAAGATATATCCCGGACGAGCCCCCACTGTAGCGGGAGGTTATTTAAAATTATTTATTATGTAAGAGTATGCCAGTAAAGAGTTCTGACCTTACAAGTAATACCCCAGTCTTAGAAATAAGCACTGGTGTATTGTTATCATAAAAATAGTCAGACTGTGAAAACCCTGGCCCAGTTGGTAAGAAGTAGTACCAGGATTTAAGGTGTCTCCTCCCTGTGACTATCTTATGATTACTTATATTCTAGGGGATAAGTAAAATGTACATTCACTGAACCCACAAATGGAAGAAGTGAATAAATCCTCAGGTACAGTTAAAATAGTTTAATAATTACACTAATATTCTATTTCTACTAGTTGGAAAAGAGCATACATATATATATATATATATATAAGTATTCACACAATTACTATTATTGTCTGTTTAGACTTCAAGATCTTAAATAATAAAGTTACTGAAATCACTGTTATTAGTCCTTTGAATTTAAGGATAAATGTCATCAGTTGACTGAGTTTCTGTATGGTTAATTATTGTTTTCAACTATTGGCTGTTTCACATGTATAGGTGGTCACAGTGTCAAACAGGACACTTATCTTTCCAACTTGATACTGCTGAAACTGAACTGTCCTTTGCTGATATCAGACTTGGTAGGCCCAACAGTAGGGATGCCAATGACCAGTTGAAGTTCACTCTTTGGGGTCCTCCACTTTTGTGGGATTGCCTCGGATGAACGACACAGGCTTCTGATACTGGACAGTCTGGTTTGAGTTATTTCATGGAACCTGCAACATATCAGCCTTGGCTAGTATCTGGCTAGACTTGTAGCTGACTAGCACAGATGTCAGACCAGTCAGTCATCAGATGTCACCGTTATACAATCATAGTAAGTAAGGACATCATTTCAGTGATATAGCATTAATATTAACATTTCAATTAAGTGTAACTGACTAGCACATAAGTCAGACAAGTCAGTCATCAGGTGTCAAAGTTATACAGTCATAGCAAGTAACATCAATTCAATGATATAGAATTAATATTAACATATCAGTAATAAACATCATCTGGTTTATTCCGCTCCTATACATCCCTTCATATTCTATAACTTGATCCTTCCAAATCATATCAAGTACGAATTCAAATACTGATGCTATTCTTAGCATCTACACAAAATTAATACATAAATAAAGAGAGTGACCAAGCGATCAAGTTGCTTTCTTCGGTAGTACAATTACATAGTTTTGGAATTGAAACCTGGCTGTGGAACACTCCATTTTACCAGCTGTAAATGGGCACAAAGTTGTGCGCTCGAACTAGGGAAGGCAAAGGCAGCGAGGAAGGGGACTAGTCACCTTAACCTCGTAAACTGGGATCTTCCATGATGAAGTTTCTAACACTTCATTTCCCTATGACAATCTCTGCCATGGGACTGCCTTTATCTTCGTAAGCGATAAAGCAATATGATAAATATATCTTCATTAGGCTGTGGGGCTATGTGTGATTAATTTCTGTACAAGCAACAATCATCCACAATGCACATGTTTAGATCATATTAAAAATACAATACATTATATCAATGACTATTATACAGGCATATTTTGTGAATTCTATATGAACCTGAAATAACAAATATTATACACGGTAGTTATCATAATTTCGCTTACCCTCAGACTTCAGATACTGGACTTAAAAATGTTTCTGGCGATCCGCTCACAATTCATGGGTAGTGGCGACACTCTGCCTCCAGTATGTCTCAAACCTCTTTCGTTGTCTGTGTCTCAGTTTACCGCTACGCTTTATATACGATAGCGCGGACGTATCGGAGGGTACCGACGTCACAGCTTAAACCTAGCCTGAAAAATCCTTCCCGAACAGTGATTTCAGCCGATCTGTGCGTCGACTGAAATTTTGCCTTTATCATTCTCGGCATATATAATATCCATATTGTTCCATCTTATCTAGTTTTATACAGCTGATAAAACTCTATCTTTCTATACATGTAAATTCCCAAACTGTTATTTGTTGATTTTAATATTTAGAACAGAAGTGGGTTACACGCTTTTAGCGTAACTGTGGGCAGCCGAAATACGCATATATCTCCGTAAATGAGAACTTCCTACCGTTCCTTCTTATATGCAGTTATACACAATCCTTCCCTGTACTGAAATGTAAAATCCTTTTCATACTGATTCCCTTCTGCTTTTATTTACCCTTGGCGATTTCCTCTGTCTGATCCACATTTCGCTGATACGCCGCCATTTTGAAAGCGGTCAATCGATCGTTGATGGGTTTATAAATCTAACTGAACCCGTTTGCAATGACTTGAAACCATTTTGCGACACGAACGAAGAAGAAGAAGAAGTATTTACTCGTCCAATTGGAAAGTGTGCCTGAAAGGAACATATTTTGTCTCGAGAATATATTACTGATACGTAAGTTAGAATACGTCAACAGGAATAATGTTGGATGCTTCGTGTTTGCATAAAATATAACTACCACTGTGTATGGAACGGATCATACATAATATAATGAAGTAAATGATGGCACTAAATATTTGATGAATGATGAACTATTATGAAGATAAACTGAATATGATGATCACTTATAATCAAGAAGTTCTCGTCATATCGTGGAAGTCATTAAATGTTATGTGTCTGTGTATAACGGACTTGGATTATTTATCGTTTTATATTTGGCCAAGGGCATTTAAAGTTATATTATAAACAGTTTTCGCCTAGACGTTGTATCGGGCAATCATCAATAACACAGTCACGTAACTCTCAGTGTGACCAATACTGCCGAGTGGGGGACATAATTCCGTGACACATAGTGAGTTTACTGTAGGTATTAACTAAAATCGAGTTGATAAATGTATCTGAAGTGATGTTAATATTTCTTATACATTTTATTTCCTGATCCAAAACTTGCAATGTATAATTTGCCCTCGTTTGTTTATATTTCGCCCAGATTGGTACACATTTCAATAAAAAAAATGCTCACAGGCAAAAAAGCTGCAAATGCATTTATATTGTCAGGAATGTGTGTCTCTGATGATGCTACTGTCAGTACTGATAAATGTTCATTTGTCAGTCTTGATCTTTGTGAAATTTTATTTGCTTTCGTAAGTGAAAATATCTGCTAGCAAATATATGTACTAATAAATATTGGTAATACTCTCGCCGCAAAGTCACGCATGTTAGAAATATGTCTTGACAAGTATGAATAAAAATCAGGAATACCACAATCATTATACCTTGCTTTCATTACTTTGTCACACTGAATTTCACTAAGTTCCGTTTGAATGTTACCACTTGCCACTATCTATCTATCTATCTATCTATCTATCTATCTATCTATCTATCTATCTATCTATCTATCTATCTATCTATCTATCTATCTATCTATCTATCTATCTATCTATCTATCTATCTATCTATCTATCTGTCTGTCTGTCTGTCTGTCTGTCTGTCTGTCTGTCTGTCTGTCTGTCTGTCTGTCTGTCTGTCTGTCTCTCTCTCTCTCTCTCTCTCTATCTATCTATCTATCTATCTATCTATCTATCTATCTATCTATCTGTCTGTCTGTCTGTCTGTCTGTCTGTCTGTAATAGTAGCTATTAAATAAGCAGTATGGAGCCGCGCTAGCGTAGTGGTTACCACACCGCTCTGGCGACCGGGTGATGCAGGATCAAACCCGGGCGACGGCATTTGAGGATTTTTCGTCGACCGGGATTTGGACTGCATTAACTCGAGACCGGGCGAGTACATTTGAAGGAGTGTCGTCGACCAGGGATTGGCGGCTCCTGAGCCGACCCAGCTCTAATGGGTACCTCCGAAATCGGCGAGTATCTGCCTGAATGGCGAGGGACACCTGTCTCTGTACAAGAAAAAAGGGATACTCACGTAAAATCAATGTCAGTTAAGACATTAATAATAACCTGAGATTTCGCCTAGAGTATTAGCGGGCGTACGAAAAAAAAAATAAGCAGTATAGGCCTACCGGATTGGGGTGTTTATTTAAATGTGAACTTGGAAGGCACATGCTTCCAGACTGAGTGCAAAATGAAAGTGAGATGCAGAAAAGAGTGATAAAGAAAGAATCAATGTTGGTGATTCTCTATACGTGATGTTCAACAATCAAGATAACAGGTCACTGAGACACCTCAGTCCTCATTTAGACCTCCGCTTTTGTTTAGTCGAAGGCACCCCTTCTCTCTAGGTCTTGATTATAAAGAGGGGACGCAGCAATAATAGGAACACTGCTTTTCTGGTATCAATCTTTTGTCTCGATTTAATAAATATCTAAATCGTACAACTCAAAACACACATTAGCAATGCAAACATCTATCAGGGTATCAAAGACATACATGCAACCAATCAAAGGAGAGAACTAAGCCGTATGGCATCAAATATGAAATAAACAACAATGGGATTAAGAGGAAAAAAAACAGTACAAAGAAAGAAAATGTAAGAAGGAATACGGAACATGCAGTTACACAGTCACAACACTGGACAGGACAACACTTCCACATGTGGGACAAGTACATCCAGTATTTCGGTTGACGTAGGCTGGCAGGTTAAATCCTAGATGGTGACAAACAAAGTCAAATCCAGATCCTACTCCACTGGAACTACTGTCAACTCCCCTGAAGCTCTGACAAGAAGAAAACCTCTGTCTCTGGTTGATTACTGTAAATTACTGGTGTTGGCTGGCCAGGGGGCCAGAAGGAATTATAACTATATCCCAGGACCGGTGGTTGATACCACAGGGACCTGTTCTCTAGAGACAGATGAGATCTGTGCTCTAAGGGTATAGCCTAGTGCTGACTGAAAACCCACGTATGGTATGACCATAAAACTGAACCTTTATCCAGCTCACTGCAAGAATAAATGGTGCCAGCACAGTTAGAGAAAGTCGTTGGCTGTAGCTGTGTGGAAGGGTAGGTACTGCTTTTTGGGCTCCTTTTTATCCGTAGGTTAAAGACGATGCTAGCTATTTATGTGACGAGCAGAAGCTTTACCGGCTGTCGTCCCAAACCAGAAATTGTATCTGCTGGAATTTTCTCTCCGAGAGAGTGTTAGAGGTATGTCTCTCCATGAAAGTGTCAGAGGAATGTTTGCAAATGTATAACTAGAAGATAGTAATTCACTTCGCGTACCCGGTGTTCGTTGCCGAAAGTGAACGGATGGATTTAAAGAACTCGCTTGTATACCCAAAATTTGGCACAACTATGTTTATGAAGTCGTGCAGGTGGCCAGAAGGAGCGGCAAAATTTTCCCCGTGACAAAGTAACTGCCACTTTCGCTTCTTCCTCTATGCAACAGAAGGAAAGGGGTCAAGTCTCGCTTTTTACAGGGAGATTATTACTGCGTCGCCGGTTATCAAAAGGTTACACCGCGCGAGCCAGCGGATAAGAAAAGTGTTGCACGACCAATGGGCTTATTTCGTTCGTCGATTTCAAACGAACGATTGGACTATTAGCCGACCGACAACACAAAATCTTTCTATGGGCTAATATAGAAGAAACACGGTTACACATGTGGGGCGTCCTCTGGCGCTGTCAGAGCTAAGACTGACACGTAGATAAATGCGTGACAGTGCGCAAAAGTATCAATAAAATTAAAATAGGGCATGGACAAAAATATAGGTAGGCAAAGCGCGTAACTGACAGGCTGGTTGACCGAAAAATTCAAATCAACTCATGGCACCTACATATTATTTAACAGACTAGGCGTATATTGATTAAGGTGATTATACTCCGCTTAGGCCGGTCCCAAGTCCGTTTGAAAAAGGAGGAGGGTGGCTTGCATGGAGGTAGTAATGAGGCAGCCCTTCCATCCTGCAAAGGCACAACAGGTCAATCACCTGTTTGCCTTAAAACCTGATTACATGAAATGTAAGAGAGAAAACCGGACTGATTCTAAAGGCAACGAACTGGAACGGACTACGACTTACAGAAAATAAAATATAAGGAGTATAAATGGGAAAGAAGAGGAGCTGATGGAAGAGATGAGGAAAGCAAAACTAGAAATCCTGGCTTTCACAGGAAACGAAGAAAAAGGGACAAGGAGTTATGGATCTCGATAACGACAGGCTGCGCTACAGTGGTGTCCCCACATCTGAAAGAGCTAAATCGGGCGTGGGTTGTATTGTGGCAAAAAACCAAAAGGATAGTATCAGGATTGGAACTTTGTCTCGGAGCGCATTATGGTCCTAAAACTAAAAGAAGGCGAAACCATAGTAAACCTTGTCATTGTATATGGGCCAAATGAAGATGAGCGAGCAGAGGTCAAGGAGGAATTCTTCGAGGTACTTCAAAAGACAGTGGGCGACTGCCTAGATGAAATTATCCTGCTTGGAGATTTCAATGCCAGAGTTGGAAATGACCATGCTAGAGAGGGTCAAATTATCGGAAGGTATGGAGAAGACACACTTAATGACAATGGAAAGCGACTCCTTAGATTCTGCACTGATCAAAACCTGATCATTACTCAGAACAGAAGCAAAGAATAAGATGCTAACAGCAAAACAGAAATCCTTGGAAGAATTTGGAGATAAGCTTGAAAAGATGCTTAAGGAAACCATAAGTTGTTCTATACTACCCTAAAGAACATAGGAAGGAATAACAGTGCCCTCTAAATTTATAAAGGATCAAGCAAGGCAAATTGTTTACTGCCCCGAAGGAAGTAATGGAAAGATGGAAAGAATATTTCTCAGAACTCCTTGATGGTGAGCAAGGTCAAGCATCAGAAATGATAACCACTGTGCATAAAAGCAGAACACCAATGGGCAGTAAAGCACATTTGTTGTCAATCCTGTGCAAACGAATCTAGCGCTAGTGTTGAACGCTTGAAAAGGACGATCGATGCGTTTTCAGTTCCAATGGTACGTGGAGGAACCCTGACAAAGCCATCTTAACGTTGTTACTTTTGCTGACTCCTCTAATTGTTCTATTCTATTTTTCTTACGAAGCCTGAAAAACCTTGTGTCTAATATTAATATTTCCTCTTGTCATCTATGTAACATTTCATGCTAAGATAAAGTGCCTCAAAAAAGGTTCCTGTTCCGTAGCCTTCTACAGTCTTATACTCTGGATCATGAAGATAATGAAGGCGTGGACATCCTCACCTGTGAAAGCATCTACATCAAGAGCATTGATTTTTTACCTATTGAAGAGTCTGCACGGCCACATCGTGTTCTTCTCTCTTTAATTGATGATCTAGGCGTCTGGAATTGCCAAAAAATCAGTCAGAGCTGTGGCGCCGCAGTTACTGCATCAATGGAATCTCGAAGAGAATGTGCCAGCTGTCTGTGTTTTCGTTGCTCGGCAAAAATGATCCAATGCTTCATATTTAAAAATACATTTGAACCTCATTGCGTCGCCCGTGTTCTTTTGCCATAGGCAACAATCACTTGATCCCTAGAAAAATGAATGTACTTAACGAACCATCTTCCAATTGGCACAAGATCTTGGCTCCCAGCTCTAATCAAACGTTGGACTAATAAAGAATTTTGTAAAGGCCACTGGATCGAAATGGGGCAGGATTTTTATACCTTCGTCATTTCCAAGTTTGAGGCCCAAGGAAGGTGTATTTGTCCCCACAGAAACAGATCAGCGTTTTGATGATAACCTCACAGCTGATGAAAATATTAGCTTGGAATGCTTTCCAGCAAGTGGCCACAAACACCTAGGAAACATAAGGCTGAGAATTACCAGGAGCTTGTATTGAGAGAGGGGTGCAACATTTTTGAAATTACACTTTTTACACTCTTTTCTTTAATTTCTTCCCTGCAACGTATGTGTCGACTGATAAAGGGTACCAAGGGAAATGGAAATGCAGCAATGCTATTTGTGAGCTGAAACTCATTACATCGCTGTGCGCCTAGAGCATTAAATATGCAGTGTAAAACTTGCTACGTTTGATAAGCTGGATTTATAAGATTGACGACCACTTGCCACCCCTATCGACACCTGGTATTAAAGTGCAAGATGTAGGTGTCTTCTCTGATTTAGAATGTTGCTGTGTGTGTTGCAGTAGAACAGTTCACAGGGTACACCACAGGCAACATGACGTGTAGAGTCATAGAAATGGTAACTTCGTTGTATAATTTTTACCATTTATTGCACGCCACAAAACAACAGTCATGATATTTATGACATCAACATAGTTCACGAGTTCAGCATTCAAATCATATTAGCCGATAGTCATCTAGGATTCAATACTCAATAGTTGTATTGTAAACAGATAGCTTCTGTATGTTCGATATCCTAAAGTTCTGGTTCGTGAAGCTGTATAAATAATATATATATAACTTCTGCAACAGTGTCAGCTGCAGCTCAACAATGTTCATAGACAATAATAAATATTCCCTTCCTGATGCTAGCAGATCAGATGTATACAATAAGTCCGTTTACTGTCTGCACGTGAATAGCATACATGGATTACAGGTCAGCTCGACCTTTATAACCTTCCTAAGTCTAACCATCTGACTTGGACGTGATCTCTGATATAACGAATCCTGGAACACAGACAATAGTCTTGTTGGTCTAGAGCGACCCATATATATATATATATATAACTAGTTCAGGTATAAAGATACCGGTGACTTAATCCTAGTCAAAGTACCTCTCCATTTTGAATCACACAGGCGAGCAAAAAGGCGACAAAATGACGAACCTCTAGATGATAGCATAAAGTTCGATACAAGAGGAATTACCTTATTTCGGAAAATCAACCACGAACATATGCCTCCAGGCAGGCTTGAATAATACTGGGAAATAGTCTAGTTAGCTAACTAACTCACAAAGACAATGTATTTCCCTCAGAAAATCACAAGACGCAGGTCGCGTCTGCTCGCTACTCAGACCATTTCTTAACTGCCAGCTGGGCGGAACACACAGAACGAACTCCCAGTTTTTGACATGCGCAGAACTCATCTACGTGAGTATCAATTCACACAAAGCAATTTTAAGAACATTCGAGATAAAAGTCTTACACAGTCGCGCCTTTTATGGTCATGAACAGAAGCGTTAAGACAGATTTTCAGACATCTACCATAGTTGACTGATACTACCAAATAAGGAGATATGGTCACGCTTCGTTCAAGAAATTATAGACCGAACGTGTCTCTATACAAGAGAAGGCAAACTCCTAAAAAATTGTAGTCTCAATAACTCGGATTATGTCCCTTTGACCGTAAAAAAACATAATACACATTTCAGTCAAAAAAATGATCATACATACAAAAAATGATCATACAAAGACTTTGGAAAAAGTAATTATTTGTGCGTAACATTACCGCACCCTCCCGGGAAAAAAAAATGAAACATTTTTTTTTTAAATCCTGGAGCCGAAAAAATCTAGGCTCCTAACGCACGTATGATGCGCGGATATATACCTAACAAAATAGCTCAACACTTGGAGCGAAACTGAGATCATATCTCAGATCCTTAGAGAAAAAATTTATCTAAGTATACGCTTATATATTCCAGGAAGGTGCCACCAACACACGCCACAATGATGGCAACATCATAATAAAAGTCAAATTATTCTCATACCAATATATGAAATTAAATATATTATTATGATATCATACAATGTGTTGCAAATAGCGGTGTAATTTACTAATATACCGCACTATATTATTACATTATATAATGCAACAGTAATTAATAAGTAATACATGTGTTGATCTTCGTTGACATAAAACATTCAATAGAAGAAGATGTGGACATCATCCGCTCCCAATCTAGGACAGGACTTGATATCCTCAAAGTTCCACAATGGACATAATCTCGCAGACTTCAATGATGTGCTGCGAAAATATCAATAACACAAATCTTAAAGACAACTGGTAAATCTCTTAATACAATTATGCAAATATATTATGTAAATGTGGCCGAGTGATCTTTTGGCCCGTATATCACTAACTAAGCCTTCTTAGATAATTACATGGTACAATGTTATAAATTTCCCTAAAAAAAGTGAGAAAAAATCTACTAACATGTCATTATAATATTGGACTGTATATCAGGAAATATATATATGACAGAAGAATCATGCGGAATCGTGTGGGCATCTGGACAGAATGTCTGCCATCACATTATCCGAACCACGGATAGCTCGAACCGAGAAATGAAATGGTTGAAGAGCTATGGCATAACGAGTGGACCTCGAGCTCTTCAAGTTTTTGCTCTGAATAGCAGTAAGCGCTTTCTGGTCGGTTTCCACAATGAAATGTGCGCCTAGAAGAAATCTTTGTAACTTCAGAATAGACCATACCATAGCCAATAACTCACGGTCTAAAACCGAGTAATTCTTTTCTGCAGCATTTAATTTCCTAGAGATATACATCACCGGATGCAGAGTATCAGAATACTCCTGCATTAGTGCCGCCCCAATCCCAGTTGACGAGGCGTCACTTCGAAGAACAAAAGTCTTCTCAATAGTAGGTAACCTAAGAATAGGTGGAGATGAAAATAGGGCTTTAACCTGGTCCAATGAGGATTGACATTCTTTAGACCAGCGGATCAGATTAGGCGACCCTTTCTTCAATAAAGTAGAAAGCGGTGCCATAATGGAGGACAGATTCGGAATGAATCGTCCGTAGAATTGGATCAAACCTAATAGACTCCTTACTTGTTTCTTCGTCTTAGGGACCGAAATGTTAAGTATTTTTGAAACATTGTGGTCCTCTGTCTTTAAAAGACCACGACCAACACGATGACCTAGGAAAGAAATCTCACTAAATCCTATAAAGGCTTTAGAGGGTTTTGCAGTCAAGTTATACTCGCGAAGAGTAGACAGTAATTCGTATAAACCCAAATAGTGATCTTCCCAGGAATCACTGAATAGACAGATATCATCTAGGTATGCTATGACATCTGTACGATATGCGAGAATTCGCCGCATCATGCGTACGAATGTAGCAGGGGCGTTCATAAGACCGAAAGGCATGAAATTCCATTGGAATAAACCCCTAGGTGTAGAAAAAGCTGTAAAAGGTTTGGCACGTTCAGTTAGCGGGACTTGCCAATAACCTTTAGACAAATCTAGTTTGGTAAAGAATCTAGAATTAGAAAGTTTATTGAGTAGCTCTTCTAATGAAGGCATAGGTTCAGCATCGAACTTCGTAACTTGGTTCAATTTGCGATAATCTACGCAAATGCGAATGTTATTATCCTTCTTTCGAACAATAACCATAGACGAAGAGTATGCTGAAGTGGATGGTTCAATGATTTCCAAACGTATCATTTCATCCAATTCTTTTTCGACTTGAGACTGGAAATGGATAGGTATTGGATAGGGTCTGACTCTGATAGGATTATGATCAGTTAGCACAATGTCATGTTCAATGACATGTGTGTGTCCCGGGATGTCTGTAAGAACATCCTGAAATGTTTGCAACATCGAAGAAACTTGTCGATGTTCCTCAGCGGAAAGATTTGGAGAAACGGTCACGTTTTTCCAAGATTCCGTAGAATAAAGTGGGACCATAGAAAGAGGAAGATTGACATCAGAAAAAATAGTTTCCTCATCCTGTATAACTGACAGAGATGAGTACTGACCATGAGGTGCTTGAGAATTGTCCGTTGCCTGGAAAATAGGCTGCAAATAGTCAGGTCTTTCATAAAATTCCGTGAGCATATTTATGTGGAAAGTTTTATGCTTTCCATCAATATCGACAACATAGTCGACATCAGAAATTTTGGAGACTATTGCATATGGACCTTTCCATGCAATTAGAAGTCTGTTCTCCCTTGAAGGAAGTAGAACGAGAGCTTTGTCACCTGGACAAAGTTGTCGTAGACATCTATTCTTATTTGCAAACTGCCTTGCCTTTTCTTTAGCAAATTCGGAAGACGAAGTTGCTAGCTTGCATGCCTCGATGATCTTTTGCCTAAGAGCAATGACGTACTCATAAGAAGATTGAGTCTCATCGCTAATATTATCGGCAGTGATTAGATCGTGAAGTAAAGACATAGGGCCGCGCGGTTGCGCGCCAAAGACAAGTTCAAAAGGGGAAAACCCTGTATGTTCATTGGGGACCTCTCTATACGCAAAGAGAGCCGCGGGTAAGACCCTGTCCCAATCCTGAGGATGATCCTCAGTTATCTTACCAAGTAAAGTTTTCAGAGTCCTATTTAAACGTTCGACCAACCCATTAGACATTGGGTGATAGATACTGCTGAGAGACCTTTTAATGTGTAGCATAGACATTACCTGTGACATAGTGTCTGATATAAGTTGAGTGCCATGGTCTGACAATATTTCTCCGGGAAAACCCAAGCGAGAAAATATCAGCCAAAGAGCGTCTGCGATATCAGCAGTTGAGATGCTCTTGAGAGGTATTGCCTCTGGCCAACGTGTGCACATATCGACACATGTAAGAATAAATTGATGTCCTCTAGCTGACTTAATTCTAAAAGGACCGATAATATCTATTGCCATTTTTTGAAAAGGGCGAATAGGAATGTCAGCAGCCTGGATAGGCGCAGCATGTCGTGGTCCTTTAGATTTGACCTCCTGACATACTTTGCAAGAGCGACAGTAAATTCGTATGTCCTTGCTCACAAATGGCCAAAAGAAAGCCGCAAGAACCCTCGACTTTGTACGGGAAAAACCCATATGTCCAGCACATTGCGAGTCATGAGCATGTTGCAATATTTGCAATCTCATGCTCTTAGGCACAAGAATTTGTGAATGAGTGGACGTAGTCGAGTCTTGTACTATACGTACAAGTACGCCGTTCTTCATAGAAATCCAAGACTTTCTATTAGTATTTTGATTAGGATCACCTTTTTTTGCTAGAATGAAGAATTTTTGTAAAGAAGGATCTTCTTCTTGCAATTTGATAAATGAGTCACGTGTAATAGTCAAGTGACTATCTTGGTCATTTACTTCATCATTATTAGTTAATGAAGTTTGAGGTGGATCCAGAGCATGTGCTCTTGTGACCACCGCATTGGTAGCTTCAATGTTTTGCTCTTCCCAAACAGCAATCTGCTGTGGGGTACATTCCCTAACTCCGTGAATACGACCAATAATAAGGTCCGCAATAGGGTTTGGAAGTAGACACGCGTGGACCTCTCCCGTGAAGAAAGGAGTAGCAATATGTATTATGGCAGTAGGATACTTTTCCAACGTGCCACCAAATGTGACACATTTGATGACCTTTCCTGTAGCACAGGATGGATCTACAAGAGATTGCCTAACGCCGACAGTAGTACATCCAGAATCAAACAACACCGAGACTGGATTACTATTTACAAGCCCCTTATGTAATATAAGAGAACCTCTCCCATCATGAGCAACATTAGCAGGAAGAGCGGGCAAAGGATGACCACAGCTTAGAGTACTAACGGTCTTCGGATCAAATAAAGTACTGCATTGGATACATTTATTTGCCCTACCAAAATCAAAAGATGAGCATCCGATAGCATTATGGTCTTTATCATTATTAACCTGCTTATCTGCTCCCTGAGATTCTTGTTGAACAGCGTTTGTCTGTTGATATTTTTTTCTCTTATGTTGCGATCTACCGCGACCATTATTGCCTCTGCAATTATCATTAAAGTCCCTACTGTAATTTTTATCCTGGTTTGAGTTCCAGTTTCCATAACTGTCATTACCATCTCTATGCTGTTGAGAACCTCTATTATCTTGGTATTGAGGTCTCTGCAAAAAATATTTCCCTCTATGCCGATTACCTTTGTGGAAAATTTCTAAAGTTAACCGGAGTAGAATAACGTGTAGTATTAGGATGTCTCCAGTTCTGGGAAGAAGAATCACCCTGGAATTGATTACTATGATTCTGGGCATAATTACGGTTACTCTTTTTATTGAAATTTTGCTGGCTACCCTGAAATTTACGCATAAAATTTGGGCCATAAGGTGCTGCCGAAGCAACTGGCAGACCTTCTTTCACCTTAGAGTTGCTAATGGTTATGTGCGGATGCGCAGTAACATACTGGCTACAGTATTCTTCCATTTCTTTTATGTTTTTAGGCTTACGCTCATGAAGAAAAGAAAGAAAAGCTTCATTAACAGAAGACATGACCTTGTCTCTAAGTAGTAAGTCCATGAGAGCTTCAAATGTACTTTCTGTCTTAGACAGCTCAACCCATCGTAAAAAAGTAAGACGTATGCTTGAGATGAATTCAGAGAATTCAACTCCAGTTTCTGGTAACATGTTTTTAAATTTAAGACGATATCCGTCCTCGTTAAGTTGGTACTTCTTTAACAATGCTGCCCTGACAACCTCATAGTTGTTTTTGTCAGGCACATCTACCATACTCAACAAAGTCAAAGCATCACCTCTAAGTATCTTGGACAGATGATAAACATATAATGTTTTATCTATATTATGCACCTTACATGCACTTTCAAATCTATCTAGATAAAATGTTATATCATCAATTGAGGGATTAAATGCTGGTAGATTAAGCTTGAAATCCTTAGCATTAGTCTTATCTGACACCTTATTTGCATCATTAGCATTGCCAGTGTTCAATAACTTTAACTTCTCTAACTCTAAAGCTAAGAGTTTTTCTTCATGCTCCATTTTTGCTTTTCTCTCATCAGCTTCTCTTTGTAACCTTCTTTCTTCAGCCTCAGCCTGTAACTTTCTTTCTTCAGCCTGAGCCTGTAACTTTCTTTTTTCAGCCTCAATTTCAAGTCTCTTATTTTCAGCCTCTTTTTCAACTCTCTTATTTTCAGCCTCTTTTTCAAGTCTCTTATTTTCAGCCTGAGCCTGAAGTCTCTTCTCCTGAGATTCTGCTTCTCTTTTTTGTTTTTCCATTTCCATTTGTAATCTTTTCTCATCCACCTGCATCCGCAGTTTTTTTGTTTTTTCAGCATCTATTTTCTTTTGTTCAGTTTGTTCTTTCATTTTCTTTTCTTCCGACTTCAATGCCTTGGCATATTGAACAGTCGCAAATTCTTCTAATTTATCACCTGTCTTCCCAAGGGCTTTACCCTGCTCAATAAAGTACTCCAATGTAGACATGATGTCTAAAATGTGAGTACAGAACCTGAAATAATTAATTATCTTATTTCAATCTTAATAGCAACAAGACTTAATAAAGTGCTTGTATAATCACTATGTTTACTCCAATCTCTGTGGGAAACAAGACTTGACACCAACTTGTATTATCAAATGTATAATAATATCACAAGTCACCTCTTAATTATCAGTGCACTACCCAAATCAGTGCATAACCATCAGTTATTTATCATAACTGCACTACAATAGTGCATAAGCAAAAAACCACCAGTTAGTTATGATAAGTGCACTATAGACCAATAGTGCATGAGCATATATGTATCAATAGTGAAAGCTAACTATGCAAGAACTATGTAAACAATAACAAAACAATGTAAACAATAACAAAGATCAAAGTCAATGTAAACAATAACAAAGTTCAGAGTCAATGTAAACAATAACAAGGATCAAAACAATACGAAAACATTCGCATAAGTCAAATAAATTGTCACCGTGTGGTTGTACAGCGTAAGATACACTGTATGTTTAAGTCAGTCGAACAGTTATTTGGTGTTAACAAGATGAAAGAGTATATAAAAATGGGTTAGAAAATCAGAATAATCTAAGTGATAACTTATTTGTTCTTAACATGGGAGATAAAAGAAAGTAAATGTAGTGTTTTTTGTAAGGGAGGGAACCTTTTTAGACCTTAAAGTAATCTAAGTATACATCATTAAAGTTTACCAAATTTGCATATCAGACCAGTTTTAATAGAGATATAGAAGGATTAATGAAACTAAGGTAAAAAGTGCTAAGGGGAATAACTATGAATATTAGCGCCCTTTACAGGATTAGTGAGTTAAGGGAACACAGAGCAGAGTAAAACGCACGTGAAAATAGTGACTAGAAGTAAACAGTTATAGAGCACAGTTCACGGAGTGGACAGCTTACAATTAAGCGTGCCGATAGGTGAGTGAACTGAACAACGGACCAATCGTATTAACTAAAACAACTTTTGGACCATCAGATAGGAAATTGAAGGACGATTAGAGATCAGTCCTACCAGAGAAGTTGACCGGGCAAGTCAAGTTTCGCTGAGCTCTCAAGAAATGTGAAACCTGCGGTTTGCAGAAGGGCTACAGAAATAGCTAGATTTAGAATTGCTTAGAAATAGGAATTCAGGAGAACATTTAGAATTGATTAATAATTTGTGTGATCAACTGTAGGATTAGCTGATAGGTGTAGGTGCTGGACTTCGTTTAAAATGGTAAGAACAAAACTTTGAACTATTTTCTTGACTTTCAGCAAATTTGTCGCAAGCTAACGACGCTCGCATTTAAGGGAGCGAGCTAAAGAAGATAATATTGAGTCAAGGTCAATATTAAAGCCTAAAGAAATAATAACTTTTATTATCAGATAGCCAGGATGGGCTGTCATGCCAAGAAGATGAGGCATTGCCATTAAACGACGAGATTGTATCGAACAAAGGGTTCACAGCACTGACAATTATGAAATCTATTAAGCGCTCTCTCATATAAGAGTAAGTATGGAGACGCCACCACAAGTGAGTCTGACATTCACGAAACATCTCATGCGCTCTCTCATACAAGAGTAAGTATGGTGGAAGCCATTTTGGTATTGGACATTGTTTATTTCAGGTGTAGCTATTGAATTTTATATGCTGCATTTAGAGGAGTTAAACCTATCTAGAGTGAGATTGGGAGAGAACATGACTCCACAGGATTTAGAAGAACTGTTGTAGAAAATATGAGCAAAATAGTAAAATAAAAGGAGAAGGAACTTTATTAAGCTAGGTATACCACGAAATGCAAGAGGCTACAAGAGAAACAATATATAACTAAGCTTTGAGATATGTGTTTGAATCAAGCGGAAGACTTGAGGACATTGAAATTGTGAACTGTAGCTGATGTATTATGTTGGATGATCATGCATTATCTTATGTAAAAAAAAGTTGCCTTTTGAAGTTGAATCACATCACTCCAGTTGCTTTGATGTGAGAAGAGATTAAGGAATGGAGAGATATTAGAGTTGAGTATTAGGAAAGATAGAAATAATAGAACACCCTATACGCATCAGTCGCTAGACAACACCAAGGAGGGAAGAACGTGGTCTGGGTTGAACAAAAGACGAACCTATTCTCATCCAAGGACTATCATCTCTGGCGGAACAAGGGGGCCAGTAAGAGAAACAATCTCACTTGGAAGAAAGAAACAAAGTAAATAATAGATAACTAGGCCTGCCTCAGCCACCTAGTTATAGCTATCAACTAGTAGGGACACCTGCACGGTCACAAAATAAACAGCGAAACTAAAAAGAAATATGCGAAGATATGACAAACAAATGACGCTACAGTGTATAGACAGCAATTTTATAAAAACTGAAAAATAGAAAAGAGGAGACCTACAAATACAAACAAATGAAATCGAAACTAAAAACAGAAAGAGAGGAAAAAAATATATATATACAAAAAACGAAAATAAAACACAACTCGTCACAACTAAACAGATATAGCAACGATTGTCGCTAGCAAATTTCACAGTAGGAAATTCGCACAGTCCCTAACGAAAACGCTAACAGTAGAACCTCTGTGGCGTGGTATCTTCTACTGAAAGACACCGCCCAACCGAGAAAACCCGCTGAAATATAAACATATAAATACAAATAACATATAACATATAAACATGTAAACAGTAAAAAGTGTGAAAGAATTTAGAAGGCTCAGCTAGAACATAAGGGCACAGTTCACAAACAAAACAGGCCACTTAACTTCTATGTATCCACAACGTCAGCACAGTTCAGAACAGGATGTGATCAGCATTCTTAGGACAATGATCCAACGTTGATCCATATCTGCTCTCGTAAACTGCCATGACGAAGGAAATGAGCTTCTGACAGGAAACAGCTTCTGAACTTGACCTTCTGAATTCTACAAATTGACTTGAGCACTTGACCTTCTGAATGTTATAAATTGCTCAAAACGGCATTTGACCTTCTGAACCCGCAACAGTACGTCTGAGACCGGAACAGTTGTTACGGCACTTGTCCTTCTTCCTAACAGATCAGGAAATCCATTCGCTCGGTACTTGTCCTTCTAGTTGTAGACAAACTTCAATACAGCCGAGCAGCGCCGGGTAGTTTCAAAATATCAACAACTGTCAGTAATGCCGCGTCTTTCAAAAAATTTCATCAAAGGTGATGAATAGAAACTGCAACGTTGTCTTGTAGTCTGCTGATGATGTCTGGGTTTGTTGACCCCCTTGAGAGTTGGTACCAGAATAAACCAACTTTTGGCCACCATGAATTGATAAGGGTGGATTTAGGATGACGTCAAATTACCACCCCTATCGACACCAGGTATTAAAGTGCAAAATGTGGGTGTCTTATCTGGTTTATAATGTTGCTGTGTATGTTGCAGTAGAGGTGTAGTTCACAGGGTACAACACAGGCAACATGATGTGTAGAGTCATAGAAATGGTAACTTCGTTGTATAAATTTTTACCATTTATTGCACGCCACAAAACAACAGTCATGATATTTATGACATCAACATAGTTCAACGAGTTCAGCATTCAAATCATATTAGCCGATAGTCATCTAGGATTCAATACTCAATAGTTGTATTGTAAACAGATAGCTTCTGTATGTTCGATATCCTAAAGTTCTGGTTCGTGAAGCTGTATAAATAATATATATATATAACTTCTGCAACAGTGTCAGCTGCAGCTCAACAATGTTCATAGACAATAATAAATATTCCCTTCCTGATGCTAGCAGATCAGATGTATACAATAAGTCCGTTTACTGTCTGCACGTGAATAGCATACATGGATTACAGGTCAGCTCGACCTTTATAACCTTCCTAAGTCTAACCATCTGACTTGGACGTGATCTCTGATATAACGAATCCTGGAACACAGACAATAGTCTTGTTGGTCTAGAGCGACCCATAGGTATATATATATATAACTAGTTCAGGTATAAAGATACCGGTGACTTAATCCTAGTCAAAGTACCTCTCCATTTTGAATCACACAGGCGAGCAAAAAGGCGACAAAATGACGAACCTCTAGATGATAGCATAAAGTTCGATACAAGAGGAATTACCTTATTTCGGAAAATCAACCACGAACATATGCCTCCAGGCAGGCTTGAATAATACTGGGAAATAGTCTAGTTAGCTAACTAACTCACAAAGACAATGTATTTCCCTCAGAGAATCACAAGACGCAGGTCGCGTCTGCTCGCTACTCAGACCATTTCTTAACTGCCAGCTGGGCGGAACACACAGAACGAACTCCCAGTTTTTGACATGCGCAGAACTCATCTACGTGAGTATCAATTCACACAAAGCAATTTTAAGAACATTCGAGATAAAAGTCTTACACAGTCGCGCCTTTTATGGTCATGAACAGAAGCGTTAAGACAGATTTTCAGACATCTACCATAGTTGACTGATACTACCAAATAAGGAGATATGGTCACGCTTCGTTCAAGAAATTATAGACCGAACGTGTCTCTATACAAGAGAAGGCAAACTCCTAAAAAATTGTAGTCTCAATAACTCGGATTATGTCCCTTTGACCGTAAAAAAACATAATACACATTTCAGTCAAAAAATGATCATACATACAAAAAATGATCATACAAAGACTTTGGAAAAAGTAATTATTTGTGCGTAACAATATTTTAAAAACTAGAGCTAATCTGGTGTTTTGACGGCCATTTTCATATTCAGCAGCCCAAACAACATAAAAGTAACTTGGTTTAATCTCAGATACACACAAAAAGTCAAAATTTGTTGTACAGTGTAATTATTGAGTGAATTGAATGTCTGCCCCGTCTGATTCATAAATTAAATTAGTAGTAGCTGAATCACCTTCAGCTGGGGGCTCAGAAATACGAGTCAGTATATATTTCATTACACAAGGGGCAGGAGAATAATAAGTTCATGACAGCTTAGATGATCTCAGTTGTTTTGCCAGCTTTTCTGTGAATCTCCCTTAAATAGAAGCACCATTCTTCTATTTATATCTCTACCAAGAGTAATCTTGAGCGAAGGTTGATACCTTTGAAGAACCTCATCATTATACTCTACGTTTGGCCATTGGTTGACCACTTCTTCGGAGCAGGGGAGACAATACCACTACACACAGTTATATGGAGTTATATGTTACCCAAGCAGCATGTTTTCCCCTCTCCATGCAGTTGAGCGGGTCAAAGGAACGGCAGTAATCGATATAGTTTGGTACCAGCCACGCCGTAGGAGTTGCCAGAATAATGTTGAATCAACATTAAACTGCCTTAAGGACACCGACTCCGGATGTATCATCAAGGTTTACTCCTGAAGCCTTTCCCGTTAACGCATATTCCCGCAAGGCAGCGGTGGTTTGAATTCACAGTTTTATCTTCTCCTAGATAGGCTACCAACAAAGGATCACGAGCCATATCAACCCGAAGGTGCTGCTTTAAGGTGCCAGTGGCTCACCTTTGCCCCCATCTCTAGTCAGTGGAAACAGTTCCGCCGGGCTCAAATTGAGCCATACGTAAAGGCCGGGAACTGGGCTTGGTTGTCAGAGGCTATTTGAGGCGCGTGCCATGGAAGCAGTTATCTGCAGTGAGAGCTTATCTTCCCGGCTATGACAATCTTTGCAACCACAAGGCCCCGATATCTCATTAATTATTCACTGACAATCTTCGCTTCGCTGTGCGCGTTGGCTAACAGACGTAACCTGCCGCTTTCTGTTTACAAACAAATCATTCAAGAGTACAAGTGTGGTTTACTACCAATCGTTTCTTGCATACCAAAAATGACGGAAGGAATCAAGGCATCATTAGTGAAGAAATTAAGCTATATAGAGTAAACAGAAAGATGCATCTATTTTACAGGAAAACGTTAGTATCCCGTGGCGGGCTACATTAAATTACAGTGGCGTAACTACACTTTAAGGGGCGCCCGAGCATAAATTAAGTGTAAACCTTCTATTATAATGAGTATAATCTTACTTACTTAGTCGTTCCTATTTAGCCATGAGGAGTAAAGATTTAGAAGAGAGAGAGCCATACTATCCTATCGGCTGTCCTCCTCCTTGCCTGGTTCCATTCTAGTTCTCGGTCCTTCAAAGATTGTCTAATACTGTCCTCCCAGCGGACTCTGGGTCGTCCTGGAGGTCTGGATCCCTGGCTCTTTGTTTCCCATGCAGACATGGCAAAACCATCTTAGTTAGGACTGTTCTACTTGGATCTGCAGGGGTTGGGTTTTTAGGCCTTGACTTATCGTCTGGTTGCGGGCCATGTCTCTTCTTGTTACTTCAACCACCTTCCTCAGATACCTCATTTCTGAGGTTTGGATTTGGCTTTTGTGGGTTGTAGTCATTTCCCTTGACTCGTATCAATACGTCAAAACGGGGACAAAGGTGGAGCGATATACTGCCATCTTTGTCTTCTTACAACTTCTCTTTTGCTGGTAATCCTTGATTTATGGCATGAAAAAGTCTCCCAGCTGCTGCTCTTCGGATAGCCAACTCTTCTTTGATGCCTTCCTTCCAGTCTATGACAGCTCCGATGTATTTAAAGAGGTTGACCTCCAGAACCTGTTCTCCCAGCTTAATCCGATGCCTTCTTTCCTCTCGAAATATCACCATGGTTTTTGTTTTAGAGCTGCTGATGACCATCTCTCTCTTCTCCGGTTCTTCTTTCCAGACTTGCAGGTTGGATTGAAGATGTGCTTCTGATTTAACAATCAGGGCAACATCGTCAGCAAATACCAGCTCTGAAATACAGACCTGACTCATCTTCCAGTACCTCGTTGAATACTTTCTTGTTCTCTCCCCACTTGCCGTGATGACATCGTCCCTGAGGAGTATGAAACGATAAGGTGACAGGATATCACCTTGTCTTACACCAGTGGTAGTCATGAACTCTTCTGACTTATGGTTTGCCGTTCTCACATAATATAATTTCTGCAAGACCTGTAGAAGCTCTGTATAACATTAATCAGAAGTGCTGCACTGTTCTGCCTCGCCAAACAGTCCCAAAGTTTGCGCCAGGGGGTTGTTGTCAAACGCCTTTTCCAGATCAAAGAAACAAAGATGGATCTCGCTATACTCAAGGGCCTTTTCACTCAGCTGTCAGAGTGTGAAGATTAGGTCTTGAGTTCTCATTTGGAAGCCTCACTGGACCTCATCCATTTGTTGCTCAGCTAGGCGTCTGAGTCTCTGCTCTAGGATTCTAGAGTAGATTCTACCAGGGACACTGAGAAGGGATATACCTCTATGGTTTCCACATTGTCGGTTGTCACCCTTCTTGAAAATAGGTGTTATGATAGC
>JAMPIV010022238.1:95000-258153 GCA_024509875.1 Oreohelix idahoensis | reverse complement strand
TACCAAGGGTCAACCCTTGCTGGATGAAGAAATCCAATGTAGACATTCTGTCTAATGAGATCAGAAACCTGAAAAAAATTAAATAAATTACCTTATCCCACTTCAATGGGAGACAAGTCTGAAATGATAGACTTGTATACTCACTTCACTTTATTTTACTGTCTTAGTCTTAGACAAAGACTTTGTATGTTCCTCTTGTTTACAATGTACCCAAAAAATCACTTGAGTACCTGTGGAAAAAAAAAAAATTCCCTTATATCCCACTCACTATGGGCACAAGTCTTTTTTTTATAAAGAACTTGAATATGTATTTACCTGGTCTCAATCTTTGTAGATAACAAGTCTTTTATCAAAGAACTTGTATAAATATCTTATATAATATTATTTAACAAACTCTATATGAAGAGTCTACCTTATCAATAATATCAAAACATGACCAAGTATGTGTATGTAGACTGTGCATGACAGTAATGTAGTACAACCAAAAAAAAAAATACAAAGACAAAAATACAAAACAATACAAATGGCAACACTGTTTTTACCAAAAAATGTGTAGAGAAATACACAAGAAAGGAGAGACCTACAGAATACAAACAAAACAAATCGACAATCAAAACTGAAAAACAGACAAAATATTACAAAAACAACGTTAAGTACAATTACATCACAGCTAACATCAATAGCGACCAATTGTCACTAGCAAATTTCCAAATTAAGAAAATTTGCACCTACAGGCCGCTTACAGTAAGCCTCGATCAAGTGGCATATTTACCGTAAGACCCACCAACCGAAAAACCCGCAGAAAAATACACAAAAACAGTAGAAGTGACATAAACATATAGCAATCAATTTCAATGTGTTGCAGAACAAGTTCAGTCACAGCTGAAACTAAAATAAATTTCTTGCTCCTTGCGAACACAGAAACGAAATGTCAAACGCGCACTGAACGTCAAATCCACTGTAACATAAAGTGGTATTCACGAACCAAAGTTACTATGACCTTCTCAAATTAGGGCTTGCACATTGAATGTTTACAATTTCACGTACTGTTTACAGACACTTGACCTCCAACAATGTAGCTTGAATGCTCTGACCTAGAAAAGTCTGTTGTTGAATGAAACGTGTCACAACCCGCAGTACTGTTTACAATAGGAACCCGCCTTCTATGCAGTTATGGTCCACGTAGCAAATGCCTAGTAGTTCACTTCAGTACATGTCTTGTTATGGTTTATGTAGCATTATGATATAAATGCTCGTACTGTTTATTTGTGTCAACCGTTGATGACCTATATCTGTCCTGTTGTAGCCAAAACTTGCAAGTGTAGAATTAGCGTTGTGTGTTACGGCTGTCCCGTGTGTAGCTTAGACCCACAGATCAGAAGTGTAATGTGTACTTGTCCTTCTTGTAACTTTCTCGACAAAACTGGAGACATCATACATGTAACAGCCAACCAGGAATGTAAATTTCTGGATCCATAAATGTCAACAATAATGTCAAATGCTCGCTCTGTTCTTTTTAAACCCACAGATCTGGTCCATCAGAAATGTAAGTTTCTAGGCCACATTGGCGACAAGAAATGTATCATAAGAGCCCACGTAACTGGTCCACCAGAAATGTAACTGTCTTTTTTTTCTTGTTGAGGTGATCACTGGCCCAAGACAGTATACATGTTGTTAGATGTGTAGTGCGAGCGTATGATGAATGAGTGTGGGTGCGAATGAAGACGCGAATGTGTTTAGGCTCGTATAGATGTAGATCCCCACTGGCCACCAGAAATGTAAACAATGTCTTTTTTTTTGTTGAGGTGATCACTGGCCCAAGACAGTATACATGTTGTTAGATGTGTAGTGCGAGCGTATGATGATGAATTGAGTGTGGGTGCGAATGAAGACGCGAATGTGTTTAGGCTCGTATAGATGTAGATCCTGCAACCCATACTCTCACATGCAGTAATCAAGGATGCTTTGACACTGCAGGCATGTTTCAAGACATTTATTGACGGGAACACACATAATATCAACAGGAACAGTCAGTGTAACAAGGTCATGCTGACCTGACATCGATAGGTATACATTTGGCATTCAAAAAGGTAAACATCAGAATAGACGTGCATGGTCAATAGCAAAGTTCTTCAATAATGACAGTTCGTAGCGTCGCCCTTGGCGTCTCTGACTAAACGCGTCAGATGCCTTAGTTACCTTGACACACAGGTGCAACTTGGCACTCCCTGCCAATTGCACATATCAGGCTGTAGTATAATAGCCGGAAGCACAGGCCTCGTCCTAACGTCGGCCGTGTACTTCTGTTAAATAGGTTATCATCAACCCTGCAGTAATACTTATTGTAGATAGAAGTTCCGCCAATCTGCGGCTCCCACAATATATCTTCGTCACTGGATTTCTGGACAATATAAGACTAACAGTCTTGGATGGCTACCTCGAGCACAAATATATATAAGTTCTGAAATGGCGGATCAGTGAGCTGCTGTTCACCCTAGGTAATCCTTTACATGTTCTGCCACCGAAAAGCGTAATAATGCATAAAGGTCGGTATTACCTGGTAAATGAATCCTCAGAACTACACAAGGAATTCTGTCGTCATCCCGACGCACAGAGATTCACTGGGGAAAACTGCCATAGCAGTTACTTCGAAGATTCTCCCCGAAAAACAATGGACTCTTGGTCCCTTCAGAAACAGGACCTCCCGGCTTTTTTAATCGAATGTCGAAAATGACAGCAACAAACGCCAGTGTGTCTGGTCGTGTTTTCTTAGATATTAGTATTTCTTCAATAACTTCTCTAATACTGGGAATATCATATATTTTAAAGTACATTCTTACTCAGCTAACTTTACGTCATACTACCATATAATTCTTATGGGGAACTTCATAATGGTTTAAAATTTCCAATTTTTGTCATCGTCCATCGTCAACTAAAATTTTACACAAGTCCGCCATCTTCCTCTCTTTCATCTTGCGAGCATGTATTTTTCAAATAACTACAGTTTTAGTTACATCAGAAATGCTACCATTAGGAGGAAATAAAACTGTCTGCGTGGTTTGGCCTTGCTGGCTTTTCTGCAGGGTGAATATATGCGTTGCAGACTGTGTTAGCGACGCGGGGTAGACGGGGCGGGTTAAAGAATTTGCGTTACTAGTTAGCATTGTATCGTGTAATACTACCAAAAAATGTAAGGATTACTACTAGTTTTGCTACAAAGTTGACAGAAAGTGTTACTTCAGATAGCTATATTGGGGTATACTTCCGCCAATAGTTAATTGTAAGGCTAGACTACAAAGTGTATACAGCAGATTGGGCAAAAGTTAAATATTGGTAGTGTTTGTCGAAAACGAAACTAAAACGTGTCAGACTTTTTCCATGAAATCGTTCTATAGGCTTAGCACTGTGCAAAAGGCAGCGCTGCTGGCTTCGAAGATGCCAACCGTCAGACAATGCGGGCTAATGTATTTATTATCGTTTTATGCCTAAATCGTACTGAATTGAGCGTTTATTCTCGCATATTTTGCTACACACCTCCCATCCTAAAACATGCATTCATTTGCAGGTTATAATGAGCGAGATAACTTAGCTCCATGAAGTCTTACTCGTTTTTCTGATCTTCATCATAAGGATGTCTGCTCAGAAAGTCTGCACCAACGTTCAAAGGGCCGGGAATGTATTCTATCAAAAATGAGTATGGTTGCAACAAGAGAGACCATCTCAATAATCTAGAATTTTCATGCTTGGCCTGTGATAAGAACACGAGGGGAGAATCGTCCGTTTGGACCGCAAATGTCCGGCCATATAAATAAATCTGGAATTTCTTTATAGCCCATATTAAAGCGAGACATTCTTTTTCACTGGTTGAGTAATTTTTTTCCGCCTTGTTCAATTTGCGGCTAGCATAAGCGACTGGGTTCAATTCCCCATCTTGTGAGGAGGACCTTTGCAATAATGTAGCGCCCAGGCCTACATTGCTTGCGTCACTTCTCACAATAAATTCTTTATTCAAGTCAGGCAATTGCAACACTGGCCTGCTTGTAAGCTTCTCTTTTAACTCCTGGTAAGCCAATTCACACTGTGCTGTCCAAATTATAGTATCAGGTTGACCTTTGCGAGTTAAATCGGTCAAAGGAGCACATATAGACACGAAAGATCGCACATCATTTTTTGTTTGTGGTCTAGGTGCTCGTTTTAGTTTTTCCAGATTCTTGGGATCAGGGGTCATGCTACCCTGATGTACTGTATGTCCCAAGAATTCCAATTCTTTACAACCAATACAGCATTTTGTTGGCCTAGCGGTTAAGTTAGCCTCTCTGAGTCTATCAAACAGCATATTCAAAGAGGTAACGTGTTCCTCAAATGTTTCCGTAGCAATGAGGATATCATCCATAAAATTCGAAATACATGGATTTTTCAGGGGATCCAGCAATTTTCGCATCATCCTAGAAAACACACTCGGGGCATTTTTCAAACCAAATGGTAACATGTTGAACTCATAATGACCTTCCGCGGTGCTAAATGCCAAATAAGGTCGAACCTCAGGCTTTACTGGAATCTGGTAATAGCCGTTGCTAAGATCCACCATAGAAAAATATTTTGCCTTGTTCAGCCTGGCAAAAAGTTGAGTAGTATCAGGTAATGGATCCACCTGACCTTCTGTGACAGCATTCAGTTTCCTGTAATCTATGCACAGTCTATGTTCTCCTGATAGTTTCCGCAACAGAACCACACAGGAACTGTAAGGAGACTCACTGTGAGAAATAATCCCTTCTTCTAACAGATAATCAATCTCCTCTTTTAAAGCTTTTTCCTTAGCGAACGGAATAGAATAAGGCCTCATACAGATGGGTGCTGGGTCTAGTAGTTTCATATCATATGACAACAAATTTGTGTGCCCTGGTTTATCAGTTAACACATCTGTATGTTTCTCAAGGACCTTTTGAACCTTCTCCTTCTGTCCTTTTGTCAGGTGATTACTGATTTTCACCTGTGCAAACGTTTCACTGGTTTTCAGTGGGTATTCAACCGAGGAGAGAGGTTCATTTTTCATCTCGGTTGCTATAGACAAGGCCATTAAATGTGATCCCTCCTGGATTTGTCTGTCCAGATATTTCTTCAAAAGGTTCACATGATAGACTTTCTCCTTTCCCTTTTTGTCTATCTTATAATTTGTTCTGGATACCTTTTCCAAAACTGTATATGGCCCTTGCCATCCGATCTGAAGTTTATTGTTGCTGCTTGGCAATAGAAGAAGTACCTTCTCCCCTACAGCAAGTTCTCTATCCTTCGCTTTTTTTATTATAATAAGCAGCATGCTTTTTCCTGGCTTGTCTCAAATTTTCATTTGCCAGTTTCCAACTGGTTTTTAAACGAGTGGTCAGTTCGTTCACATATTGGTATGATGAGGTAACAGTCTCCTCTGCCTTCTCATCTGTCCAGGTCCTTAAAAGAGCTTCCAACGGACCTTTTATAGGCCTCCCAAATAGGAGTGTTGCGGGTGCCATTCCAGTTGAATTATGTGGTACTTCCCGGTAGGCAAACAATGCGGCGGGCAAGTAGTGGTCCCACGTCTCAGGTTTCTCATGTGCCAGCTTTCTCAGGATAGAAATGAGAGTCCCATTGAACCTCTCTACCTGGCCGTTCCCTTGGGGGTGATACGGACTACAATGAAAGTGCTTGGCTTGAAACAATTTGAAAACCTCTTCAGTTAGCTTCCCCTTGAACTGAGAGCCATTATCAGTCAAGATTTGATGCGGGAATCCTAACCTTGTGAATATCGTAAGTAATGCCTCTGCCACATGTTTTGAATCGATTGATGACAGGGCTACCACCTCTCCCCACATAGAACAAGTGTCTACCAGAGTAAGGATGTAACTGTTCCTCCTCTTGGTCCGAGTGAGAGGTCCCACAATATCCACTGCAACTCTCTCAAAAGGGGTTCCCACTATGGGCATTTCCCCAAGAGTTGCTGGAGCAGTCCAATGCTTTGGAGCTACCCTCTGGCATTCGGGACAGGATTTCACATATCTCTTAATGTCTTCCGTTATCCCTGGCCAGAAATAATGACAAGCTATACGCTGTCCTGTTGCGCTAATCCCCATGTGACCACTGAAGGGGATAGTATGACCTAACTCCATTACTTTCTCCCTATATGAACTAGGAAGGACCAGCTGTGCGTGACCAGCTGAACCAGTGCCGGCCTTCCTGTATAGCAATGTACTCTTCATATAGAATTCTCCTTTATTAGGAGGAGTATGGCTCTTTGGGAGTTTCTTGTAACACGGCTTCAGTGACTTATCTTCAGCCTGTGCCTTTCTCATCTCCTCTGGATGAGTATTTATGGGTTCATCTTCTTCCTTTCGGATTGAGATCGTGTCTGGACTGATGCCAGGAGCACCGGTCTCTTCGCATCGCCCAAGAAGACATATCTACACCCCAATATCAGAGGGTAGATTGGATCATTTAATACTGCTGCCTTGATTACTCCTTCCACATATCGCGTCTTCACATTTATCCTGGCAATGGGAAGTGTCATGGTCGCTACGTCCTTGGTTGCCGCTTGGATCTCCACTGTTTCTGTGGTGTATTGATCTGCCTGCACCAGGTGAGAAACTCACAACTAAAAAAAAAAAAAAAAAAAAAAAAAAAAAAAAAAAAATAAAAAAAAAAAAAAAAAAAAAAAAAAAAACAAAACAAAATAAAAAAAAATTTTAAAAAAAAAATAAAAAAAAAAAATAAAAAAAAATAAAAAAAATAAAAAAGAATTTAAAAAAAAAAAAAAAAAAAAAAAAAATTAAAAAAAAAAAAAAATAAAAAAATTAAAAAAAAAAAATAAAAAAAAAAAAAAAAAAAAAAAAAAAAAGAATCATAATCCAATCCCGTATCATACAAACACCTTATGGTGACTCCATTGCATATTACATCTTCACACACTGGGGGGTGGTAAGGTTCCTGCTGTTCAATAGAGTTGACCTTTACTCCCTTCCTCCCCGTTTTCATGGCAGCGAAACTTGGAGTTTTCTTTCTACAATTTTCAGTGTTATGGTTGTCCATCCGACAATTTTTACAATACCTCTTTCCTTGGTTAAAAGGTTTTCTTTCATCATTTCTTCTATCATTGAATTGTGAGGGTCTATTCTTAAATTCATTTCGAGGCCCATCGAAGTTCTGCTTATTTCTATTATCGAATTTGTTATGGTTTTGAGGGGCCTTTCTTTGATCTATTTGTTTCTTCTTTTTGCCAGCTACCTCTGCCTGGGCTGCCTGATACCTCTCAGCGACATTTATTATCTCCCCCAGCCTCTCCGCACCCTGTTCCATGAGAAACTTTCTCATGTCTGGAGCCATGGACTCTCTCATTTGTTCAATGAGTATCATCTCTTTGAGATCTTGGGTTTTCCCCAAAGTAGCCCATTTCTCCATATACGTTTCCAACCGGGCGGAGAACTGGTGATAGGTCTCACCCGACAGTAGCCTGGCATTCCTAAACTTCTTTCTATAAAACTCTCCGTTCTTTTCGTATCTTAACAGAAGAGCAAGCTTCAACATGTCATAGTTGTCTTGGTCATCCCTGCTCATTTTGGAAAACACTTCATAAGCTGTTCCCCGAAGTCCCTGAGACAACTTTACCCCCCCATCTTTCTCTTTCTAACCCATAAGTAGTAGCTAAAAGTTCAAACCTGCTTATATATCCTTCTATGTCATCGTCTTTCTCAACAAAATGGTCAACATGAAAACCCATAGCTGAGGTTGAAGCTCCCTGACTAGTAGTGGCATCTGAGGCAAAGGGGCTAGCACCATTTTCAGGAGCATGGCCTTGAATTTCTAACTCCCTTAGTCGTAGCTCATGCTCCCTCTGCAATCTTCTATCTTCTGCTTCCCTCTCGGCAGTCAATCTCTTTTCTTCTGCCTCCCTTTGCAGTCGTTTTTCTTCTGCCTCCCTTTCGGCAGTCGTTTTTCTTCTTTTTCTGCTTTTATCTGTAACTTCTTAGTCTCAGCCTCCAATGCCCTAGCCTCCTTGTCAGCCTCAATCTGCAGCCTCTTAATTTCTTTGTCAGCCTCAATTTGTAACTATAACTTTCTTTCTTCTGCTATCTTCCTATCCTCCCTTTCAATATACTTGTCACATTCTGAAGTTACATATTGAATCAAAGCTTGACCCTCCATGTTCATTTCTTTAGCAGTCTGTACAGCCGCAGAGCGAAACTTGGCCAGATCTGCCATTCTAATAAGTACAAAATGTTCTAACAAAATCTCTAACTAATTATAGATTTACTTAATTAAATCTGGACTCTGACACTTTCTTCACTACCCAAATCTTGGGTAATACTATATGGGGATTCCCTGGGAAAATAGACTGTTGTTAAAGCTAAACCCCAGATCCCGATGAATGTAGTACTAAGAGAAATTCAGATGCCCGGACAAGCGTACCAATTTATGTAGCAAAGTTGATTTTGCTGGGGAGGTTATGATGGTATCCTAAAAGAATGAAAAGGTGTCTGCTATAACCGTGTGAGGTCAAGCAAAAGTAGGCCTCTGACTCTATAAATGATGATGATGAATTATGTGCAGAGAACCTACAGCTACCTCCCTAGGTCTCAGACGGTCAATCTTCTGGCTCTAGTGTATGGTGTATGGTGTACTTAGTGTCTAGGGGAGTGTAGTGAAATTGACAGAGATACAACGGTAAAATACCTCCAAAGATAACATTTAAGGATAAAAACATAATGCGTAGGCTGCGAATAGTACATGATCGCCTAGACCGCGGGTCATCATCCTCCATAATAATTGACTTGCTAGACAGGAGGGGAACGGCGGATAAAAAGGAAAAAAATATGACTGGAAAGATTGCGTGAGACTGGAAAGGCTAAGGAGACGCAATTGGGGGGGATGGAGGAAAGTAAAAATTCACGTCCCCCAAATTGACACGAAGTACGGAATGGACGCTTTTGCGATACCAAGCCCTTGATTTGAATTCAGCGGCTAAACGCAGATGTTCGAAATATTACAAAATTTAAAAAGTATTTTTTTCTTAATATTAATGTTAGGAATATAAAAATTAGCTGGCCGGATGGCCCATTCTGAGCAGTGAACTAATATGTTCTTAATTTTACAAACGGATAGATAATATTGAAGATAATGACAAAAGACAGTGTTGTTCACATCATCGACAGACTGTATTGTATCTAAAAGTGTCGCTATTTGCACAAAAAAACACGACCTCGAGACGCAGGTGTTCAAATCTACTTAGTATGGAAGAGAAGGGATTTTGTGGTGGCTGTGTCTAAAAATAACTTTTAACGACAAAATTTTGGAGGGGAGAGAAAGGTTGGTTCAAAAATCAAGTACATTTTTGTAGAAACACAAGTAGAGACGGACAGACTAACAGATAACCATCCATACTTGACTGAAGCATGACTGAAATGACTTTAGGGTAGGAAATTTGAATTTAAAATAAACCTAGGCAGTGATTGGCTACAGACAATCATATTATTAGCGCTCAGACGCGAAAGTGGGGCCATTCTTCAATAGTTGTTCAGTGATAGACACAGATTTTAAAGTGTGGTGATTTCCATATGAAAGAAAGTGAAAGAAGTTTAGGGACGCCATACTATAGCCAGCAGCTCAGCTGAGTTTTGCTAGCAATTCTGTGTTATTTATTCATAATCTGGTAAGATTGAAATTATTTCTTTGTATATTTTGAATATTGTTTAATGTTCGAGTGATTTGATACTGCCATATCGAAATCTAGCCTTACAAACAAGTAGGGATTTGCTCTAGACCCCCCGCCCTAGTCAGGGTCTAGGGACCAACAATGTACATAAACTCCAGCAAGGGTTAGGCAAGACAGATCAAGTGTTGAGAATAATGAAACATATTACCTATCCTCTTTTAGGGCAGAAAACTAATAAATATTTTTCAGAATGTATAGTCTGGGAGGATCTATCTGATGTAAAACCACCATGGTAAATGTGCTGTTTGGTCAGAGAGATCTGACCTGTCTGTATGATGTGGTTGTTGTGTCAGTGTTGTGTCCAGACGTGGGTAGAGAATAGATTTTGACACATGGCCCATACTTTGATTGCAGAGCTGTGAGTTTCTGTTGTCAACAAAGCAGTGTCTATTCAGTTGGTGACTTTACTCGAGTGTATCTGTGCAGTACTTGTGACAGAGACCACCATTATTGCCCGCCAGCACGGAGAGGTGGGACCACCAGATTTCAGCACCAGAGCTACAACTACAAGATGAGTGAGCCTCTGGTCTGCTGGACATTCACCAACGCTTTGTAGTTACTAATACCCCCATAAAAATTCCCACCATTTTCTGGACACTGTGTAGTCAATATAGACAGGTGTGATGAGGCCACCCCAACAGCACAAACATTAACTTTCCTCCCAAGTAGATGACTACTAGAACATTTTAATAAAACTAACTAGTATAGTACATATATATGTACACTATTGCATTTATGATATAATATTCCATGCATTTCTTTCATAATCTCTAAATCCTTTTAAGTTCTGGTCAATCAAAAAAATTGATCCAGAACAAAATAAATGTAATATAATTCTATCAAAAAATTTTACACACGTGAGTTAGTTCAGTGTATTTTAACATTTATTAATATTATTAGTCTTGTTAAATATCTGTGGGTATATCTATAACCTATTACACCACACTACATATCATAACCCTAGACACTTTACGTAGCTACATTCATTTAAAAAAAAAAAAATAGTGTGAGGTCGTAGTGGTAGCAAGAAAGGCCTTCTGACAATTCACAACTACATCTTATCTCAGGAGCCTTCACAGCTGGCCTCATACAATTACATTTAGTAATATCACCATCATACAATACCATCAAACACCACTACAGGGAGAAATGAATGATGGTACACAACAATCAAACACTTTAAGTTTCTATAAAAGAAGTTAATAACTATCAGTTAAGTTTTTCTTTAAAGAAAGTATTTACAATTTATTTTGCCTGTCCATTCATAGCTTGTGGACAGGTCTTTGAAAACAAAGACAAGATAGTTTAGAGAAAAAAGAACAATTTAAAATGTTGGGACAATCTGCCCAATACCAATAAAAGTTATTATGTATTTATAACTGTTCTTCCTGTATGAAATATTAAGCTAATTCGCTGTATTTATATAACGGGAGAGTCACTGTATATGAGGGCTGTAGTTCATCCTACCCCCATAAAATTCCTGTGTAATATTTTGAAACACAAGAAAATGTCAGAGATGCCCCAGAGGTTTTACTCTTCACCTGAGAGTCCTTGTTGTAAGATAATACGATAGGTAGTTGCAGAAATTGCAAGTTCAACAATCGCCACAGCTCCTACTGGATATTCAACAGCATATACGTTTGGTTGGAGACTGGTTGGCGTTTATAAGCACTCAGCAGGTTTCCTGTCACCAGCCGGCAACAGGAACATAGACCCTCTGCAACAAAAGGACACCCTGTCCTTTATCTCTGATCATTTATTCTAACACTTAATTTCCTATGTGGGTATGGGGTCAGCCTCGCGTGCCTTACAAATGCACTAGCCCCGAATCGTACAGGACTCCCACCTTGTTGTGACCACACCTCAAGTCCTTATACTAGATACGCCACTGTACGTTCACATACTTTTTCTCCATACAATAATGTAGAGTAACCACATTTCCTTTGTTATGATATTCTCTTCTCTTCTTTTTACTTATATTTGCTTCAGGCATGTTAACAGTGTTCATTGAACACAGAGGCTTGCTAAACTATTTTTAATACAATAATATGTCAACATAATCATAACAACATACATCAGTTAGACACCGTTTACTGTGAAGACTCAACAATGTCTGCTTCCGACATGTCCTTCACTTTTTCCCCAATAGCAGTATCTAACTTTGTAGTTGGACCAAACATAGTAAATTTCATAAAATATCCTTACCACAATCAAGAAATATATAAATAAATGACGCTTATTTAGTGAAGAAATGGCCTCAGCTTCCTCCGAATCGTACAGACTGTGACTTGATTCTTTATCTAAGTTTATAATTAACACAGCTGTTTTTCAGCGTATCTGTATAAAAATATTAGTTCAACAGGCAATGAATAGTCAAGGCCTTTTGCTAATATCTACCAGCCCAGCCAATCGTAACGTTCTACTACTTGAATTCAAATGCAGTTTGAATGAAAAACCCAAAACAATTTTGAATAACTGGTGGTCGATTGGCTAGTCTGCTCTAGTCATGCCAAATACAACAGATATCACGTTTAGGATTACATTTCTCCTACCGCTCCCCTTTCCCATTCATACTCTGTTCACCTCAAGCTAATTTGAATGTACCTCCCTGCCTCTTTTTCCAGCTCGCGTCCCCCTAACGTTACCGAAAAAACATGAGCAGGAACGCCAGTGTGTCTGGTCGTGTTTTCTTAGATATTAGTATTTCTTCAATAACTTCTCTAATACTGGGAATATCATATATTTTAAAGTACATTCTTACTCAGCTAACTTTACGTCATACTACCATATAATTCTTATGGGGAACTTCATAATGGTTTAAAATTTCCAATTTTTGTCATCGTCCATCGTCAACTAAAATTTTACACAAGTCCGCCATCTTCCTCTCTTTCATCTTGCGAGCATGTATTTTTCAAATAACTACAGTTTTAGTTACATCAGAAATGCTACCATTAGGAGGAAATAAAACTGTCTGCATGGTTTTGGCCTTGCTGGCTTTTCTGCAGGGTGAATATATGCGTTGCAGACTGTGTTAGCGACGCGGGGTAGACGGGCGGGTTAAAGAATTTGCGTTACTAGTTAGCATTGTATCGTGTAATACTACCAAAAAATGTAAGGATTACTACTAGTTTTGCTACAAAGTTGACAGAAAGTGTTACTTCAGATAGCTATATTGGGGTATACTTCCGCCAATAGTTAATTGTAAGGCTAGACTACAAAGTGTATACAGCAGATTGGGCAAAAGTTAAATATTAGTAGTGTTTGTCGAAAACGAAACTAAAGCGTGTCAGACTTTTTCCATAAAATCGTTCTATAGGCTTAGCACTGTGCAAAAGGCAGCGCTGCTGGCTTCGAAGATGCCAGTCGTCAGACACATGCGGGCTAATGTATTTATTATCGTTTTATGCCTAAATCGTACTTAATTGAGCGTTTATTCTCGCATATTTTGCTACAATCATGCTATCTCTGTAACATACTACCATGATTCATTCATTTATATACAAACAATGAAGACATGGTCGCATCATGAACAGCAGTGGGTGGTGAGATTGTTGGAACACCATGGCCACCTATTACCTTTTGTTCCAGGTTTTTATGATCAGTTTTTATGACCATTGCTGATCAAGATTATGATCATTCCTGACCGAATTTACCCAAAAGACTTGAAGACCGTTGATCCTGCTAACTGAAGCCTAGAGGTCAATCAATCTTCAACACCTTAGTCCCCCGTAGTTATAGGGCGGGCTGAAGGAAAGTCTTCCGGATTCAAGTGTGTCTCAGGAACCTCGAACTAAGATCAGATGAGTTTTATGTGTATCCATCCAACAAATCCTGTGAGCAGTTTCTAAAACGACTGTCTATGATGAGAACTAGATAGCAAGAGATATCAAAGAGATACTGTGACAAACTTTTGTGTAATTTCAGCGGAAGATAAATCCAAGACTTTTCTATTATTCAGTTTAATTTGTAACCATAAATAATCATTCATTTTACCATCTTCCAACACCCATTTCTCATTACAAGAATATATAGATGTACATAATAAATTATGAAATTGTACTCATTTGACTTGGTAACTTTTTAACTGTTAAATTTTGAGTTACTTTTTTCTAATTTAATTATATTATCACATAGGGTTACTATAGCGAAAGTAGCAACTTATACTTCTGAAGCCTAAATCTATTGTCCAGCTCAGAGTATTCACAGCTGTAACTCACTTGTGATACCAGTGTACTTCTCAGACACTGGAACTTCATACTTTCTGGAGAGAGATTCTACTTCTGCTCTACCACTATGTAGCAAAGTTAGATTTTGCTGGGGAGGTTATGATGGTATCCTAACAAAGAATGAAATCGGTGTCTGTATTAACCGTGTGAGGTCAAGCACATGTAGGCCCCTGACTCTAAAAAATGATGATGATGAATTATGTGCAGGGAACCTAACGCTACCTCCCTAGATCTCACACGGTCACTCTTGTGGCTCTAGTGTCTGGTGTACCTAGTGTCTAGGGGAGAAATGAAATGATGGTACACAACACAAAAACACTTTAAGTTACTATGAGGAAGTGAATAAAACCTGTGGTTAAGTTTTTCTTTAAATTAATTTTTCTGTACAATTTATTTTGCCTGTCCAGTCATATCGTTTGGACAGGTCTTTGAAAATGAGGACAAGATAGTTTACATAAAATATTAACTAAAATTGTGTGGACAATCTGCCCAAATAACTACAATGTTATTATATGTATTTCCTGTTTGAATGTTCACAGCTTAAATTTATTCTCCTAAGAGAGAGAGTCACTGTGTATGAGGGGCTGTAATGTTATATACCCCACAAAAGTCCTGAGTATGACTTGAATAAACAAGGTTTATGTAAACCGAAACTGTCAAATGTACCCAGGTCCTTAACATATCACCTGGGGTTTCTTGTTGAAAGATAGGATATTGTGTAGTTGCAGAAATATCGATATCACGTCACACACCCAAGCTCCTGCTGTTATCTCTTGACAGCATATGTAAAGTGTAGGGGACTTCTTGGCGTAATCGTCACTCCTCAGGTTTCCTGTCACCAGCTGGCAACAGGAAACGGAACCGCTGCAACAAAAGGCCCAGTGTTCAAATCCTGGGTAAGCCACTCATGTCTGTTGTTTTTCTGTTGTCTGGTGTTCTACTTCTTTATTTCCTACGAGTGCCTGATAACATACCTTTATATTTGTTTCATATTAATTTACATCTGATCACTTATTCTTTTATTTACTTTCATACGTGGGTATGGGGTCAGCCTCGCGTGCATTTCAAGTGCACTCATCCCCTAATTTCTCATGACTCCCACATTGCTGTGACCATCCCTCAGATCCCTATGGCAGATACGCCACTGTACGTTTACATAGTTTTCCTCAATAATATAATGTGGGGTAACCACATTTCCTTTTATATATTTTTCTCATCTTTTTCTTTTATATATGAATGCTTCAGGCATGTTGAACAGTGTTCATTGAACACGGAGGCTTACTAATATGCTCTAATACAATAATATTCAAACATAATCATGACAACATACATTAGTTAGATACATTTCAACGTGAGGACTCAACAATGTCTGCTCCCGGCATGTCCTTCACTTTTTCCCAATAGCAGTATCTAACTTTGGTAATGGGATTAAACATATTAATTCATAAAGCATCCTTACCACAAATCAAGAAATATAAACAAATGACGCTGACTTTGCAAAGAAATGGCCTCAGTTTCCTCTGCTCCGTCCAGACTGTAAAATACTCACATAGTTATTTACTTTACTTTTAAATTTAACACAGTTGTTCTCAGCGTATCTGAATCAAAAATACAGTTCAACTGGCAGTGAATAGTGAAAGCTTTTTGTTAATATTTAGTAGCACTGGCCAATCGAAAGCTTGCGTCTACCAGAATTCAAAAGCAGTTTTTTTTTGAAAAACCTAAAATAATTCCAAACATACTCTGCGTCTGGTAGTCAATTAGCCAGCCTGCTTTAGTTATTTCAATGCAAAACGATGTTAGTTTTTGGTAACAATTTTTCCTATCGCTCCCCTCTCCTCCTATACTCTTGTTTCCCAAGCTAATTTGAATTTCCTCAATGCCTCTCTTCTAAGCCGGTGTCCCCACTAACGTTAAGAAAAACAAAGCAGGAACAACAGTCTGTCTGGTCGTGCGTTCGTAGACATTTAGTATTTTCTCAACCATTTGGGTAATACTGGGACCTTCATATTATTTAAACACATTCTTGCTCAGTGAATTCTAAGCTATACGACCATATATTTTATATGTTCAGTTTCATTATGGTTTTAGATTTTCAATTTTGTCACCGGTCATCGTCAAATAAATATTTTACACAAGACGGCCATCTTCCCCTCTCGCTATCTCGCGAGCATGTATTTTTCAAATAACTAACTTGTTTCTGTGACGTCAGAAACATTACCGCGAGGAGGCAATAAAATTGTCTGCGTGTTTTGCTTTGGCTGGCTTTTCCGCAGCGTGTATATATGCATGGCAGAATGTGTCAGGGTAGGCGGGGTTGTGCATGGCGGGTTAAGAATTGGCGTTAATAATTTGTATTGTATCGTGTAACACTACCAAAAAATGTAAGGATTACTACTTATTACCAGCATTAAAGTTGACAGAATACGTTAATTCAGATAGTTATATTGCGGCACACTTCCTCCAAATCGTTAATTATAAGTCTTGGCTGCCAAATGTATGCAGCAGATCTGGTAAAATGTTGGTAGTACGTTTTCGAAACCGAAACTAAAACGCGTGTTAGATTTTTTTCGTGGAATCGTTCTATAGGCTTTTAGCACTGCACAAAAGGCAGCGTTGCTGGCGTGTGAGAGCATCACCGTCAGACACAATAGGGCTGTTTCGTTTATTATCATTTTATCACTAAAATCTTACTGAAATGAGCGATTATTCTCGCAGATTTTACTACACACTATTATCATACTCCCAACGGGCTGATCACCCGTTTGCCAGTCACTTTGATTACGGAAACAACGACAAACGGATTGATTTGTCGTTGCCCTAAAGACGCCATTAGGCGTGATGGGAACAACGGCAAAGAAAATCTATTCGCTGTTGCCCTTAAGACGCCACTAGGCGTAATGGCCACTGACTGCTTTGCCGGTCGTTGGCTAAGGACGGAAGAAGAAGAAGAATTATCATACTAGAAAAACCTTTCGCTCACCCGTGTGTTACCGGGGCCCGAAAGGGGAGCAAAGAATAGTAACACTGTCCCCTGCCAAGCATGTCGTAGAAGGCGACTAAGGAGGGTTGGGCATGGGGCCGGTTACCCCATCCTGTAAAAAAAAAAAAAAAAATTTAAACCACAAAAAACTTCAACAAATATGGACAAGTCAAATAAAGAAAATAAAACACAGCCATCCAAGACAGGGGAAGGTCCTCTCGCGGGGAGGCGTATGATGCAACACAGAGAAAGCCGAAAGGAGTCTGTGTTGCTGACTAACCTTCTTTCTTCTAGGAGAACTTCCAGATTTGGCACCTGGAATGTTCGGACATTGAACGAACAAGGGAAAGTGGCACAAGTAGCAGCAGAAATGAGGGAATACAAAATCGAGGTTCTGGGACTGTGTGAAACAAAGTGGAAGGGGGTAGACAGGAAGAAACTCATCACAGGTGAATTGGTGCTGTCCTCAGGACACGAAGACGAAAGTTCACACCACAGTGAAGGGGTAGCTCTTATGTTATCTAAAGAAGCACAGAAAGCACTCATTGAATGGGAAGCTGTGGGACCCAGAATAATAACAGCTATTTTCAAAACAGCTAAAAAGAAAAGTCATGTCAATGTCATCCAATGTTATGCACCAACTAATGACAAAGAAGAGTCTGTGAAAGAAGCATTTTATACTAAACTACAGGAAATTATGGATAAAGTAAAAAGAAGAGACATCACAATTTTGATGGGTGACATGAATGCAAAGATAGGTACAGTCAATACCGGATTTGAAGAAGTCATGGGAAAACATGGGCTAGGAGTAATGAATGAAAATGGAGAACTATTCGCAAACTTCTGTGCTTCAAATCAACTGGCTATAGGAGGAAGCATGTTTCCACATAAGAGAATACACAAGGCAACATGGATATCACCAGACCATAGAACAGAAAATCAGATCGATCATATATGCATAAAGAAGAAGTTTAGATCATCATTGCAGGATGTAAAGGTATATAGAGGAGCAGATGTGGCATCAGATCACCATCTTCTGATAGCCAAAGTAAAAATGAAACTCAAGAGATATGCAACAATGCAAAATTATAGACAACAGTTTAATGTAGGACAGCTAAGAAATCAAGAAACAAGAGACAAATTTGCGGTCACAGTATCCAACAAATTCCAAGTGCTCCAACAGTTGGAAGATGTAGAGAATACAGAAGACTATTGGCAGCAGGTCAAAACGGTATGGAAGGAGACATGTGAAGAAATACTGGGGAAAAGGGAAAGACAACAAAAAGCATGGATAACAACAGAAACCATCAATAAGATAAAAGATAGAAAAAACAAGAAAGCAGAGATAAACACAAGCAAAACCAGAAGTTCCAAAGCCAAGGCTCAAGAAGTGTACACAGAAGCAAACAAAGAAGTAAAAAGAGGTATCAAAAGAGACAAGAGGAAGTATATTGAGGAGTTGGCAAGAGAGGCAGAAGATGCTGCAGCCAAAGGAAATATGAGAGAACTGTATAGCAGCACAAAGAAGCTAACAGGGAAATACAAGCAAACAAGTTGCCTCATAAAAGATAAGAATGGGAAACTGCTCCGCAATATACAAGAGTAAATGAAGAGGTGGACAGAATATTTTGGGGACCTTCTCAATAGACCAGCTCCACAAAACCCGCCGGACATCCAGCCAGCAGAAGAAGAGCTACAAATTAACGGTGAAAGACCAACGAAGGAAGAAATAAAGAAAGCCATAAAGCTTCTAAGAGATGGAAAAGCGTCTGGACCTGATGGCATTCCAGCAGAGGCCATCAAAGCAGATATCGACACGGCTACAGAGATGTTATATAAATTACTTGGTAAAGTCTGGGAAAAAGAAGAGATACCAGCAGAATGGAAGGAAGGATATCTGGTTAAGTTGCCTAAGAAGGGAAATCTACAAGAGTGCACAAATTATAGAGGAATAATGTTACTATCAGTGCCAGGAAAGGTATTGAACAGGATTATCCTTGAGAGATTAAAGGAGTCCATAGACAAGAAATTGAGAGATGAACAAGCAGGTTTTCGACAAAACAGATCATGTACAGACCAGATAGCCACTTTGAGAATAATAGTTGAACAAAGTCTGGAATGGAATTCACCACTATACATCGGATTTGTGGACTACGAAAAAGCATTTGACAGTGTGGACAGAGAATCACTTTGGAAATTGATGAGGCATTATGGAGTTCCCCTGAAGATCATTAATTTAATAAAGAAAACCTATGAAGACATGACGTGCAGAGTTCTTCATGAAGGACAGCTTACAGAACCATTTGGGATAAGAACAGGAGTGCGACAGGGATGCCTCTTGTCTCCATTTCTTTTCTTGCTGGCAATAGATTGGGTTATGAGATCATCGACAACTGTGGTGAAGTGGGATGTTATAAATATTTATAGGGGACTTAGTGTACTGACTGAGATCAGCTGTGAAGGTATCTATATCTAATAAGTGTAGTGTATTATAGATAACCTTACTTGCTACCACATATCTATATATCTCAGTCAGAATTATTCTGGAATAGTGTGATGACTACGTTATGTGTCTAGGGTATGTGTATGATGAAGTGTAAGTCACAACAACAGACAGATAAACAATTTAATTTAATCCACTACTCTTGACAACACTGTGACACTCACATACATATAACACTCTATGAAAATATCTGAAGGAGTCACTGATAACTTTTCAAATAACAATATGTATTCATTGCTGTTATGAATGAATATGTGTCCTGATTCAATTACAAAGGGAACCAGGAATCACAATCAATTTTACTTACAAATTATATGTACAGAATTTATCAATATGAATATTGTAATGACATATATTATTAAAAGTATCCTATGTGTGTCAGTTGTGTAGTAGTAATATGAGGTAATACTGGTTTTGTTTTGTTCAAGCTCTGTTGGTATTTGTCATCATGACTTCAATAGTTTGTCTTTTGGGACTAGTATTAGAGATGTTCTCAGTTCCTGATATTAAGACAATTAAATTCCCCTCTGAATGTTATTTTTACAAAGTCATTTCAAGATGAGGGAACATAATGTTGAGCTCAGCTGGCCAAATCAGCTTATCTTGCGTGATGGCGGCAGGAAAGGACTCCTCTGCTCGAATTCTCCCCTGGGCTCTGGAGACACCTCACTGATAGCTAAAAAGACCAAGGAGTATGCTGTCCGACTCTGGATTCAGCAAAGCTCTGACCAGGTGCTGCTCAATACCATCAAGACCACGGTCCCTGAAAACAAGAAGGATGTACCTTCTACTTCATAACTAACTTATACTCTCTTTTTACACTGATCACAATACATCACAAACATTGAGTTCAGAGCGTTAGGCCAACTGTCAGCTTCATCTGAAATACTTTATACCAGTATTTACCTCCTTAATGGTTACCACGCCTCTGCACTTCCAGCATTATTTCTGTCTAATCAATAATCTAGGTGTCAGTGTACTGTTTGGCCATTCCATGCAGTTTTACTTTCCTCCGACACCTTCTGTTCAGGCGGGAGCATTATAGGTTTTACAGCATGTTTGCTACTGAACTACACATATATACAGGCATAAATTAACAATTCACATTCAATTTTCATTACAAGATACTGAATGGTTTAAGCTTACCACAATTCATAGAATAAACACAGATACGTTGATTAGCAATGAATTCTGGCACAAAATACTGGCACAAATTCCCATCTGCTTATGTTCCAGGCTTTTATTTAACACAAATATGAGCTGGCTTCAACGCACTGTTGCTTTATCAAGCTTATTTGCACTAGTGGTCTCGAACTAACGCTCCTAAGTGAGTATATCAGCGAGTCTAGCCAATGGAGCCACGTTTCGACAAGTGTTTGAAAAAATGTTACCTTTTCACGTCTCCCCTAACAACGAAAGATAGTATTTATAGCCCGACCAATCGTGGTTAGTCTTTCATTTGTTGCGCTCCAATCAATTTGGAGTTTACATGGTAGGCTATTTCTGTAACGTAAGGTTTTGTTCAAACACGTTATAAAAAAATTTTATGAGCAGAAATGATTTTATGTTGTCAGGCATCCCCACTATTTTATTTTGGTTATAATTTATTAATTCCTGGACTATTTGCGTAACGTTTTACATATTCTTTGTCAGCAAGCCCTAAGGAACCCAAATATCCAAATTTAAAAGAGCTACGTGGCTGCGTTCAAAATATGCAATTCCTTCTACCTCCTGTTTCGAAGATGTGCTGTCTGGGTACTGTAATGTTTTCAAACGTAAACCCATCTATTGTTATCTTTCCTAATAAGCGTTTTTTTATGATTTTAAAACCTAACTCTGGGAAGGGTAGTGTATTTTATCACTGTTCGTCCAAAAAAGTTAGTGCATGTAGTCTTACACGCGTGATGGCAGCATTTGTGTATCGCGCGACGCGTGTTTAGTGTTCGGCTTTCTGCCTCTCCCTTCTCGCTATCCTTTAGTCCATCTGTGTTTTGTTTTTGGTAACATAGTGTAGAAAAAGACATGAATGGAATTTAAAATTTAGGTCAACTTGCATATTTCAAGGTTTTTCTTAGAAAGGCAGCACATTTTATTGTGTGTTTGGGAAACGCGTGTATGTTGCAGAAGGCCTTTAATATCAACGTGAAAGCGTTACAATTTGCAGACGAAGCAGAAAACAAGGGGGATTTCGAGTACCTTCTTTGTGACAGCACTGTTATTTTACCATTGCTCTTTTCTTTATTAATTTTATTTGTTAGGCTTCATATTTACCTAATAATTTATATATGTGGATTAGAATATTCCACGACACCTCCCCTCTTAAAACAGACATTATATGTCAGTCCTTTATTCTATATACACAGAGAGAAATTTATTATTAGTTCTGGGGTTTACGGTGATTCTCATCACACGGATGGCGGCTTAAAAAATCCGCTCCCAAATTTGTTTTTCCAGATATATACTCAATGCTAAAATTATATGGAGCCAAAAGTAAAGACCATCGGAGTAACCTGGAGTTCTCATGCCTAGCCTGTGCTAGAAACGATAAAGGTTTGTGGTCTGTTTGCAACTTAAATGCCTTCCCATATAGATAAATATTGAATTTCTTTATCGCCCATATTACTGCAAGACATTCTTTTTCGCTAGTTGAGTAGTTGATTTCAGCTTTATTCAACTTTCTGCTAGCATATGCCACTGGGCTTAATTCCCCATCCAATGCATCTGATTTCTGTAGTAGAGTTGCACCTAACCCAATATTACTTGCATCCGTCCTTACTATGAATTCTTGACTTAAGTCAGGTAATTTCAAAATGGGTTTACTTGTGAGCTTTTCCTTCAATTCTTGGTAAGTCATTTCACATTGTGGTGTCCATGTAATGCGATCTGGATGTCCTTTACGTGTCAATTCAGTTAACGGTGCACATATGGAATTAAAGTTTTTGATATACTTCTGGTAGAAACCACATAATGAGACAATGGATCTCACGTCCTTCTTGGTTTGTGGTCTCGGGGCTTTCTGTAGTTTCTCTAAATTCTTTGGGTCAGGGGTCATGTTTCCCTGATAAACTGTGTGTCCCAAAAATTCCAATTCTTTACATCCAACGCAACATTTGGTTGGTCGGGCTGTTAAATTTGCCTCCCTAAGTCGATCAAACAGCATGTTCAGAGAGTCAATGTGTTCCTCAAATGTTTCTGTTGCTATAAGGATATCATCCATAAAATTTGTTATACAGGGATTATTCAGAGGATCCAATTATTTTCTCATCATTCTAGAGAAGACACTAGGCGCATTCTTCAATCCAAATGGCAATCTATTAAACTCATAGTGTCCTTCTGAGGTACTAAAAGCTAGGTATGGTCTAACCTCAGGCTTTACTGGAATCTGATAATATCCTTTACTCAGATCCACTTTGGAGAAATATTTAGCTTTATTTAGTCTGGCAAACAGCTGATTTGTATCCGGCAATGGATCCACCTGTCCTTCTGTAATAGCATTCAGTCTCCTGTAATCTATACAGAGTCTATGTTCTCCAGAGGGCTTCCTTAAGAGTACAACACCGGAACTATACGAAGATTCACTGTGTGAAATAATTCCTTCCTTCAATAGATAGTCTATCTCTTCCTTCAAAGCTTTTTCCTTAGCAAACGGAATCGAATATGGTTTCATACAGACAGGTGTGGAGTCTATTAGTTTCATATCATATTCCAATAGGTTTGTATGTCCTGGTCGGTCTGTTAACACCTCTGCATGATTATTTAGAACCTGTTGCACTCTCTCTTTCTGAGTTTTCGTTAAATGTGTACTGATTTTTACCTGTGCTGCTGTCTCACAGGGGTGTAATGGATATTCAAATGATGAAAGTGGTTCCTTTTTCATCTCCATGGCGATGGACAAGGTCAACAAGTGTGTCTCTTCCTGATGTTCTCTTTCCAAATATTTCTTCAGGAGATTCACATGATAGATTTTTTCTTTCCCCTTCTTATCTATCTTATAATTTGTTCTAGATACCTTCTCTAAAACTGTATATGGACCCTGCCATCCAATTTGTAACTTATTCTGACTCCCGGGCAAAAGAAGCAGTACTTTCTCTCCCACAGTAAAATTTCTGTCTTTCGCGTTCCTGTTATAATAGGCAGCATGTTTCTTCCTGGCTTGTTTCAAATTTTCATTGGCAAGTTTCCAGCCAGTTTTTAACCGAGTGGTCAGCTCATTCACATATTGGTATGAAGATGTAATGTTTTCCTCTGCCTTTTCATCAGTCCACGTTCTTAACATAGCTACATATGGACCTTTAATTGTGTGGACCTATTTGTCCATGCACCGGTATGGTCTCTTCCACTCGAAGCTTTATAGTGATGATTTTTCCTCCTAGAATTATCATTCACAAAACGACCGCTACCAATTTTTCTTTTGGGGCTTTCTCCCCACTTAAAATTCTTGATGAGAGATTTCCTCTCTACATCCTCTTCCTCCAGTTTGTTTAAGTCCGATTGAGGGATTGTCGGCTTATCCTGGAGTAAGACATCTTTTTGCACTCTCCGCATAGTGGCCATTGTAAAACAGTTAAGTGAAGCTTGTCCGTGAAAAGGGGCTTCCCATTCCATTTGGTCCACTTTATCAAATTTATATCTCTTTTTATTATCAGGCCTAATTTTGCCCCGTGGCGTGTCCAGGTCCTGATCCATGTTCCCACTTGTGGGTGTTCCCTCATGTGCTATGCTACACCTTTCTACAAAATTCTCAATGTCCCATCTTGCTTTGGGCCAATAATAATTGTGAGCCACCTTTTGAATGATGGTACCTATCTTCTCATGGTCCCCATCTGGTTTCACATGTAGGCTCCTTATTAATTCTGTCCTATATCTCTTTGGAAGAACCAGCTGTCCGTGACCATGGGATCTAGTTCCGGCCTTCCTATACATCAACTTGTTTTTCATGTAAAAATCTCCCTTGCCTGGGGTTGTATGACAAGTTGACAATTTTCTGAAACAAGGCTTGAGTGTTTTATCCCCAGCCTGTGCCTTCCTCATCTCTTCTGGAGTGGTATCTAACATAATATCCTCCTCCTGTCTTGAGGTCGACCTGACCTGAAGGGTTGCCATATACACAGGTTTCCTTCTGCAACGGTCAGTGTCATGATTGTCCATCTGACAATTTTTACACCACCTTTTTCCTTGGTTGAAAGATTTTCTTTCATCATATTTCCTTTCATCGAATTGTGGGAATTTATTTTTATTTTCATACCGTGGCCTATCAAATTGGTGCTTACCTTTATTTTGATCCTTAGGATCAAATTTATTAAAGTTCTGTGGTGCCCTAAAGTTATCCACTTGTTTCTTTTTATTACCTGTTACCTCTGCTTGAGCTGCTTGATACCTTTCAGCAACATTTAGCAACTCACCCAGCCTCTCTGCACCTTGTTCCATGAGAAACTTTCTCAGGTCTGGAGCCATGGACTCTCTTAATTGCTCTATAAGGACCATTTCCTTAAGATCTTGGGTTTTCCCCAGAGAAGTCCATTTCTCCAAGTATGTCTCTATTCGTGCAGAGAACTGGTGATAGGTTTCACCTGACAGTAGTTTAGCATGTCATAATTTTCCTGATCACCTCTGCTCATTTTTGCAAAAACTTCATAAGCTGCCCCACGAAGTCCCTGAGATAACTTTAAGCTCCACCTTTCTCTCTCTAACCCATACGTGGTAGCTAATAGTTCATACCTATTTAGGTAGCTCTCTATATCATCGTCTTTCTCAACAAAATGATCTAAATGAAAATTCATAGCTGAGGTTGAGGCTCCTTGGCTAGCAGTGGCATCAGAGGCAAAGGGACTGGCACCATTTTCAGGAGCATGGCCTTGAAACTAAAATTCCCTGAGTCGTAACTCATGTTCCCTTTGTAATCTTTTATCTTCTGCTTCCCTTTCTGCAGCTAATTTTCTTTCTTCTGCTTCCCTTTCTGCAGCTAATTTTCTTTCTTCTGCTTCCCTTTCTGCAGCTAATTTCTTGTCTTCTCTTTCTGCAGTCAATCTTCTTTCTTCTGCTTCCAATTTCTTAGCCTCAGCCTCAACCTGCAACCTCTTAGTCTCAGCCTCAGCTTGCAACCTCTTAGTCTCAGCCTCTAACTTTCTTTCGGCCTCTTTTTCTAATCTTCTTTCTTCGCGTTCAATAAATTTATCACATTCCGTAGTGACATAGGCAACCATAACTTGCCCATCTAATCCTAACTCTTTTGCAGTCTGTACAGCAGCAGATCGAAACTTGGCCAGGTCCGCCATTGTCTATCAGGTAAATTTCTACAATGTCTAACCAACAATTTAATCTCTAAATATATCTAATGGACAACACAGGCACCGTGAGCTCAACCTTATTTAATTCCACCCAAGGATACCTTTTAATTCTTATATTCCCTGAAGTGAATTACCCCCAATATTTTTAATAGGGAAAGATTCAAAATCCCAAGAGCGAGACCCCAATATATGTGGTGAAGTGGGATGTTATAAATATTTATAGGGGACTTAGTGTACTGACTGAGATCAGCTGTGAAGGTATCTATATCTAATAAGTGTAGTGTATTATAGATAACCTTACTTGCTACCACATATCTATATATCTCAGTCAGAATTATTCTGGAATAGTGTGATGACTACGTTATGTGTCTAGGGTATGTGTATGATGAAGTGTAAGTCACAACAACAGACAGATAAACAATTTAATTTAATCCACTACTCTTGACAACACTGTGACACTCACATACATATAACACTCTATGAAAATATCTGAAGGAGTGTTGCAAGTGATCTGTTGCAAGGCGTGGTTTGGTTAGCTCTGAACAATGTTCCATGTGATATTAATAAAACAGTTATAAATGTCTGGCCATTGTTTTATCTTCTTGATATTCTTGAGTGATCGTGTATCGTGCCTTCTATGTAAGATTACGCGAATGCAGGGGTGGAAGATTCTGAACAATAATTGAACCTTGGAATACGATTGATGTGACAAGTCGGTTCATAGAGTCCACAAATATTTAATACAGTTTACACGTCAAGACGATTCATGCATGTTGATCACAAAGGTACATATTATAACTTGAAAATATATGGCATAGATATGTAGATATCCTATCAGTCCTTGTCCAATAATCAAATTACTGTATGCAGATTGTCATAGCTGTATGCACGCGCGGTTGGGGTTTTCCAACGGCCGACAGTGAGTCTATGAGTCTGGTAAAATCAAATACTATGGACTGTAATTCATCCTTCCTTAATTTTCACTTTCGTACTGACCTTTAATCATTTCAAATCTTCGTAATAGCAATGGACTGACCCATGTCCGTACTTGCATAAAATATATCTGTATGGCAATACCATGCTCAACATTGGAAGGAAAGTCAGACGCGTCTTAACAGCTTGACGGTCAATGTAAAAAGGGGTATGGTTTCTTAGTTACCGACTGTGTCCTAAACAACGCTATACACGTCATAATCGATCGTGTATGAAGCGTTCAGTAATTGAAACATCTATCGCAATATATTAAATGTCTTAACCTTTACAATTGCACGTCTGGTAACCTTTAGCAGACGGCGTTAATATCATATACCGTAACAATTCCCTGTACACCGGGGAAAAAAAAAATCGATAGATTTTTTTTTCAATATCTATCCGACTTAACAATTTTTCAAAAAAAATTTAACACAATTGTGACATATGGCCGACGATGTTCTGAGTAGAACCGTGTTGCGGTCGTGTCAACTAACTATTTGTCATAGTCATCTAATCATAAATCACATTATATATCAATATTATACATATCATTATATCAACTAAATAAATGTCCAATGTTAATAGTGAATGAGAAAATTAAATTAAAGTAAGGTCTGTCGTATTAGTATGTCATATAGGAATTAATTTGACTAATTAAAATTAAATTAATTAATTAAACTAAGAGTTAAATTATTAAGGTTCTAATGTAACGCGATGTCATGAGAGAAGAAAAGACAAACTAAGTAAGAAGAAATAGAAAGAAATTCGAATATAAGTTTTAACTTAATTGTGTGTGTTAAGTGTTAGTGAATAATAACTATCTAATTTAACTAACTAAATAATGTATAGGTACATTAAAAAAAAATTATTAATCTAATACTTGTGTGAGATTTATTTTCTCTTTTCATAATTTCTTCTTTTAGTATTTCGTTCTCTTTTTTTTTTTTTCTTTCATTTCATTTTTTTCTCACATTTCATTTTATTGATAATAATTCAATTAAGAAGTTAAGTTAACTAATTAATTAGTATAGGATATGATGATCCATCCGTAGTCTTGATCCTGATGAATTCTTTTAGGCAAAAATGTTCAAACGTTTACGTTGGAAAGAAATGTCATTTATCCCAGCATCCAAGAATTAAGTATACACAGGAACATCAGTTCGGTTTGTCGTCAGACATTAGTCCATGATTGTTCAAAGAGTATTCATATCTCGTGTATGGACGTTAGACGAAGTTTGAATGTCTATATATATACCTTGATTGTCTTTTAATTCAATTCTGTGATGCATATAGTGTTTATACAGTTTAAATTAAAGGCAAGGTTAGTTCCTTTATAGTTGATACTTCGTTCAATCTAATGTAGTTCTGATTGATGTAGTTTAAGAGTGTCAATATTGATTATTCGTCGTCAATAGGATTACGTGACAATGCATCTGCCACACAATTTTCAGTGCCAGGAATATGTTCAATGGAGAACTCGAATGGCTGTAGGATGATTGAATATCTGGCAAGTTTCTGGCTCTTATGATTAGATCGACGCAAGGCTGCCACAGCACGTTGGTCCGTCTGTATGGTAAAGGGAGCACCGAGTAAGAATTTTTCCAGCTTCGTTATTGCCCAGATCACAGACAAAAGTTCCTTGTCGACTGTTGAATACTTGGTTTCTGCCGGCTTCAGTTTTCTTGATATATATAAGGTGGGGTGTAGAATGCCATCATGGTTCTGGAGCAGGCATGCACCAATGCCGTAGTTACTAGCATCTGTTCGTAAGAAAAATCTTTTGGAAGCATCGGGAAGTCTTAAAATTGGTTCATGTGAGAACAAATTTATAATTTTGTTGAAAGTTTCATTGCATGTACCAGTCCATGTCACCTTCACCGGCATATCTTTTTTTAACAATGAAGACAATACAGCCGTGATGGATGACAAGTTTGGTATGAATCTACTGTAATATTGAACAAGTCCTAACAAACTCCTGACCTGTTTCTTCGTCTGAGGAACTGCTATGTTTAGAATTTTGGAGACTGTACTAGGTAACGTTCGGATATATCCCGATCCAATGATATGTCCCAAAAAGGTTATCTCATTACACGCGATTTGCACCTTTGTAGGTTTAGCAGTTAGATGATAATTCCTTAGAGTGTCAAAAACATATCTAAACCCGAAACATGTTCCTCAAACGACGAACTAAACAAGCATATGTCGTCAATATATGTAATAACGTCTGGTCTACCTGATAAAATTTGTCGCATCAGGCGAATGAAGGTAGCTGGCGCATTAACAAGCCCAAAAAGGCATCACATTCCACTGGTATAGACCTTGTGGCGTGGAAAATGCGGTGTAGTACTTAGCCTTTTCGGTCAGTGGTATCTGCCAATAACCTTTAGTTAAGTCTATCTTACTAAATATAGTTGCGTTAGATAGACGTGGCAGTAAGTCGTCGATAAGTGGATGTGGTTCGCTGTCAACTATAGTCTTAGCATTTAATTTTCTATAATCAACACATAGTCTGATATTATTGTCCTTCTTCCGGACAATCACTAATGGAGAAGAGAATGGCGAATTACTAGTCTCAATGATTCCCAGAGACAACATCTGTTCAAGTTCCTTAGTAGTTTTAGCAAGGAAATGTAAAGGAACAGAATAGGGATGTACACGAATAGGTGTATCATCATTGAGAGTAATGTCATGACTGATAGCCGATGTGCGACCCGGGACGTCGGTCAACACATCTGGATAAGATTGTAATAGATTAGCAATCTGTAGACGCTGTTGCGGTGTAACCGTTGAAGAGATGGTTACATCCCGCCAAGATTCAGTAGGTTGAACTACTGGTACAGGTAACGGTAACTGTACCTCAGGAAAAGAAGATTCTTCTTCCTGGATGACAGATAAGTTAGTATAATGACAAGTGGATACTGTGTTGTCATCTAGTTCATGAAAAATTGACTGTAAGTGTTCAGGACGTGTATGAAATTGCTTGAGCATGTTAATATGAAATATCTTTTTGTGTCCCTTGATATCTAAGACGTAATCAACGTCGGAAAATTTATCAATGACTTTGTAAGGACCATTCCAAGATATCAATAATTTATTGTTATTGTGAGAAGTAATACACATAAGCTTCGTCGCCTGGGAATAATTGGCGTAATCGTCGAGACTTATTTTGTAGAGATCGAGCCTTAGCTTTTGCAGCCTCAGAAGAAGCTGTTGCCAACTGGCAAGACTCAATAATGTTCTTCCGAAGATTAATCACATATTCGTAAGATGACTGAGTGTCCTGAGTCATCTCGTCGTCAATTAATAAGTCTTTTATTAGTCCCATAGGACCTCTTGGGGGAGCACCAAAAACTAATTCAAAGGGAGAGAAGCCAGTTTGTTCATGCGGTACCTCCCGATAAGCAAATAGAACAGCTGGGAGTGCTCTGTCCCAGTCATGAGGGTGCTTAGCAGTAACCTTATGTAGTAGTTGTTTAAGTGTACGGTTAAGTCTTTCAACCGCACCATTACTCATCGGATGATAAATACTACTTAAATTCCTATCAATGTCCCAAGTTTTTTCATGACTTCCTTCATGGTGTCAGATATAAACTGTGACCCATGGTCTGATAAAAGTTTTCTAGGAAACCCTATTCTAGAAAAGATGAGATGTAGTGCATCAGCTACATCTGTGGTAGTGGTGGTCTTTAATGGGATAGCTTCTGGCCATCGTGTGCACAAATCAATGCACGTAAGGACGAATCTATGTCCTCTGGCCGATGGTAGCAATGGACCAATAATGTCTATTGCCATTTTGTCAAAAGGTCTCACTGAGATATCGCAAGCCTGAATAGGCGCCGTGTGAAAAGCTCCACGTGCTTTCACTTCTTGGCATGTAGTACAGGAACGTACATACTGCGAAATATCTCTTGACACCCCTGGCCAAAAGAATGAAGACAGTACTCGAGATCGTGTTCGAGTATATCCCATATGTCCAGCACAATGTGAGTCATGTGCATGTTGAAGAATGTACCGTCTAAAAGTATATGGGACCATAACTTGTTGTTTCATTTGTGATTTGTCATTAAAACATCTAATCAATATGTCATTTTTAATAACAAAACAATGTTTGTTATTATTACCTGAGGATAGATTGTCAACTTTATCAACCAACTTAAAAAATTTTTTTAAAGATTTATCCTCTTTTTGTTTGGTTGCAAATGTTTCCCTGTCAATAGGTGAATTGACTACAAATTCCTCTTGGTTGTCTGCATCCATTTTATTATCATCAACTTTCTCCATGAGTTGAGTCTGCGCTCTAGTCGTCACGGCGTTTCCAGTGCATAGGTTATGTTTCTCCCATTCTATAATCTCATCTGGAGTACAATCTTTACTGCCGTGTATACGACCGACCATCAAATCAGCTATAGGCTTTTTTAGCATACATACTTTTACGTTCCCTGTGAAGAAAGGAGTGTTAACATGAATAATAGCTGTGGGGTAAAACTCTATTGTTCCACCAAAAGTCATGCAACGGACATATTCCCCCGTTGCACAGCTGGGATGTACCAGCGACTGTCGTACACCAATCGTTGTGGATCCCGAATCCCTCAACACTGAGACGACGGATCCATTAACTAATCCTCTGTTAAAAATTAATAGGCCTGTTCCATCGTTGACTGCAAGACCTACCTGTGGTATAATATGTCCGCAGTTAAGCACTGTTTCTTTCGCCTTCTGAAAAAATAAGATTGCATTGCTGGCAACTATTTGCCACATTATAATTAATAGCAAAACATGCAGCAGAAGACTGTGTTGTATTATTGTCAAGTGGGACCTGAGCTATAGGGGTAGTATTATTTGTAACTGCCGCCCCTGTATTATGGTTGTAATGAGATGATCCCCGAGAATGAGATCGATTCCGAGTATAATTGTTAGAATTATCTCGTCGTCCTCTATAGTAACTATTATCTCGATGTCTCGAGCCATGATTATTACCATTCCAGTTACTATTATTATTGGGAGTATGTGATCGATTATAATGAGTGTTATGTTGACCATTGTGGTAGTTTGTTTGAGGTGAATAATTTCTATCTCGTGATCTACCTCTGTTGAACTCATTTTTATTGTTGAAATCATTATTATGTCCCTTCTGAAAGTTAACATTGTGATTTCTTTGGAACCTGCTTCTGTCTACACTGTGATGTCTTTGTTTGCTATTATGATTGTAGGCCATATTAGACGCCACAGGTAGAGGTTCTCTTAATGAGGAGTTAGAAATGGTTGCATTCGGATGTGCCGAACAGTAGTTTAAAGAAATTTTTTTCTAACTCATCCATAGTACCTGGTTTACGCTCCTGCAAATATGCAAAAAATGGCTGGCTAACTGAAGATAATACCTTATCCCGCAGTAGTAAATCAACTAATTTGTCGTATGATTTGTTGACTTCTGCCAGTTCAACCCATCTATTAAATGTATTGCGTATGTTCGCAATGAATCCTGCAAAATCCCTTGGAGATTCAGGTAAAATTCCCTTAAATTTCAACCTACAGTGTTCCTCGTCCAGGTGAAACCTTCGTAAAAGCAAGGACTTAATAGCACCGTAGTTATTAGCTATTGATGGGTCAGCATTTTGAGAAGCTGTCAGTGGTTCTCCAACCAAGAATTCATTTAATTTGAGTACCCATGACTCTTCAGGCAAATGGTTAGATTTGCAAGTCTGTTCAAAACGTGCCAGGAACGATGAAAGGTCGTCGACGTTCAAGTTGAAAATGGGTAATTAAAAATTGTAGAAGTGTTTAGGTTGGCTGGATGATGATCCATTTTGTGCGTTATTATTCTGGTTTGCATCAGCACTTTGTGCTTGTAATCTTGCTGTCTCCAATTTAATACGCGCCAATTCCATTTCTTGTTGTAAAATAATTTCCTCTCGTTTCAATTTATTCTCTTCTTCCTGTTTGGCGATTGTTCTTTGCTCTTCTCTTTCACGTTGAGCAATCTCTCTCAATCTATTTTCCTTGGCAATTTGCTTCATCTCAAGTTCTGCTTCCTCTTTCTTTAATGCAGCTTTTTTCTCTTCTTCCTCTTTCTTTAATGCAGCTTTTTTCTCTTCTTCCTCTTTCTTTAATGCAGCTTTTTTTCTCTTCTTCTTTTCTTTCATATTTTTTCCAGTTCTGATTCAGCAAACTGACGAAGTTCTTGAGATTTATAACCATATTCACGACCAATCTTAACGAAATGGTCTATAGTAAGCATTTTGACTTTTATCTGTAAGTAATTATTGATAATTACTGATTAAAATAGTCAATAGTAGCTTCAGAGTAATTATTATACTTACTCAACTTAGAAATATTCAATATAAGTAATCACAATAGTACTGAACTTAATGTCTAAGTTCAACTAATAGACAATATTTTGTAACAATATTGTATCTAAATAATACTATATCATAAATAGTTATGATATCTGTTAAATATAATGTAATTATATCACACAATTAATCTCAATATCCAATAATGTTGGGTATAATTCCTAGTAATTATATTGTTCAATGTACTAAGTCACTCTCTTAGTACCAGAAAAGTATATTAAATAATATACAATGGGTCTATTACCTCAAAGGTAGCTATAAGATTATTTATTTTGTCAATATATATATTATATTATTATGCCCTAGGCATCTATGATAAATTGTAGTGCTACTTTCTTGGACTATCACTGCATAATTATGCAATGTCCCATATTAACCTTAAATTTCAGAAAAAATTAATTAAATTAAATTACAAGTGTATTATTGCATATAATTATCATATTATTAATGTAATATTAATATATATTATGAGGACAGACAAGCAATGATGCAACTAAAGGGTACAAACAATGTCAAGACGCAAACAAGACATTTTCACAATTAAAAATGAATTTATGAACTAAATAAAATAAGCGGAAATGTCACAGACCAAATGAAGGGCAAGGTCTGACCGGAGGTCAACTGAATATTCAAGGTACACACACAAAAAAAAATGACTGCGAAAAATGATGACGTCACAGGACTCATAACGGACGAAAATTTAATAATCATAAAATAAATGATAGTCAGAGGAGAATGGACGAAATAGTAACGAACATGGTACAGAACTGAATAAAATTATTAACTGAATACGAATAAAATACACCAATTATCTACGGGACAGTACAGCTAACGCAAAATCGTCAAACGATAGCAGATTTGGACAACAAGTCCAATGTCAAACCTCAATGGGGTTTCCAAAGGTGCAATCGTTTAACTGCCCTAAGAAACGACCGAAATTAATTCAGGCATCGTGAGAGCCGCAGAATTTAATTTCAGTTCATCCTCCCTACCTCCAACGATTAGTAACAAATACATACGATGGAAAACAAATTTAACATATATACATGAAAATACATAGACATGCCTGATCAAAGCAAAATGGACTCAGTATTACGGTTTTGCAATGACGACAATTTAAACAGCTAGACTTATCTTTCCCGTTGCTTCGATCAGTGCTATAGGTCGTCAACAGCTAGGCTAATGCCCCTGACTGCCTGCTCCTGTAGTCCATTTCTTGTGTCTGCTTCAAATGACTTATTTTTCCCTTGGTTAGGCTTAAAAGAACGACTTCAGTTTCTCCGATAGTTTCACCTACACGAATTTCAGTGACGTCGCGTTGTTAGGCATTAGACTGAGTTCCACGTCATCTTCAGCTGGATCATGTGATCGAAAACTGATCGTAAATATTTCCTTCGAAAGTCATTCAAAAAATTTTTTTGTTTTTTTGGTTGTTTTCTCGTCCCCAGACACCGGGCACCACTGTTGCAAGTGGTGTGTTGCAAGGCGTGGTTTGGTTAGCTCTGAACAATGTTCCATGTGATATTAATAAAACAGTTACAAATGTCTGGCCATTGTTTTATCTTCTTGATATTCTTGAGTGATCGTGTATCGTGCCTTCTATGTAAGATTACGCGAATGCAGGGGTGGAAGATTCTGAACAATAATTGAACCTTGGAATACGATTGATGTGACAAGTCGGTTCATAGAGTCCACAAATATTTAATACAGTTTACACGTCAAGACGATTCATGCATGTTGATCACAAAGGTACATATTATAACTTGAAAATATATGGCATAGATATGTAGATATCCTATCAGTCCTTGTCCAATAATCAAATTACTGTATGCAGATTGTCATAGCTGTATGCACGCGCGGTTGGGGTTTTCCAACGGCCGACAGTGAGTCTATGAGTCTGGTAAAATCAAATACTATGGACTGTAATTCATCCTTCCTTAATTTTCACTTTCGTACTGACCTTTAATCATTTCAAATCTTCGTAATAGCAATGGACTGACCCATGTCCGTACTTGCATAAAATATATCTGTATGGCAATACCATGCTCAACATTGGAAGGAAAGTCAGACGCGTCTTAACAGCTTGACGGTCAATGTAAAAAGGGGTATGGTTTCTTAGTTACCGACTGTGTCCTAAACAACGCTATACACGTCATAATCGATCGTGTATGAAGCGTTCAGTAATTGAAACATCTATCGCAATATATTAAATGTCTTAACCTTTACAATTGCACGTCTGGTAACCTTTAGCAGACGGCGTTAATATCATATACCGTAACAAGGAGTCACTGATAACTTTTCAAATAACAATATGTATTCATTGCTGTTATGAATGAATATGTGTCCTGATTCAATTACAAAGGGAACCAGGAATCACAATCAATTTTACTTACAAATTATATGTACAGAATTTATCAATATGAATATTGTAATGACATATATTATTAAAAGTATCCTATGTGTGTCAGTTGTGTAGTAGTAATATGAGGTAATACTGGTTTTGTTTTGTTCAAGCTCTGTTGGTATTTGTCATCATGACTTCAATAGTTTGTCTTTTGGGACTAGTATTAGAGATGTTCTCAGTTCCTGATATTAAGACAATTAAATTCCCCTCTGAATGTTATTTTTACAAAGTCATTTCAAGATGAGGGGACATAATGTTGAGCTCAGCTGGCCAAATCAGCTTATCTTGCGTGATGGCGGCAGGAAAGGACTCCTCTGCTCGAATTCTCCCCTGGGCTCTGGAGACACCTCACTGATAGCTAAAAAGACCAAGGAGTATGCTGTTCGACTCTGGATTCAGCAAAGCTCTGACCAGGTGCTGCTCAATACCATCAAGACCACGGTCCCTGAAAACAAGAAGGATGTACCTTCTACTTCATAACTAACTTATACTCTCTTTTTACACTGATCACAATACATCACAAACATTGAGTTCAGAGCGTTAGGCCAACTGTCAGCTTCATCTGAAATACTTTATACCAGTATTTACCTCCTTAATGGTTACCACGCCTCTGCACTTCCAGCATTATTTCTGTCTAATCAATAATCTAGGTGTCAGTGTACTGTTTGGCCATTCCATGCAGTTTTACTTTCCTCCGACACCTTCTGTTCAGGCGGGAGCATTATAGGTTTTACAGCATGTTTGCTACTGAACTACACATATATACAGGCATAAATTAACAATTCACATTCAATTTTCATTACAAGATACTGAATGGTTTAAGCTTACCACAATTCATAGAATAAACACAGATACGTTGATTAGCAATGAATTCTGGCACAAAATACTGGCACAAATTCCCATCTGCTTATGTTCCAGGCTTTTATTTAACACAAATATGAGCTGGCTTCAACGCACTGTTGCTTTATCAAGCTTATTTGCACTAGTGGTCTCGAACTAACGCTCCTAAGTGAGTATATCAGCGAGTCTAGCCAATGGAGCCACGTTTCGACAAGTGTTTGAAAAAATGTTACCTTTTCACGTCTCCCCTAACAACGAAAGATAGTATTTATAGCCCGACCAATCGTGGTTAGTCTTTCATTTGTTGCGCTCCAATCAATTTGGAGTTTACATGGTAGGCTATTTCTGTAACGTAAGGTTTTGTTCAAACACGTTATAAAAAAATTTTTATGAGCAGAAATGATTTTATGTTGTCAGGCATCCCCACTATTTTATTTTGGTTATAATTTATTAATTCCTGGACTATTTGCGTAACGTTTTACATATTCTTTGTCAGCAAGCCCTAAGGAACCCAAATATCCAAATTTAAAAGAGCTACGTGGCTGCGTTCAAAATATGCAATTCCTTCTACCTCCTGTTTCGAAGATGTGCTGTCTGGGTACTGTAATGTTTTCAAACGTAAACCCATCTATTGTTATCTTTCCTAATAAGCGTTTTTTTTATGATTTTAAAACCTAACTCTGGGAAGGGTAGTGTATTTTATCACTGTTCGTCCAAAAAAGTTAGTGCATGTAGTCTTACACGCGTGATGGCAGCATTTGTGTATCGCGCGACGCGTGTTTAGTGTTCGGCTTTCTGCCTCTCCCTTCTCGCTATCCTTTAGTCCATCTGTCTTTTGTTTTTGGTAACATAGTGTAGAAAAAGACATGAATGGAATTTAAAATTTAGGTCAACTTGCATATTTCAAGGTTTTTTTCTTAGAAAGGCAGCACATTTTATTGTGTGTTTGGGAAACGCGTGTATGTTGCAGAAGGCCTTTAATATCAACGTGAAAGCGTTACAATTTGCAGACGAAGCAGAAAACAAGGGGGATTTCGAGTACCTTCTTTGTGACAGCACTGTTATTTTACCATTGCTCTTTTCTTTATTAATTTTATTTGTTAGGCTTCATATTTACCTAATAATTTATATATGTGGATTAGAATATTCCACGACAACAACACACAACAGAAATGGAATCCAGTGGACTCTGACTAAGCAGTTGGATGATCTGGATTTTGCTGATGATTTGGCTCTCCTGTCCCATAACCGTAATCAGATGCAGGACAAATTGAAAACACTCGATGAGAGGTCACAGCAATTGGGTCTGAAAATACACAGGGAAAAGACAAAAATAATGCGAATAAATGCAGGTAATGAAAACAGGGTTGAACTTGAAGAAACGCCAATACATGATGTAGAATCATACACATATCTTGGCAGTAATATAGATAAAGTTGGAGGGACAGACAGCGATATCAAAATAAGAATACAAAAAGCAAGAGGAGCTTTCATTGCATTGGGAAATATATGGAGATCAAGAGAAATAGGATCCAACACGAAAATAAGAATCTTCAACTCAAATGTGAAGTCAGTCCTATTGTATGGCTCGGAGACATGGAGAACAACAAAGACAACAACCAAAAAGCTACAGACTTTCATAAATGGGTGCTTGCGTAGAATAGAGGGATTAAAATGGTATGACAAGGTTACCAATGTGGAACTGATGACAAGAACTGGACAAGTGCCAGTGGAACAAGAGATGAGAAGAAGACGATGGCGATGGATAGGACACACACTGAGGAAACCTGTTGATAGCATTACAAGGCAGTCCTTGTTCTGGAACCCCCAGGGCAAGAGAGGCAGAGGAAGACCAAGAAGTACATGGAGAAGAGAGTTGGAAACAGAGGTGAAAATGATGAGGAGAACATGGAAAGAACTTGAGATGATGGCACGTGACAGGAGGACCTGGCATGTGTTTGTTGAAGGCCTATGCTCCTTTGGGAGTGGAGGGTTATGAAAACCTTTCGCTACAGTTCCCAGGGTGGTATTTTGCTTCTATATTTATTACTATTTTTAATTGTGTTTGACAGTTCTTTGAACTGCGTTGATCTTCTATAGTTCTCCACCCTGTTGGATATCTATCTTTATTTAAGGGGACATCCCATACAGTTGGTTGGTTTTTGACAAATGCTTTATGTGCTGGGTGGGTCACCTCTTGTGCTACTTTACTCCAATAATTTAATCTTAGTTCTTTCCGTCTTAGACCAAGGCGCGGTATGCCAAGAGTTACTTCTAGTGCTTCTACTGGTGTTGATATAAATGCACCTGTAATAGTTCTCATAGCTGCATTTTGAATTCTGTCTAGGAAGTTACAAACTTTTATAAATCGTTAAGACAAGATGGCGTCATAGCAGAAACTGTCACAGGGAAGTGTAGTGTTAGAGACTTCACTTATACCAGGTCTCAGCTTTATGAGGTGAAATAACAAGTTCTCCTCCACGCTGCTTTAGGCTTCCCTGGCTCAGAGCAGAGTCAAGTGTGCATTTGTACAGTTGCGTAGACGTCATCTTTGTTGTACGCTCTCAAATAACTACATCTATCTCTTTTATAAAGCTGGCAGTCTGTCTCAGGCTTAGAGAGCTCCAGGTAGATAACGCATGTAAGCCATTGATGACAAATCATCTAGGAGAAGGAAAACTCTGATTTCAAACCACCCGCTGCTTTGCAGACAGACTGGGGACAGCCAAAAAATTTGCATTTCTATGCAGCCAAACAAAACAAAATAACAAAATATACTTTTGAAATTACACATCCTGTAAAAAAGTGGGATTAACCCCTAAAAAAGGTCCAGTGACACATAAATACTAAAACACATCTATACTAAAATTTATAATAAAACCACCTATTAATGGCCATTGTGTCATTTATGGTTAATTTCAGAACTAAATTAATGCCTTCCATGTCTGTAAAACAAATTATTCTGGCCTAGACCAAATTAACCCGGGGTATAATCTGGACAAGGGGTATATTCTGGCCTGTTACACCATATTAGTTACCACGCCGTGTCTACTGCAGTAAATTAATATGAAACAAAACACAAAGGTATGTTTTCATGCACTCGTAAGAAACAAAGAAGTAGAACACTAGACAACAGGAAAACAACAGACATGAGTGGCTTACCCAGGATTCGAACCCTGGACCTTCCGTGCGACAACCCCGCCTAGTTATGCAAGCGAATCACACTATCCTCCCTGCCATCTACGCATCATCAAAAAATGATGCTTCGATGACAGGTCATTAGTGCGAACCGAAAGACATAACACCTGAAGTTTACCATGGGCAGTACAGCCTATTAATGACGCAATCACTTCTGTTGTTTCCCTATCATACAGTATAGGCCAGTCCACACAAGACAAAGAGACCTTAATACTGTGTCTAGTACATGATAGTAGACTTAGAACAGTAAAAACAGGACAGAGGGTAGGTTTGGTATTGTATAAAAACCTATAACACATAAGGAAGGGAAACCCGAGGCCTGTAAACGGTAAATTAATATGAAACAAACACGAAGGTATGTTTTCAGGCACTCGTAAGAAACAAAGAAGTAGAACACTAGACAACAGAAAAACAACAGACATGAGTGGCTTACCCAGGATTCGAACCCTGGACCTTCCGTGCGACAACCCCGCCTAGCTATGCAAGCGAATCACACTATCCTCCCTGCCATCTACGCATCACCAAAAAATGATGCTTCGATGACAGGTCATTAGTGCGAACCGCATATTATGACTTTTAGCATAGCAAATTTACACATAACATTCTGCAGTAGCAGATCCTGGGAAGTTTGGTTTGGTTTTAAAGACTATCTTCAATGCACACGGACCACTCCATCAGTGCTCCGATCTCCCCCCTTAGATCACACAAGGAGGATCTCATCACAGTGCACGAACTCCGTAGCACCGGCGAGAATCCCAATGTTTGTATAAAGAAATCACACATTCTTTAAATATAATTGGCGGGTAGGTTTCTATTTTTTAAATTTTGCCAGGGCAGCGGCGTTATGGCCTACTCTTTACGATTTCCAACTGCCGTGGAATATTTAACGTGCGAAACTTGCACACGGGACCTCCTATTTTTTCGCCCTTATCCGAGAAGGCTAGACATCCGATCTCACTACCCAGGTGACCAGGAGGGAGTATGACATCATTAGGACCATTGCCCCCGAAAAAAAAATTTCCATAAATTATATTCCCTGCACTGGGAATCGAACCTCGCACTGGGAAGATCAAAATGCAGATAGATTGACAATATCGCAAAAGCTCGACAAGAACACGGGCTCACATCAGTCAACGAGTTACGCTTGGCTCAAGTGCAAAAACTTTACCTCCCCACAACGATTCAAGGCAAGAGTGGAGTAAAGTAGCAGCAATCAAATAACAAACTTTCTCAAACACTTTTCATCACAATTGTAAAATGCCCCGTGTGTCTATGCCCTCCGGCCCTCTTTTTTCACCACCAATATTCAGTGATACTATTTGTACTTGTTGTTTCTATAGCAGCGAAACTGACAAGGTGAAGTTTCAGTAAAATAATGCATTCACGTTTTCATAGACAGATAACCCCAGAGTCACAGTTTTAAAGTAATTCCTATATTTTTTCCTTCAATAGAAAAAAAGCGTGGATAAGGCAATGAGGCGTGTTATGTACTCACTTATCATCGACTTTGTTTTTCTACCTGAACACTGTTGCTGTAAAAACTGAATTAACTTTTAGGTCTAGTGACTTCAGTTGAGTAATTGTCAGCGGGTAACTCGGTGATTTTTTTTCTATAATGACACTCCACTATTGTTGAACAGCAGGCAAGGGATTAAGTGACTTTCATGAGTACCAATATTTGACATGATTGAAATTAGGACCGTTTAATTTCTAAACCAAAGAAAAGAACGTAGATAATTTGCATAAGTCACGATGGGTGAAGAAATGCGTGATTTTATATTGCTGATGTCTGCCTCAAATTGATTGCGGAAATCTGTACAAATAAGTGACGCATTAGGAGTTGGTGAGTTTGGAAAATGTATTTTGTTCACTAAAGTGTTTATTGCCTTCCATATCTTTGTATTGCTTGTTTCGCTCTGAACTAAATTTCTAAAGTATTTTTTCATTTCTCTGCGAAATAAGTATGGTACTTTATTTCTTGCCGTCCGATATGTAATGATGCCCTTATTTGTATGCGCCCGATCCCTCTGTCGCATAGCGTCAAGTACTTCTTGTGTGATCCATGGAGATTTTATTTTTCTTTTCGCACTAATTTCTTTAGTAGGCGCATGCTTATTAAAGATATTATAAAAAGTTATTGCCCAATATACGATGGCGTCAGGATCAGGAAGTTGGTAAACGTTGGCGAGAGGTGCAGTTTACAAATCATTCTTCTTCGTTCACCGTCAGATGTCAACTTGAATAAGTTCAAAGAAAGCAGTGCTCAGCCTTTTTTATAGACAGATGACATCTCCGTAGATTTTCTCCAGGAATGCTACTGGTGATGGCCATATGCGTTTTCTCTGTTCCTCATATGTTGGGCACCTTTGAAGCAGATGTTCGGCAGTCATTTTGTCGGTGCCACAGTCACACTCATCAGTAGTTCCTATCTTTAATTTGTTGAATAGATGGTATCTCAATCCGTTATGACCGGTGCGAAGTCTGAAGATTACCACTTGTTCACTTCTGCTGAGCTGGTAATACGGATCATTTTTTGTGTGGCCTGGATGCTCTTCTTCCCACTTGTGCCTGTACCTGCGCTTGATAAAACTCTTGGCCTCCTCATAAGTTATGTTTGTGTCAAGTTGAGGAAGCTTTCCCCCTTTCTTTGCCAATCTATCAGCCTCTTCATTTCCAGGGATGTTGCAGTGAGAAGGGATCCACTGTATCACGACTCTTTTGTATTGCTGACATAGTCTGTGAAGTGTCACTCTTAGGTCATCCAGTTCAGCATTACTTTGACTTTTCAGCGTTGTAATCACTGACAGTGCATCTGAGAAGATAGCTACTGGTCTCCCTGAGCTTTCTTCTGTCATTAGAATTTCTGATGCAGTTTTTAGGGCCTCTGCCTCTGCTCTGAAGTTACTTGAAAATGTCCCTGTTCCGACTGCTATCTTTTTTTGTGTGCCATTGCTTAAGCTCAGGAAGACTCCTCCACCCCCATCTTCTGTTGCATTAGTTGCTGATCCATCTGTGTATGCATGGATCCAGGTATGCTTGGGTAATGTTTCTCTATATATTTTGTGGTTAGGACTCTCCTTTCTGTTTCATTTTGGCTGTTCTTTCTCTCAATACCAGGAACGTTTTCTATAATTTCAGGGAAGCACTGTTGTTTCCAAATTGGTAGCTTGTGTGCAGTACATATTTGCGTAGCTGTTGATATTGCGTTTATGGGGTCTGCTCTCATCTTTGTTTTGACTATCTCTACTGTCGTAAATTTATTTTGAGAAAAAAGTCTTAGAAATAGTGGTCCCGTTTAGAGTGAAGAATGATGGTGAAGGCTCTGTGATAATAAGGGTTTTGGAGGTAAATAGTTGATTCACAGAGTGCTGGGAAGAGTAAGGGCAGACTCTTTTACGACAATCTTTTCTCTCAATCTACTCCTTAAACTCTCCTGGCTAAACAATTATTTGCCAGTTTCCAAACACACATGCGCTCACACCAATTTGGTGCTTCAAACACACGGACGCTACGTGAATACAAACTATGGTAAACAAATATGGGTAATTTGGGCTTGGGTCTTCCAACACAGTAAGAAAAGCTTTATGATGTTCATTTATCATTTAAATCAAAATCACAACAGGTATTATGTTACAGGCAATCATCATAGTACAGAAAAATACATATAACAAGGGGGGGGGGTATGAAGAGTGCTATCCAATATGCCCTTCCCGCTTGTAATAGACAAAGATAAACCCAGTCCAAAGATAGGTAGTTATCAGAAAAAAAGATAATGTAACCCAACAGTAAATTTAATTACTCTGGAAAGAGGTGTTACAATACTAGGTATGGGTGGTAGAAAAAAGTCCTGTTATTCTCAATTGTTTTTTTCTTTTACTAAGCAAATGAAAGTGGGGGGGGGGGGGGGTGAGAGGGTGGGGGGCGGAGAGGGGGGGGGGGGGGAGGGTAAACAGAGGAAAAAAAATCCCACTTAAAGGAACAATACAGGGAATACAGTAAAAGTAGTTACCAGGTAGGCAAAGTAAAAATGGTTGCAAAATAAATCTCATGTCATTCATGCACGCTCGTGATGGCCAACACTCATTTTCTCACACACACTTACCGATGGTAGAATCTGGCACTCCATAGAAAATACACAAACATCAATTAAACACTCGACATAGGTAGTGTCTTTTTCTTCTGTGTCCAGCCCCAGATTATCAGGTTTATGCGTTAGTACAGTCCCGAAATCGCTGGAAGGTGAAGCCTAAGTGTTCTTGGTTTTTGTTATGTTAAAAGGAAAGTTCTATGGGATGGCACGGTCACGGATACAGGTGGTGAAAATGGGGTGGTCTCATTGATTTCGCCACTGATGGTAAAACTTCTTAATGCGTGATGACAACAACTGACCGATGAGGTATGGTTTACTTCGAGGGTTTTAAAATCCAGCGAAGAAAATATGCACCGTCAGTGTTCGGAAGATTTCTATTTTCTTTCGCAGTAGAGCAGTAAAATAATACAAATATAGCTCTGGCAATGTTCCTCTGCAGTTAATCTTAATTTAATTGATGGCGTGTAAAAATTGTTCTTGGGTTTGCTTTTCTTCTGGTAAATTTAGATAGCGGAATCCCAACAGGATCGCCACAAGATTAAAACTTAAACAGTCTCATCAAATTCTGGAGGGTTTTAAGAACCGAGTCTGGAGGACTCTATACAATGTTTTTTGTTGGGACGCAGAGGTTATGATCACCCTATATGAAAGATAGAAAACATGTAATTCATACCGAAAAATCAAATAACATTCTAAAGCGCGATAAATTTACCGTTAAGACTATTATATACACTCGCGTATTTAATTATATATATTAAGAAACACTTCGCGAGTCTAATGGTTAAACCCCACATCTATATATAGAACTTAACTGAATTAATTAGTTATAAATTCCTTCGTGACTTTAAAAGAAAATTTAAGCATTTCAGCATCTATTATCTTTGGAAATAATGTAAAAGATATATCCTTAAATTTACCACTGGGACTTTTGACATGGGTTTAATTTAATAGATTTAAATCACCACAAAATCCAGTGAAATAAAATGAATGAACTAGCCCACTGATCACTAGAAAGTAATATATATTATACCGTTTAGCACAGAATAGAATTCACTGCAATATAGCCAAAAATCCAGGGGAAATCTAACAAGATTTTACTATAGCTAGTGCTTCTGTAAATCTCTGGCAAACGAGTGATAAAATTGCATTCTTCAGGGTCTCTTTATATATGAAATGGAATGACAGATCAGGGGGACATGTTAGAATTTCACACCTTTTAAGAACTCAGGGAAAATTCGAGGTTCTATCCCGCCCGTCCCCAGTGATTATTCAATTCTCTGGCCGCTTCGTCTTTCCTGTTCGTTCCGTCTTTCGAGCGATTCCAGCGCTCTCCTCTGGTTCACACTGCCGTGTTACCTAGCAGCAGGAAACTTCATCGTCCGCTCTGAGATCGTCATTGTCTCAGATCGTGTGCCGCTTTCTTCGTTTGATTTAGGCAACGCCTTTAAGGCAGGTACGAAAGAAAGGTGTAGCGAAATGCTTGCTTATGATCGCTCTAGAGGTTTCAGTAGGCGTGGCTTTACCTCCCCTTTAGATAAAGCAATGTCCAGAATGCACAGAAGATAAACTGTCTACATATTAATTAGCAAACGTGGTGGCGAGTCCACTCTGCTCTGATTTATATTAATGAGCCCATGTGGAGTTCCACGTTTCTGCTGTGCATTGCTAATGAGCCCAGGTGGTGAGAATTCCCGTTGACTGTAAAATTACAACAATATTTCGGGGGTACTGATGCTACGAGGGTTCTACCATATCATCTAATACTTCAGGGTCCGCTGAGTTTCATCGTCACATCTACAAAGTTGCTTCGCTTCAGTCTTCTCCTTCCAAGTCCATTTATTCTCTGGTGCATTGGGTGGTATATCAGCCTCATGAATTTCTCGGCTTGTTGCTAAGCTCTGCTGTCTCTCCTATCCTCCATAGGCTGGAGGTGAGTAATCTTTTCCAACTCGTCAATGGGTGTTGACTCCATGCCTCCTGTTATGATTCTCATTTCTTGGTTTTTGGTTCTGTTTATTTTGTCAAAGTTCGACTTAGCTGCCGTTGACCATGCTGCAATGCCATATTCTAAGACTGGTCTCACTCGCCCAGTATATAGCTTCTTTAGTACTCTCTCGTCTGCACCCCAACCCGTGCCAGCAAGTTTTTTCATGATTGCCATTCTCTGCCTTGCTCTTGCCCTGTCTTTTTCAATTTGGGTTTTCCAAGTCAAGCGGCTAACAAAGGTAAGGCCTAGGTAGTTTGGGTTGTCATCCAGATGTAGATTTTTCCAATTTAGCACCAATTTGGAGATCTGTGGTTTGTTTGAGAGAGAAAACACTGTGTATGATGTTTTCCCTTCATTTATCTTTACTAGCCATGCCTTGGCCCACTCCTCCAATGATGTTAGGGCATGCCGCATCCGAATGCTTGCCGTAGTGATATATTCCTCTTCTTCTTCTGCGTTCGGTTTGTAGTCATGCTAAATCTGCAGGCCTGTCGCCAGGACGAAGTCCATAGTCTTTTCCAGGTCGGCGCGGCAGCCCCATAGCTTCTGCTGGAGCCCATCACCTTTTGGCCAGGTCGCACGTCGCAATTTATCATGGGTTGGACAGTTCTGGAGAATGTGTTCTGGAGTTTGGATATCAGTTCCACATGGGCATTCATTCGTGTGGGATATCTTGAGGTGATAGAGATGTCCAAGTAATCTGCAGTGACCAGTTCTCAGGCGGAAAATTGTCGTCTGTTGGTATCTATTTAGATGGTGGATTGGGTCATCTCTGCTGTATATATCCCCTTCCTCCTTCCACTGATTTTTGTACTTGTTGTGGATGATGGTTTTTGCTTCCCGATAGGGCAATGGGTGGCTGTATTGTTCCATTTTACTGCCACTTCTTGATAGAGCATCTGCTTTCTCATTACCAGCGATTCCACAATGGGCAGGTAACCACTGAAGGGCAATGGTTGATGATTATATTCCTCTGAGATCCACAGGGCTAAGTCGTCTGCAAAGGAGGCATTGTGAGTTCTTCTTGGAATATTCTCTGATATGTCATTAATATATGCGAGGAACAACGTGGGTGACAGGACTCCCCCTTGGGGAACACCCTGCTCCAATCCCATCTTCCTACTGTTCTGTCCTTGTAGTTGGACTCTGGCAGTTCTATTCTCAAGATAGTGGCTGATCCATTTGAACATTCTCCCACACACTTCACATATTTGCAGCTTGACTTTTAGCCCATCTTTCCCCACTTTGTTAAATGCTTTTTCTAAGTCCACCCAAACCACCAGTGTGTGCTTTTTTTCTTGGAAAGCGTCCTCAATTTTCTGAGTTATATACGTGATCTGATCTTCAGTAGATCTGTGTTTTCTGAATCCTGCTTGCTGTGGGGCTAAGAGATGTTTTTCCTCTAGATGCCACATTAGTCGGGTATTTATTATGCACTCCATCAATTTTCCAACACAGCTAAGTAGACTGATAGGTCTGTGGCCATTTGGTTCTGTCTGAACTTTGTCTTTCTTAGGTATTGGAATCAGCATGGCGTCTTTCCATGCCTGTGGTACTATTCCTCTTTTCCAGCTGCAGTTTAGGATGGCCAGAAGCTTCTTTTTTGCCTTTGTTCCTAGTCCTGTTAGCATTTCATTGGTTATCCATTTTTTTCAAGGTGACTTCTTTTTCTTTAGCGCCTTCATTCACTCTTCCATTTCTTGCATTGTTAACTTTGCCATCATGGGTTCTTCTGGTGCAAGCTTTTTGTTGTCATGACTCCTGTGTTCATCAATGATGGCCTTTCTTCTGTCTATAGGGACATCAATGTGGTTCGCACCAGCATAGTGTTCCATGAGTGCATTTGCAGCTTTTTTTCCCCGAGAGCATATTTTCACCTTGTTTGATTGTGATGTGATTTTTGTAAGGTTCTTCGTTGTTCAAAGCTCTAACTAGTTTCCACAGTTTGCTCCCTTCTTTATCTAGGTTGAGATTTTCTGTTGTTCACAAAATTGACCGACAGGTACTTGGCCAGCTAGCAGGCAGCGACCACAGACCAATAAAGCTAGTGGTTAATATGGAGTATTGTCGTGGAGTGGTTTTTGAGGAGAAGGACAGCTTGGATGGAATGGAAGAATAAAGATAATAATGTCTTATAGATAGTTTACGAGTTCGTAATGGAACTGCCTCTCCTCGGGAAATAGTGTACTAGAAATTTGCTTAAAAGAGAATTCTGGCAATTAAACAGGATATTTTCTGGACGATAAATTCTTCCTCAGGAATCCTACAAAAGGACTGTGTAAAGCACATAAGGTTGAGAAGAGATTTGGTGTCCAGCCACTTTTAAAATATCCCGACCCAATAGAAGTTAATTTAATTATGGCTGAGCCCCCAGGGTGTAGATTTATATTACTAAAACTATACAACCCAATTAAATATTACAAGAAAAATAACAACAGACGCTGTTAAGTTAAAATGAATAAAAAGGTATAGATTCTCACATATCTGAATATACATATAAATATGAAAAAGGAGTTTAGCTCTACTGTTCAGAAAAAAAACCAAATAGTATGTCATCATATGGACAGTAGATCTCTTCTATGGTAGTTTTGCTGGTAGGTGTTAATACTCATCTCCTCAAGGACTGTAGTAGCTGCGGAGATGATTTGTGTTCGGACTCCTTGGTTTGGTATGCCCCAGCACTTTGGTACAGTGTTACAGTTCTATCGTATCAGCGGGTGGCAGAGTTTACTTCCCTGGACTCATTGCGCATCTCAAATAAGGATGGGGTAAGTCAGCCCATCTGAATACTTTTGCTTACAGGTTGATAGGGGTAACTGGGTTTTGGAATGGTCACCTGGTTAATAGAGTATGGTTGGTATGGGGTAATCTTTGGTACAGTGGACTCGTACCCTGGTTTGTACCCTGGACCTGTAACCTGGTTTAGTACCTTGTAACCGCAACCTGGGTGGACTGGAAACAATTGAAGTACCATTAGTGGTTTCAAGAGCAATCATCTCCTAAGTCTGATGGCCGGTAAGCGTCCATCAGAAATTAAATTAACACAATGCTAATTACAATTCAGCAACAGTGTATGATCTATCACTAGTCAACAAATTTTCAAAAGTTATTTGTACCAGAAATTAAATATACCATTTCTTATTGATTTTGACATGCTGATTTCAAATATCATAATGAAATTCCCTAATTGGCTCTGGTTTTTTTTTAATAATGAATTTACATTACAGTAATACAAATAATGTATGCTTGTTTAATTCTCTGGGGTGAACAGCTAGTCTTTCTACTTTAGCATTATAAAAATTGTGGTTACGTACTCAATTAATTGATATTTCAACATAAAATGATAGAAAAAATAAAAACATTATTTAAAGTTCACATATCATGTTTTAAAAAGGCACATTTGAACCCATTCCGTCATTATTCAGTCGCTGTTCGAGCTCTCTTTGTTTGCTTCTTGTAGTCAATCGATGAGGTGTTTCTTGTCACAGTCCAACAGTAATCAGCAAGCATTGAAGGGCTCCAATTGCCTTGATACCTTGTCTCCATAGCAGCAATGTCCTGGTGAAATCATTCACCATGCTCATCACTGACCGCTCCACAGTTTGACGTAAAGAAATCCAGATGAGAATACAGAAAATGAATTCTCAAAGACATGTTGTAGCCAAGACTCTTATACTTCAGAAGGAGATTTTCTACAATTTCATTGTAATTATCAGATCTGTTGTTTCCAAGAAAATTGTCCACCACTGACTTAAATGCTTGCCATGCTGCTTTTTCCTTGCCATGCAACATGCAATGAAACTCGTCATCATGAAGACGTTTTTGAATTTGCGGACCAACAAATACTCCCTCTCTTATTTTAGCTTCACTCAGTCTTGGAAATTTTCTGATGAGGTATTTGAAAGCCTCATCTGTTTTCTCCATTGCCTTGACAAAGTTTTTCATGAGACCCAGCTTAATGTGCAAGGGTGGCAACAAAATCTTGCTGGTGTCGACAAGTGCTGGGTTCGCAACGTTCTTACTGCCAGGCTGCAATGACTGCCTGATTGGCCAATGTCTTCTGATGTAATGGTCACTTCGTGCACGGCTATACCACTCACAGAGAAAGCAACAGTACTTGGTGTATCCACCCTGTAGTCCAAGCAAAAGAGCGACCACTTTTAAGTCACCGCAAAGTGACCAATGATGATGATCGTAGTTTATACACTTCAAGAGCTGCTTAATGTTTTCACAAGTTTCTTTCATATGAACTGCGTGACCAACTGGAATTGACGGTAACACATTACCATTATTCAACAAAACAGCTTTAAGACTCGTCTTGGATGAATCAATGAAAAGCCTCCACTCTTCCGGTATGTAATTGATTTTGAGGGCTGCCATTAAACCAGAAATGTTGTGGCACGCAGAAAGGTCACCCTCTTTGAAAAAGAATGTAATAAGCGGCTTATGGCGGTTCCTATACACAGAAATTGTAACATCTTCTGCCAGGAGATTCCACTGTTGCAATCTGGAACCCAAAAGCTCCGCCTTGTTCTTCGGTAAATTCAGATCTCTTACAAGATCATTCAGTTCACCTTGGGTTATTAAGTGTGGTTTAGTGGATGTAGTTTGCTCAAAATCTGGGTCGCTTGATGGTTCAGGACCACCAATGTCCTCTTCTTCATCAGTGGAAGCAGCTGAAAATGATTCTGGCACTTTGGGAACTGGTAGGTCATCGCCATGTGGTACCGGACGTATTGCAGAGGGGATGTTTGGATATTCCAGAGTCCATGTTTTCTTCTTTGATATGCCTTTCCCAATTGGAGGGACCATGCAAAAGTAACAGTTGTTGAGATGATCAGTGGGCTCTCTCCAAATCATTGGGACTGCAAAAGGCATAGCTTGCCTTTTGCCAGTCAACCACAGTTTAAGATGTGCTGCACATGTATTACAGCATATGTGTGGCGCCCAGCTCTTATCTTGATCTCCTATTCTGCAGCCAAAATACATATATATAAATTGACCGTAATTAAATAAACTAGTAAAATATATCTTGAAAACTAGAGCCAATCAACATTTTTTAATGTCATTTTCGTTTTCAGCACACCAAAATTAGTTAAGATCAGCTATTTTCATTTCTGGTACATTTTGGTTGTTGACTAGTGTTATCTATGAAATACTCCTTCTTAACTGACATTATAGCGTATCTTGAGTTCTCAGTCTCTATCTGGCTGTCTGCTTATTTACAGCAGTGGTTTTCCCCATGTGGGCAATGAGTTTCACAAACTGTGAGGTATGGGCTGGGGTCATCAAATGGTTGAGAACCACTGGTTCACCTAGTGGCCATAGAGCAGTATTTTAATTTTGGGGTCACTGTCAACAATGGTTTGAGAACCACCCCGTAATAGTTTCCTTTGCTGCTTTAACATGTTGGGGTGTCAGTGCTGCCAAGGTCTGAGAACCAATGATTTACATTCTTGCTACTCGAGCAGTACATCATGTGGAGGGTAGTCATGGTCTCAAGGCTTGAGAACTGCTGACTTACATTTTGTCAGTCAAGTGGCAAATTCATTAAATAGCTAAAATAATTGTAAGCATTCTTAAAGTCCTGGTTCCTGTAGAAAATAACATTCATATAACTGATAATAAAATAGTTCGTCAATCATACAACATGGTATATGCAGAAGATTGCATTAAATACATGTAAAGAATATTCCATGATGAAAAACACATTAATGTCCAATATGAGACAAAGGCAAAAGAAGTGTGATTGAGAACACTGTTATCCAGTTTGTAGTCTTGAAAGAGAACACTGAAGCCTTGTAAGAAGGACCACTAATACACTTCTGTTTTGTTTGGGTCAATATGCAAATCCCAAAGTAACAACAATAATATATATCAATGGGACCCCAAAATGCAGCAATAGTGAATGCAGTCAGCGACCCATAGCTGTACTGCTTGCATCAGGACCAGCGAACCAGAGCTGGTCAAGACCGCACTCCACCTCCACGTGGTGGTCCTGGAAACAGTCTGCAGCAGTGCAGTCTGGCTGAGCGAGTACGGATCCAAATGGGAAGGCAAACCCGGTCCCTAAAAAATGCCGTGCTGAAGTCGGATGTGTCGACCGAAAGATGCAGACATCACAGCTTAGGCGTAAACAGACACAACGCAACCACCGTCCTTTTCAGGGCGAACGAGGAGGAGGAAGGAGGATATACATCAATTATTAAACCCTGTCTTATTTCTGCCAGGATGTGAGATAAAGATCAGTGGTTAATTAGGTCTATGACCTCAGCAAACTCATACATTAGTTTGAGTGATCTGTAAATATGCAAATAACAATTATTGTCACTGAAAATGGAAATACATTTAAAACATTGCTTAACAAAAGGTACTGCAATAATAAGCTCTGGATAACCATATGATTATTCATGTTATAAAATGAGCAGTATTAGATCTACTTACTTCGCTCAACTGAACCCTCACTACGGATCTTCGCAACAAGTAATACCCACTCCGGGGCCCATAGATTCCGTCTGCTTCGAATGATGGTTAGCGGTCTAATGGCTTAAAATTCCCTTCACAATTCCAGCTATATTTTTGGTCGACCTCTTGGGTGGCCACACAGTAAATTCTATTTTGGTCCCAGGGGTATCAAGTTATCTTCATTTTAACTGGCCCTAGCATCCACTGTGTACGTGTGTCCAGTTCGTGACACAAACAAAGGGTTGACTTCCGGACTGTCGTAGCACTATTTTTCACCTTTCAAGTGGAAAGACTTACGCTGGCCAAGGGAATAATTTGCTGCCTTTGGCCGTGAGAATCAGTTAGCGAACACTGTGTAATATAAGACTAGATAGAGAGACTTTATCATTATAAGAATGAAAAAGATATCTGAAGGGAATTTGTTTTCAATCTAGCGATAGAGATGTTTAGATGAATAAAATAATAGACAGAAGAAAAAGTCGGTGAGAAGTCGTTACACGACAAGTATGTTCCCCATGAAGGAAAACCATTGCCCCGATGGAATTACAAAAGAGCTTACTGGGACAGTTTTGCAGTGCTAACTGACAGTCTTTGCGAGACCATCAACACACGAAACAACAGCGTGAAAAATATGGTTGAAAGCTTTAATAGAGCAATACTTCAAGCAGCTATTGAGATTATTCCGAGAGGGGCAAGAAAGAACTATAAACCATACTGGAATGAAGAACTGCAAAAACTTGAAGATGAGGTAACAGAAGCCAGAGACATGGCAGAAACAGAACAAACAACTGAGGCAAACATTGCTCAAAGCAACCACTGCAAAGTACAACAAAAAAAAAAGCAAGTGATTAAAAAAAAAATCACGGTTGAACATTTTTAGATTTCTATAATGAATACTAATGTTGTTTATGTTTTGGAGATTTGTACCCACTTTTTTGCCCAAGTGTAACAGATGGGATAATGGTCACTCATAGCAATAGTAGGGATGGAGCATTCTATAATGTTTTCTGAACAGGTTACATAGATGTGGTCGATCAGTGTGGATGATGTTTTTGTTACTGTGGTAGGTTTGTTGACTATTTGTTTAATGTTATACGATACTACGATGTTAGTCAATGTCTGGTTTGGCTTCTGCAAATCGATACTGAAATCACCCAGACGAATAATTTCATTGACTGTAGTAATTACTTTATCCATCATGTTCGTGAAATCTTCAAACCATGTTGTTCCTGCACTGGAATTTCGATAAAGATATCCGATTACAATAGGTCTTTAATTTTGTGGCTTTATCTCTAACCGTATGCATTCCATATATGTGGTCTCCGGGTCGTTTCTGCAGCGATAACTGAGAGAAGTAGAAATATTAAACTGCTATACCCGTCTCTAACTGTCTACTTTAATCTCGCCTGCTTGTTTTTTTTATTTTAAAAACCACTAAAGGTAATGTCATCGTCAATTATTTTCTCATTCAGACGACTTTTGGAAAGCGCAAAAAACATGGACATTTTGATTGAGAATTTGTGTGAGCTCTGAAAGTTTACCTAAAAGATGGCCTATGTTCAGATGGTTAAGCCGTAAACCATTTGTAATTAGTAATTGTTCATAATTACCTGGCATTTTTATATGAAAAGAAGTTGTATGCTCAAATAGAACATAAATAACTAATTAAACGGCACTAAGTTTATTAAGCACGTGTGATTAATGGTTATAGTAAATAAGTGGAAACTAATACAAACAATTACGATTACTGAATTATGTCAAAACTGGAAGAAAACTGCTACAAAACAAGCGCACATATAAAGCTTCACACATTAACATTGTTGTCGTAATTTTTTTATCTGAGAGGGTGCTGATGAATATTGGTCCCTTTAGAGTGTAAAGTGATATTGAAGGCTCTGTGAGAATAAGGATTTGGGAGAATGAGTTAGTAGATTCACAAGCGCTGGGAAGGAGCAAGGACAGTCTCTTATTACGACAATATCTGTTTTCTCACAGACTACTCCTATCTCTCTTCTGCACAAACAATTGTTTGTCAGTTCCAGTCGCTCAGGCGCACTCACCGATTTGGTGATTCTGTCGCTCAACGTACATGAATACAGCCTACACAGATGGAAATGTTTGGAGTTTTAGGCCAACCGACAACCAACACAATTAATGATTAATACCTTTATTATCATAAAGGACTCACACATAATTGTACATTTACAGTCAAAAATCAAAGGTTACAGAATACAAATATAACAAGGGAAGAGGGGTTTTTGAGGTGAAATATCCCATCCACCGTTTCCCGTTTATATTTACTAACAGACAAAACCCGGTCCCAAAGACAAGAAAGGGGGGGGGGGGGGGGGGGGGATCAGGGATAGGCAATTTAACCCACTGGTAAAGTTATTACTCTGAGGCAAGGGGTTACAGAAAAAGGGGGGGGGGGGGTGTAGAGGAAAAGCTAGGGTTCTCAATTGTCTCCCTTTAAATCAACAAATTTTACGGGAGGGGGAATGAACACAATTACCCAATCCCGCTAGGAGAGATCCCGTACAAGGAATATAATGCACCTTAGTACAAGGTCGAACTAATTAAAAGGGTAAAGAAAAGATAAATCTCCTTTCATTCAAAAAAACACACTAGGGCTGGCCATCCCCACAAACACACACGCAGACTTACCGAAAGGTGAATTCTGGCACTTCATAGGAAATACATAAAAAAACAGCACTAAACCTTGGCTTAGGTAAAAGTATTTTTCTTCCGTGTACAGCCCCAGATTTGGGGTTTGTTGAAGTTAACAAAGTGTCCCGAAATCGCTGGACGTTGAAGTTTAACGGTACTGTTTGTTTATTAGATAAAGTTCCTAAAGAAAGGCACAGGCACTTGGCTAGGCGTGAGGTATGATGTGGTTCCTAAAATTGGCACAGCTGGTGGAGATAACTTCCTTTTTCCGTAATGTCACAAGTTAAGAAAAACACTGAGGTAAGTTCTTCTTCGGGGGAGGGGGGGGGGGGGAGGGGGGGGTAAAATCCACTGAATATACGTGACAGACAGTGTTCAGGTAGATCGATGTTTTTTTTTCTTCACAAATAGGGGCAGTGAATAAAATATGTTCTGCTTCCAGTTTTCTTTAAGGACTCTATATGAACTAGTATTTTTAAAGTGTTTCTTGAATGGCTTTATTCTCAGTTACGTTCAGAGGAGCGGGGCCCATTACAGGTCGCCACAAGTTTAGCTTTAAAAAGTTCATATGTTACTGGAGTTATCGAATTGAGTTTGGCAGAACTCTGTATATAATTAATAATTGCTGGGATGCAGGTTGAATGATCGTTCTGAATGAAAGATAATCAAAACAAGAAATGCATTACAAATCATATTATAATCTGACGCGATAAATTACAGTTAGCCTATTTACTTATTAGCGTCGTCAATTAACAAATCAGGAAAACTTCCCGTGAGTTAAAACAATTAAAAGCACATCTATCTATACAGAACTAAACTGTATTAAAGTTATAATTCTCTTTAACGTCTGCAAAATAAATTTACGCGTCAATTGTATTAGGAAATACTTTTAGCCGTAACATTAGTTTGCACTAGAACTTTGAAAATGGGTTTATTTAATAAGGTTAAATTTACACCACAATCCATTGAAATCAATTGAAATAACTCGACCACTGATCACTCGAAGCTAATGTATAAATTACCGTCTGCACAGAAAGAATACACTCCAATAGTCACGAAGGTAGATGAAATCCAGCAGGAATCCGACTATGCTAGTGCAACTAGGATTCTGTCAGAGCGAACGATAAAATGCAGTTTCTCGGAGTTCTCTATTTATACTTCTCGAATGTAACTTGAATAGGGCGTGTTAAATTTTCGCACCTTTCTTGAACTTGAGCAAAATCCGGGGTACCTCGCCGATTTGTTAACCGCTGTGATTTTTTCGTTTTCCCCGGTCTACCGATTTTCTTCCGTCTCAGGCTGCTCGCATACGAGTGCGAAAATTTTCCCGAGAAGCTAACTCTGTGAGCTGAAAGTCCCCTGATTCTTTAGATCGTGTGCCGCTGCGATTGAATTCTGAGATCTGTCTGTCTTTGATGGTACCGCTGTTCTGAGAGCTTTGGCAACTCCCACCAGGCGGGGTGACAGCCAGGTAAGAAAATGATCTGCTGTTTATTGCTCTAGAAACAGGAGTGAGTCTGTGGCCCGTCCTCTTTTGGGCCGGCGTTAAGGAAAAGATTGCTATAAATCGTTCTCAGAAATGGTTGTGGGCGGGATTTAACCTCCCATCAAAGGCCATGCGATCTCAAACGTTCACATAAGATAGCAGGCTACATATTAATGATCCAGCGTGTAAGGTTCTCGTGGAAATGCTGCATGCCGGTAAAAGTTACAACAGATGATCAGGGGTTCTAAAGTTATGAGAGGCCAATATTCTGTTATCATCCATCGAGTCAGGGAAATTCATTTGTCATACTTAGACGTACGTCACAATTGTTAATTTTTATTACAAAGTTAAGCTGCGTAAAGTTAAGCTGGAATAGACAGACAACAAACAGACAGCGAGAAGAAATGTGTCAAGCACTATCCGACAGTTACTGATGTTACAGAGACGTCAACTTGTGAAATGAACAGTCACTGATAATGTGGAGGAGAGGGTTGTTGAAAATAAAAGCGGGGTGGAATTGGCCGCGATTTTTTTTTTCTTAACCAGCGGCACTTGGGCTTTCAGCCCTTCGGCCCAATGACATGTTATTGCGAGGCTGGGGAGCCTGTGTACTTTCTTTCCATCCCGGTCAGGAGCTTCGCTCCTTCCCATCCACAGAGGGTTTATCTCAGGAGCTGTTCAGGTTATTCAGTCAAAATCCCGGTCAATGACACTCTTTCAAATGCTCACGCCCGGGCTTGAACCATGAACACCTGATCGCCAGGGCAATGTGGTAACCATTACACCAGCGCGGCTCCCATTTGGCCGTGATAGATGATACATTTGGTAGAAAGTGTTTGCCGGATGTTGAGGTACTTTTGTGGCATGAATGGAGAATTCTGGCCAGTACGACGTCCAAGGGTAAGGTTGGTTCAAGAATCTTTGCTGATGTAGGAAGTTATGAAAGATTGGGTGTGCGGGTTAAAGTGGGAAAACGTTTGATGGCAGCGATGATAGGTGATCTCTCATTGGTGTCTGGGACGACATCGGATCTGGTGAGATTTCAGTGGATGAACCCAGAGCTGGTTGAATTGAATCACTTCCAGACTTTTGAGGATGACGTGTCATAACTGTCAACTTGTACGAATTTTTCGTACAATGTACATATTTTTGATACCTTTAGCAGTGTACGGCCGTACAGACTCGTTGTACGGATTTTTCCTCCCTCCCAAAAAAAAAAAAAAAATTCGATTTTTTTTTTTTTTTTTTTTTTTAAATTGCTTTGCTTTGCTTCGTTGTATTTTATTTTTGTCGTTTATATCATGAAATTTTGTGTAGGCCCTACAAAAGCGGTCGAGATTCGCTGCTTTATTTTTTAATAAAGTGGAATCTATTATCACTTGTCTAGGCTACCAACTCTTCAATAATTTTGCTACGTTTTTCTTCCTAGATTTGATATTCTGTTCATAATTTGTAAAATTTGTTGTTGTTGTTGCTGTTAGCTGTTTACTTTGCTTTGTTGTATTTTTTTTTTTGGGTCGTTCTCTTAATCTTTCCAGTTATATTTTGATCATTTAAATATTTCCAATAAATTAATGTCATAATATTCTGTGTCGGCCCTACATAACTAGAAAAAAAGTTTGTTTGCGTAAACTTCGCTGCTTTATTTTTCAATAAAAATGTCCACACAGACTGCAGGAGGTCCATGAATGCAGACACACTCATTTCTTTTTTACAGTGTAAGATTAACATTGATACATGCTGTGCAGACTTTAAGCCCACAAATGCAATTCTGCAAAGTGCTAAAAGTGCATGTGTTGATTATAATACAAAACACTGCATCGAAAGAATAGTACCTCACGATCACTAAGTTTTTTATATGTAAAGAACAGCATGAGACTATTAGCATGTTTTATACCACACTAATTCAAATGCTAATAGATTTGTATATGTCATTTCTCGTTTTAAAACTGTATTGTGTATAATTTATTAATATATTTTTTGCGTAAGGATTTTTGGGTGTTTGTAAGGATTTTTTTGGTCCGGCGTACAGAATTTTGTCTCAGGAGGTTGACAGGTATGACGTGTGTCACGAGAGGTTAATTAGTGTTTAGATGATAGTTAGATAAAAAGATGTATCAGGTGATACACAGGATACAATTGCCAGATAAGAGTTCTGGTCTTAACAGATATGCCCCAGTCTCAGAAATGAGCACTGGTGTTTGGTTGTCATAGAAATAGTCAGACTATAAAGTTATCTGGCCCAGATGGTAATAAGAAGTACCAGATACTTAGACGTCTCCTCTCAGCAACTATCCTATGTTATGTTATGTCTAGGGAAATTAATAAAAGAAAGTAACTTCAGCCCAAACTGTAATGAGTTACTCAAGTCTTGGATACAATTAATCAATTTATTATATGTACATTAATCTCTCTTCTTTTCTCTTTTGGAATGGGAAGTATGGTATGCAATACAAATAATAATGAAATTTACAAAAGAAATGTGTAATACACACAATTAAATTTTACATACAGAGTGTCAATGACTCCTTCCTCTTGGGAATAATCAATTTATAATAAAATGTAATGAAATGATTAAGAACTTGGGAACCGCAGCAAAAACAAAGCTGCTGCAGATCTTCAATATCTGTTGGACCTCAGGCATAGTTCCACAGACCTGGAAGGAAGCAATCATGATACCACTCCTAAAACCAGGAAAAGACAGTTCCACGGCCTCCAGCTACAGACCAATCAGCCTTACAATCTGTCCCTGCAAAACAATGGAACGTATCATCAACCTCAGGCTACAGTGGTACCGTGAAAGTGAAAACCTTATTGTACCACCGCAGGCGGGCTTTAGGTAGTGTTACTCTACCGAAGATCAAGCAACTTACCTTTCCCAAGAGATTGAGGATGCGTTCCAAGATAAGAAACTGGTACTAGCGGCATGGAAAGATCTAAGGAAAGCATTTGACAAGGTTTGGAAAGAAGGACTTCTGAAGAAACTGAGAAACTGTAGAGTGAATGGTAGGATGTACAAATGGGTGAAAGCATACTTGCATAACAGAAGAGCCCGAATACAACTAGATGGCGTCAAGAGTAAGAAAATTCTACTGCGTCATGGCGTCCCTCGGGGGGGGGGGGGGGGGGGGGGTTCTGTCCCCCACACTTTTCCTAGTCTACATCAACGACCTGGTTGCTGGTTGCTGAACTATCACATGGAATGAAAGTGGCAATGAACGAAGATGACCTGGTAATATAGTGCACAGGTGAGCATGCAACAGTGGCCACCAAACTGCTACAAAGAGCTATAGATGCCTTAACCTCATGGGCAAATAGATGGTGTGTCAGCATCAACACAGACAAGTGCAGCACTACGCTCTTCACCCTCTCTCCCAAACAAAAAGCTGGTGTCATCAAGATAAATGAAGAGCTCCTGGGAGAAGATAAACAACCAACCTTTCTCGGAATTACATTCAATGATAAGCTGACATGGAAATAGCACATCAACAAGGCAGCAACAAAGGCCAGGAGGAAGTTTGCCATCCTGAGAAAACTAAGTGGAACCACATGGGGAGCCAGCGGGAAAATACTTAGTAAAGTTTACCAGCAGAGCATACGACCACACCTGGAATATGGGTCAGCTGCGTGGTGTCCAGCATCAAACACCACATTACAAGAGCTAGATAAGGTGCAAAACCAGGCGCTTGGGGTCATCACGGGGGCAATGAAATGAAATGGAGAAAATGGGGAGGATACAAGCACTGAGAGAAGGCAGAGACGCGAAAGTGCTAACACAGGCAGAAAAGTTCCTCTGTATGCCGAGCCATCCAATAAAGGACAGATTCCAAAACCTAGCAATGGGGCGATTGAAAAGAAGCAGCTTTATTCACCAGGCCAAACGATTTAGTAGACAAACCTCAGACCTGCCTGAAGTTGACAGCCTCCTAAAGTCTGTGCCAGAACAAACCACTGGGAGAGAGGAGCCTGGACTACCAGTACACATCCAGACAAAAGTGAAAGGAATATTCGACAGGGATGAACAGAACAGCGTGCAACGTAGGACAGTCACTCTCAGTTTCCTGGATGATGAATACCCACAGGACCTCTGGGTCCGATTATACATGGATGTGTCAGCACAGAATGCAGTAAAGAATGGAGGAGCAGGAGTGTACATAGAATACCCAAACAACACTAGGGATACGGTGTAGTGGGTTTGATGGTATTGTATGATGGTGATATTACTAAATGTAATGTATGAGGCCAGCTGTGAAGGCTCCTGAGATAAAATGTAGTTGTGAATTGACAGAAGGCCTTTCTTGCTACCACTACGACCTCACACTTATTTTTTTTCTTTCTAATGAATGTATCTATGTAAAATGTCTAGGGTAATGATATGTAATGTGGTGTGATAATTATAGATACACCCACAGATATTTAAGCAGACTAATAATATTAACAAATGTTAAAATACACTGAACTAACTCACGTGTGTAAAATTTTTGATAGAATTATATTACATTTATTTTGTTCTGGATCAAGTTTTATGTTGACCAGAACTTTGTTTTAAAAAAAGATTTAAAAAAATTATGAAAGAAATGCATGGAATGTTACATAATAAATGCAAGAGTGTACATGCTGAAATCTGGTGGTCCCACCTCTCCGTGCTGGCGGGCAATAATAGTGGTCTCTGTCACAACGTACTGCACAGATACACTCGAGTAAAATCACCAACTGAATGGACACCGCCTTGTTGACAACTGAAAACTCACAGCTCAGATTATGAATAAAGAACACAGAAATGCTAGCAAAACTCAGCTGAGCTGCTGGCTATAGTATGGCGTCCCTGAACTTATTTCACTTTCTTTCATTTGGAAATCACCACACTTTAAAATACTGTGTCTATCATCGAACAACTATTGAGGAATGGCCCCACTTGCGCGTCTGAGCGCCGATAAAATGATTGTCTGTGGCCAATCACTGCCTAGGTTTATTTGAAATTCAAATTTCCTACCCTAAAGTCATTTCAGTCATGCTTCAGTCACGTATGGATGTTTATCTGTTAGTCTGTCCGTCTCTACTTGTTTTTTTCAAAACGTACTTGATTTTTGAACCAACCTTTCTCTCCCCTCCAAAATTTTGTCGTTAAAAGTTATATTTAGACACAGCTCCCACCAATGTCCCTTCGCTTCCCTACTAAGTAGATTTGAACACCTGCGTCTCGAGGTCGTGTTTTTTTTTTGTGCAAATAGCGACACTTTTTATTCCATACAGTCTGTCGTTGATGTGAACAACACTGTCTTTTGTCATTATCTTCAATATTATCTATCCGTCTGTAAAATTAAGAACATATTAGTTCACTGCTCAGAATGGGCCATCCGGCCAGCTAATTTTTATATTCCTAACATTAATATTACGAAAAAGTTACTTTTTAATTTTTGTAATATTCCAAACATCCGCGTTCTGCCGCTGAATTCAAATCAAAGGCTTGGTATCGCAAAAGCGACCAATAAATGACTGTGGCGTAACATATCCAAGGTCCCTTCTGTCGAGTTCCTTACTTTATGTCAACTTGGGAAACGTGACTTTTCTCCGTTTCCCCCCCAATTGCGTCTCCTTAGCCTTTCTAGTCTCACGCAATCTTTCCAGTCATATTTTTTTCCTTTTTATCCGCCGTTCCCCTCCTGTTTAGCAAGTCAATTTTTATGGAGGGTGATGACCCGCGGTCTGGGCGATCATGTACTATCAGCAGCCTACGCATTATGTTTTTATCCTTACATGTTATCTTTGGAGGTATTTTACCGTTGTATCTCTGTCAATTTCACTACATACGGTCAGAGTACCAACGGGGAAATTCTGTAACAACTATGATGCAGAAATCCAGGCAGTCAAGGTGGCAACTGAGAAACTGTTGAACATCAATCTCGGTCCACAGCCTGTAGTATTCCCGACAGATGCAAAATCAGCACTCCAAGCAAATCAGTCCAGAATATTGCCAGGTATACAAGCCCTACTTTCTGAACTGTGCAACCAGCGCAGGGTTGCCATGCAGTGGATACCGTCTCATTGTGGAATACCAGGAAACGAGAGAGCGGACCGACTCTAAAGAAGGTGCTGCAGACGAGCAACCGGATCTACCAGTTACGTACCATCAGAAGAAAAAGATGATCACATCAATCAGAAAGCCACCAACACCTACACAGGACGACTACCAAGATATGAACAGATAGAACACATTGTCATTCTGCGCCTTAGAACAGGACACTACCGTCTCCGCAGCCACATGTATACAAAATTCAAGATCGGCAATTCAGCCATGTGTACACGTGGACAGGCACCCCAGACTGCGGAGCACGTACTTAAAGATTGCCCCGAATATGATATATTGAGGCAAACCCACTGGCCCAGAGAAACAACACTGGAAGCAAAACTATACGGACCTCTGTATGAACTACAAAAGACAGTGAAGTTTATACAAGAAACAACATTGCAGATATAGACAATATATTTCAAGCAAACGAAAGAAGAAGAAGAAGAAGATAATAAAATGTTCTTTAAATTAAAATGTCACTTATACTAACTCTCGCTGTTCCTTGTCTTGAACTAGTAGCTTTCGAATCACTGTTCTTAAACTTTTAAGAGAGTCACTGTGACTTAAGATCCTGTCTTTACACATGTATTGATCTTCACAGACACTGGTATCATCATAAGTATTTTCTAAGTGTGGTCGATCATATATTATGAATCAGTCCTTTCTTTGAAAACTTATATGTATTGACTGCACCGAACTGTCAATCTGCTGTAGACAGTGGCTGGCAATTCCCATACATTAGGGTTCCCAAACCAGATTTGAGGTATACACTTGGTAACTGACTACTTCTTTGGCTTTCACAGGTATACACAGTCTTCTGCCTTGCTGACAGTATGGAATGATAAGACCTGCAACAATATAATGTTCTAGGCTAGTATCTTGCCATAAGAAACTTTTCCTAACGCAGATGTGAGGCCAGTAAGACTTCAGATAGTATTTGTTACGACAGATTGGACAGATCAAGTCAGTGACATATTAAAGGCAGATTTTAACATAAACATCTATATCTTCATTCATGAGACTCAATTCCACATATTTGTCCATATTTTAATTCAGTGAAATAGTATAGGCCTATTATAGTATTTAAATATATGCATATCATTAATTTAATCACTTCATCCTATTCTTTCCCAGTGTCTTCGGGTATTGTGCCATCCAGTAATCACGAAAGGCTTCATACGTCTCCTGATAACTATTCTACATTCCAAATCATTCCTGTGGTTTATTTCAAAAAATGTACACACTCAATGGCGTTTTCCGTCCACGAATTTTACTATATGATTCTACACCCAATACAATTCAAATATGCAATAAAATAATATTATTTACATATTTACTAATTAAGTCAATCTTACCCTCAGTTCAGAATACACTGGGCATCTTACGGCCTGGCAAGCTGCACACACATATGGATGACAAAGGTGAATGGTGGCGAGCTCTGTCTTCTGTGTTTTTAATACAATTTTAGCGGTGATTGCCTATGCACCCGCTCCTCTCCCTTTTTATACGTCCTATCCCGGCAAGCGAGAGAACACTGACGTCATAGGTTCTTCGTTCGTTCATTTTCTTGCCAAATGTGTTGCATCTAGCCAAGAGTGTTTTTAGTAAAATTATCATTAAATCCTGCTCCTTTAGACCTCAACCGACTTTCTTCATCCTGGACTTGTTTAAACCGGGCAATTAAGAGCTGTCGTTCCATATAACTGTCCTTTACTTCTGTCCGTTGTATCTTTCGCTATGGCAGACAAAACAGTGCAAAACTCCATGCGATTCATGTGTTACAGCCTCCAATCGCAATTATTTCAGGATGTACTGCACGTAAGACGAAGATACAGGTATCCGAACAAAGCTTATGCTCTCTAATATTTCACCTTGAAGGCTTTATTAGTTGTAATCCATCTGCATTTACATAATTCCACTGGAAAATCAAACACATTAGTACACTTGCAAATTTCCATCTTTGTTATGCCTACAAGCCTAAGAGTCTCACAATGAATAGTTAGCTCTGCTCTCATTGGCTAAAAACAAACCTTCGCATTACCCAATGTTAGACCGAGTTCGATTACCTAAGATATCGAGCCCATCGCTTTCACGACAGTGTCTCAGGTCGTTGTTGTTGGGGCGGGTCGTCGGTCGTAGAATGTTGTTGAAGGTCGATATTATTGGCTGTTTCCTGCATAATAATAATAATAATAATAAATTCTTTAAGCACCAAACACGGCGCATAAGGCAGAAACCAGTGCTCTCCAGGTTGTTCGTTGTGACGCCACTCCTCTTAGCTCTTGCACATTATTTAGGCCCAACGTTCTTCCTTCTCTTATTATTGTTCTTCTGAGTGTTTCTTTTGGTCTTCCTTTTTTCCTCTTACCCTCAGGAACCCAAGTGAGCGCCTGTAGTGGTAATCTGTTGTTTTGCATTCGTAGGACATGACCGATATATGACCATCGTCTTTTTCGTCGGAGACCATATTTGCCTAGAGAGTCTTCTCTTATTTGTCTAGTGTTGCTAATCTCAACAGATTTGTGATAATGTGCACACACTTGAGGTATTGTCACTAGCGTTATTTCGCAGTGCATCTTATGTATTGTGGTCGGCGATAGGTCACTCGGAAAGGCCGAGGTTAGCCGAACTGGTGTGTCATGTGACTACCGGAAAACGGGGGAAAAAGGCGCAAAATTAGTTAGTCATAAACTAGCCTTTGTCCAGGGAGGACGTATATTTTCCCTTTTGCCAGCGAGATCGCTGTGTGGTTGAGATTGTCCACTGTAAGCTGAGTGCGTGCCATATTTTGTACCTTGGAGATAATTACGTTGTACATCTAGAACAGTGTAGGGTCTAGATCGAATTATCTACAGGCCGTAGTTTGATAAAAGGTCGATGATTTTCGAGTGTGTCATTTTCATAGTTGTGCCGCTCAGGTGAGCGAGACTCAGAGTAGTCATTTTGTATAATTCGTACCTTCATGTATGAAGGCGATAGTTTAAGCTGCTAAGGCATGTTTACAGGGGTTTTCACATTATTGTATCTGATGCGCTTGATGGCCGTTTGAGGCCTTATTGTGTATAAAGTATTAAAGGGAAGTACCTGTGTCTCGAAATTCTTCGCCCAACCTCTTCTCTCTGTCTTTCTCTCCGGGTGAGACCGCACAATGACACAGTATCCGGGGATTTCCAGTTGACCGGGAGGGGAACGCCCAGTGACCTAGAATATCAAGGATTTCCCCGGGTACCACAACTTCAGGACATTCACTCATGACCCAGGAGGTTAGGGATTCCCGACTTGGCTGAGGTCAGTGACCGCTGTTAACTGTATATATTAAAGACTACATTGGTTATTTTTTTACTCACATCTGCAAAAGCCCTGAACAGACAAGCCAGTTGCAGGAAACTGCTAGCGTGTAATCTGTCAGACTACCAGGCAAAAGTATTGCTTATATATATATAATTGCCGTCTTTGAGTAGCCAAACTCTATACTGGATCAAAGCGGCTCCCTGGTGGTGACGAACGCAGGTGAACTCGCAGTCGTGTAGTGAAACCTTGCAGTATACAGCTACGAACTATTCCAGCAACTTGGCCAGGGGGAGAAAACTTGCAGTGATATTGTGACGTCATACAGCAGCAACAACATTCATGATAAGTGCTTTTTAAGAAAGGACCAAACATTACAAGATATTGTGTCACACCAGTCAGTGATTAAAATTAGGACATAAACCTCAGCCATCGTGAAGGGTACCCTAATAATAAACATAACTTTTGTGTAGGCTATTTTTATCTCCCTTTACTCAGTAATATATACATATAACAATATATACCTATTTCTTTTCTTCCTTGTGTTTTTCTGTAACCAACATAGCTTGAGCTAATATAAATTCATTGAAAAGAATTTCACTGTTGTTTCTTTCTTTTCACTACATGTTCTGTATTGCTTGGTAGTTAACTGTTTTTGTTAACCATTATCTTAATTACCAGCTGGGGGTCTCATGAGCCATATCAGTACCTCAGGAGAAGTGTGGCTGAAGACCTAACCTACTCTCAGGATCCTTGATGGGATTTGCCTCTTGACTTAACTGAGAAGAGTTTAAATTTCAGTCTCTTGAAACATTTCTTCCTTCAAGTGTCGGACTATCACCTACAGCGAGCCAAAAGACACTGTGGAAGAGATTGGTACTCTCTTTTATTTCTTCTATCTATCCTTTCTTCTACCCTGTCGCCACAACCTGTTACAGACGTTTATTTCTTATGTTAGCCATTGTTGTGTGGTGATAATCTAGGAAGAACGAGCCTTTATTTATTATTATAAATCCACACTGCAGTGGTGTAACCAGTGGAGTGTTCTCCGCGGTAAGTGGTTCCTGACAGGTATGATAGCTGAAAATTAAATCTTTGCTTTTGGGAATAGGAACAGGAAGTTAGATGTGATTAGGTTCAGCTCTGTTTGTGCCACTTCATTATCTTTTAGTGCGTCAGACAGACCTATGTGCACATTTACTGTGGTTACATTAAGATCAGTTGAATAGCGTTTAAGGAGGACCAGTAGCCTGCGCAGATGCCCAATTTTTGTAGCGAAAAGTAACCGTGTCTGTATCTTTTGTTAATAATTTAGATTTTTTAACGTGCTTCGCATTTGGGTCACCAAAGATGAGGTGTTTCCTTGCATTTGAAAGAGGTGTGTGGGTGCCGGTGACAGTGTGTGCTATTTCTTGTGTTTGAACTATGATGTGATTGTGTGTAGGTTTCTTGCTATGATGTGAACTTTCAGTTGTCGATCGAAGTGGGGGCTGCCGGATTTAAATCTGGACAAAGATTCTGCAGACATTGACTGCAAGGAATTCCAGAGTGCTCAATTCACGGTTTTCGTTAAGGCTCAGCTCAGCTTGTGTTGATTGTTGAAGAGGTTCTTCGCTACTGTTTAGATTTCTGTCTGAGCTTTTGTGTGAGTGATACAGTCTGTATTTGTTCTTCTGCTGTGTGCTTTGTTGCTGATGTTGAGTCTCGTTCACCTCACAGCTATTTCTGAGTGAAATGTGATCAGCATAGAGCTGCTCATAAACTTTTTTAAAGCTGCTCAGCTCTGCTTTTAGTATCTCTATCTCAGAAAATAGTATTGTATGTAACCTGATCTTATGACGAGTGTATAGGTAACGTAAGTGATTGTGTTTGTTAGACTACAGTCAAAAGTGCATGAAGGGTGCTCTGTCTCTGTAATGTCTCTTGCATCAGGTATAGCTGGTGTCTTTGGCTTTGTCTGTGATACCTTTTTACATTCCTTAGTGGAAGCTATGTGTGTTGTGATATCAGGGGGAACAGTGGAATAAGTGATGCTAACTTCTTAGAACTGGAAGCTTTTGCTGGAATGCTGGTAGCAGGCACATTTGAAGTGATGGCCTGTCGACAGACTCCAGCGGTATTTGCTGATTTCTATAAATTATTCAAGTCTGTATTAATCCAGTCTTTTATAGCGCACTCTGCACCTCGTACCATTACTTTATAAGTTGTGTTATACAAATAGAGGACAATCTATCCGCTGGAAATAACATCTTCTACATATGAACCAGTAACGTCAGTTCTTGATTCAACAGTTGCGCTAGATTCATAGTATCCCTTAGACAGGATACGAAGCGCTTCATATTCGAGTAAGGTTAAAAAAGTAAAGATAGCACACTGGTTATTGTTCTTGTATGATAACATCACGGAAGGCGCGGATGGCTTGCTGGTTTTTAAACCCGTGATTTTCTTTTTAATCTGTTTTAGTCACATTTAAAATGTAGTCCTTCTGTTTAGTTCATTTTGTGTTCGCTCAGGTCGTACATAAATCATTGAGAAAATTATCGCAAGAACAAGTGTTTCAGTTTTTATTCGACTCATTATTTCTTCTTATCATTTTCACCCGTACAAATTCAATTAGTCCAAGAACTACACGGCGAAGACCAAGACCGTAGTGTGGAGTACTGTGAGTAGTTTGTGCAGCATGGGCAGCTTGAAAAACTGCTCAGCAATGAAGCAGTGTTCTATCATAACGGTTCACTCCACAGATGTAATACCTGATGTTGGGCCAATGATAAATCCACAGTGGGTAGCGGAAGGACATGTGCAATACAACCCACGAATTACTGTATGGGTTGCTATGTTGGGAGATATATTAATTGGTCTATATTTCTTTCCCAACACTGTAACAGGCACAACCTACCATAATGTGCTGCAACATTTTTGTATGCCTCAGTTAGATGACATCCCATTACAAGAACGAGCATTCTATGTGGTTTCAGCAAGATGGGTTCCGCTACATTTCGCAAAAACTGTTCGGGAGTTTTTACAAGAAGCATTTCCAGGGAAGTGGGTTGGACGACGCGAGTCTATTGAATGGCCACCCAGGTTACCAGACATAACTCCTTCAGATTATTTCTTATGGGGTAACCTTAAAACTATGGTTTATGTAAACCGACCTAGAACAATATCAAATCAAAGGATAACATCACTTCCGAAGTTTAAGCCATTAGAAAGAAGGTTGCTCTACTTAGAAATGTTCAATGGTCATGTGTTAAAACTAATGAACAAACATCAAACAAGTAACCAAACAAACAAAACACCCAGGTAGTGCTCAATTGCTAATGTGTCATGTCTTTGTTCAACTTCTACCCACAAAGGGCGTGCTTATCTTCGTTTCTCCCGTCTGGATTTCTCACATCTTTCCTCTACTGCGAATCTCAGCAAACTGACCGCTTCTCCTGCGTTAGACTTTTCACACGCAGCGATGAGGGCTCGCGCAGTCACGTGGGCTGTGTCTTTATTGTGGCCCTCGCGTAGTCACGTGGGCTGGCGTACTCGCTGGAGCGTGCACATCGAAAATATATGGCGTTAAACACATAAATATGACATGAACTTGAGGGGGCCTCTGGGGTGTTTTTATGGCCCCATCACATAACTCCCTCCTGAAGATGTTGTGGTCCCCACAGCCTACTCTCCGCCGTTGGCCCTGCGCCTGATTCTTTCTGAGCGGCGAGGCTTGAGGCTCAGATTCTGTAGGAGGTACCAGCCCGGCTTGTGACCCTCTTGGTCGTCATGTTCCTCGTCGTACGTTGTTGGGCTGGCAGTTGCTGTGGTTTGGGAGATTCGTCTACGTGTACAGCGTCGCTGCTTGCTTGTGACTTCTGCTTGCCAGTGCCTGCAGCTGTCGACTTTGGAGGGGGATTTCTTCTAACGTGTTTTATACTCGTTTTGTGTGGACGGTGGCTTACCTTCCCCACAGTCTGCTTTAGATGAGTTTCCTCTTCTGAACACCGATGTGCATTCCCTCCTATCTGCTTAGGAGGAGTTTCCTCCCCTAAACGACTACCAATTCTCTCGGCGCCCTTAGGGTGACAGTTGTCAGGGTCATCTCTTGGCTTGCGCCCTAAAGGCAACCTAGTTGTAGCAGTACGTTTATGGAAAGAGCTCCTTGAGGGACAGGCAGATATCAAATGTTCTGTGGACTTGCACTTAAAGCATCGTTTCGGAAGCGGGCCTTGAGGGCATTTGGCTGCCATGTGGCCTGAGAACTCTTCACAATTGTAGCACCTCAACTTTGTAGGCTTTCTCTGTGCCATGGGTCGCCTCCTACTACACTTACATTCTTGGCCGCCAATGCCGCATACATAGACTGCTTCCATGCCCTGGACAGATGGTTTGCTGTCAAACTCTACTTGCTCGTTCCTTGCCAGACTCCGGAATCCCTTTCTGAAGATTTTGGTCTGATGTACGAATACATCAATACCTCCATCATCTGGCGTAATAAACCCCCATCCCCTGTCGACACTATACCACTTGCAAACCCCTCGTCGCCAGGTCGGTGCAACTGCGTTTGTTGTTACTGTCAGATCACGGCTTTCCTTGTCAACAGCCTGACTCTCACCTACAAGAAGGTCTAGTTGAGGTTCCTGCTCACACACCCCCTCATCGTGCTTTGGCTGTTTCCGCGGTTGGCGAGGTGTTTTCTTTCTTTGCGCCTCCTCTAGTGCTGGCGAACTGGTCTGTGATAGCTGTGCTAGCTGGGACTTTAGGAGAGATACTTCTGCTTCGAGTGCGTCCTTTTCAGTGTGAGTTTCTACACTGGCTACATGCACTAGTGTATCAGGCTTTTTGCCTTCCAAGAAAACAGCATATTCCCTAGGCCCCTGACTCACGGCCTGGAAATCCCTAGTCATCTCATTGACTAGTTGTCGCTCACTGTATGCTGCTTGAATTATTTCAAGCAACTCCTCGGGGCTGGCCTTGGCTCCACCACGTATCCGTAGTTCTCTAGATACCACTGGTGTAACATTATTCCAGATAACATCTACCTTGTCTTCTGCAGTTGTAGCAAAGTTGATTTTGCTGGGGAGGTTATAATGGTATCCTAAAAGAATGAAAAGGTGTCTGCTTTAACCGTGTGAGGTCAAGCACATGTAGGCCCTGACTCTATAAATGATGATGATGAATTATGTGCAGGGAACCTAACGCTACCTCCCTAGGTCTCACACGGTCACTGTTCTGGCTCTAGTGTATGGTGTATGGTGTACCTAGTGTCTAGGGGAGAAATGAAATGATGGTACACAACAGTCAAACACTTTAAGTTTCTATAAAGAAGATAATAAAACTAGCAGTTAAGTTTTTCTTGAAACAAATCTTCTTTACAATTTATTTTGCCTGTCCAGTAATAGCTTTTGGACAGGTCTTTGAAAATAAGGACAAGATAGTTTACAGAAAAGAACAATTAAAATTTTGGGACAATTTGCCCAATAACTCAAAAGTTAATATGTATTTATATATATGTCTTTCCTGTAGGAAATATTAAAAGAGTTCACTTTATTCATCTAAAGGGAGAGTCACTGTATATGAGGGCTATGGTTTCATCCTACCCCCATAAACGTCCTGTGGATTGTTTTGAAACACAAGAAACTGTCAGAGATGCCCCAGATGTCTAACACATCACCTGGCAGTCTTGTTGAAAGATATTTCAATGTGTAGTTGCAGAAAGTTTCAATTTCACCACTCGCCAAAGCTCCTACTGTTATCTTCGACAGCATATAAGACTGGTTGGAGACTGGCTGGCGTTTATTAGTACTCAGCAGGTTTCCTGTCACCAGCCGGCAACAGGAACATAGACTTTCTGCAACAAAAGGACACCCTGGCCTTTTACATCTGATCACTTATTCTAACACTTAATTTCCTACGTGGGTATGGGGTCAGCCTCGCGTGCCTTACAAGTGCACTCGCCCCGAATTGTACAGGACTCCCACCTGATGTGACCACACCTCAGGTCCTTATAGCAGATACGCCACTGTACGTTCACATACTTTTCCTCAATACAATAATGTGGAGTAACCACATTTCCTTTGATATGATATTCTCTTCTTTTCTTTTCAAATATATTTGCTTCAGGCATGTTAAACAGTGTTCATTGAACACAGAGGCTTACTAATCTATTCTAATACAATAATAAGACAACATAATCATAACAACATACATCAGTTAGATACCGTTTAATGTGAGGTCTCAACAATGTCTGCTCCCGGCATGTCCTTCACTTTTTCCCAATAGCAGTATCTAACTTTGTAGTTGGACCCAACATATTAAATTTCATAAAATATCCTTACCACAATCCAGAAATATATTAACAAATGACGCTGACTTTGTGAAGAAATGGCCTCAGCTTCCTCCGAACTGCACAGACTGTGAATTTATTCTTTATTTAAGTTTAGAATTAACACAGCTGTTTCTCAGCGTATCTGAATAAAATTTTTAGTTCAACTGGCAATGAATAGTCAAAGCCTTTTGCTAATATTTACTAGCACTGGCCAATCGAAACGTACGACTACTTGAATTCAAATGCAGTTTGAATGAAAAACCAAAATAATTTCGAATAATTTCTGCGTCTGGTGGTCGATTGGCCAGTCTGCTTTAGTCATGCCCAATACAAAAAGATGTTTCGTTTAGGATTACATTTTTCCTACCGCTTCCCTTTTCAGTCATACTCTTTTTCCCCAAGCGAATTTGAATGTACCTCCCTGCCTCTCCCAAGCTCACGTCCCCCTAACGTTACAAAAACATAAGCAGGAACGCCAGTCTGTCTGGTCGAGCGTTCGTAGATATTAGTGTTTCTTCAATAACTTATCTAATACTGGGACTATCATATTATTTAAAGTACATTCTTGGTCAGCGAACTCTACGTCATACTACCATATAATTCTTATGGGGAACTTCATAATGGTTTAAATTTCTAATTTTTTTCATAGTGAATCGTCAAATAAAATTTTGCACAAGACCGCCATCTTTCCTCTCCTTCATCTCGCTAGCATGTATTTTTCAAATACTTAACTTGTTTTAGTTACGTCAGAAATGCTACCACTAGGATGAAAATAAAATTGTCTGCGTGGTTTTGCCTTGGCTGGCTTTTCCGCATCGTGTGTATATGCGTTGACTACCAAACAATGTAAGGATTACTACTAAATTTTGCGTTAAAGTTGACAGAAAGCGTTAATTCAGATAGTTATTTTGCGGCACGCTTCCGACAATCGTTAATTATAAGGCTAGACTACAAGGTGTATGCAGCAGATCGGGCAAATGTTAAATATTAGTAGTGTTTCTCGAAAACGAAACTAAAAGCGTGTCAGACTTTTACCGTGAAATCGTTCTATAGGCTTAGCACTGTACAAAAAGCAGCGCTGCTGGCGTCGAAGATGCCAACCGTCAGACACATGCGGGCTAATGTATTTATTATCATTTTATGCCTAAATCTTACTGAATTGAGCGTTTATTCTCGCAGATTTTGCTACAGCAGTAAAGGGCGCTACCTTCCACACGGCCTCTACGTCTTTCACAAACTCTTGCCAAGTGGGACTTGCCTTTCCACCACATCGCCTTACCTCCGGCACCGTCACGTATACTACTTTCACAGGCGCATTGCTCTGGCCCTCACTTTGCACTACTGATGTACCCATCACTGGTATTGGATCTGCATCCTCGCGCTCCCCTCTGCTCGGAACACGTGTACTCCTCGAAGCCATCTTGCTGCAAGAATGCACTGCTGGGTATTTACTTCAATATTTGCCCGTTTGCTGTTGGCTCGGTGTCACTGTCTGCCTATCCTGCCGACGACGCCTATTGTGATAGGGTGGGCGAGAGATGATGATGCTGTTGTGATATGTGATCACTTTCTTGCACACTCGCAACCGACCCGATCAACAATAAAACTCTGATTCTAAGGCAGGGATTGTATTTATTCATACAACCCAGTCAGTGACCCAAACCCACAAAGCAAACTAATGAACAAACATCAAACAAGTAACCAAACAAACAAAACACCCAGCTAGTGCTCAATTGCTAATGTGTCATGTCTTTGTTCATCTTCTACCCACACAGGGCGTGCTTTTCTTCGTTTCTCCCGTCTGGATTTCTCACATCTTTCCTCTACTGCGAATCTCAGCAAACTGACCGCTTCTCCTGCGTTAGACTTTTCACACGCCAGCGATGAAGGCTCGCGCAGTCACGTGGGCTGTGTCTTTATTGTGGCCCTCGCGTAGTCACGTGGGCTGGCGTACTCGTTGGAGCGCGCACATCGAAAATATATGGCGTTAAACACATAAATATGACATGAACTTGAGGGGGCCTCTGGGGTGTTTTTATGGCCCATCACACACACACACACACACACACACACACACACACACACACATATATATATATATATATATATATATATATATATATATATATATATATATATATATATATATATATATATATATATATATATATATACGTGAGAACCCAGAAATAGTGCTTTGTGGACAGGGGTCATTAGCGTTTTTTTTTTTCAACATGCAACACCGGATATGTACCAAAATGACCCCTGTCCACGAAGCACAAATTTTGTTTTTCCTAGATGGAAGGGAGGATAGTGAGATTCGCTTCCGTAGGTAGGCGGTGGTTCCTTTGGGTTTTATTCTGGTTGTCTGGTTATCTACTTCTTTATTTCTCCTGAGCACCTGAAACATACTGTTATGTGTGTATTATTTATTTACTGATTACAGGCCTCGGGTTTCCTTCTTTATTTATTTAAATGTGTATGTCTGAGTGGAATAGCCGGTGAAAGAGAGATACGGGGATATCTGATTAATTGGTTACTTTTACTGAAATTAAGAAATGTTTTGATTTGAAAACACTTTGAGAGTTGTATTATTGCAAGGCAGAGATGTAAAAAAAAAGGCAATAATACTTATTTCCTTGACCTGATGAATTAAAGATTTCGTTCGTCCCTTGCCAGAAGACCTTCTTCCATCTTAGATGGCTGAACTGACTTATTTTTTGCTGTTGTGGTTTTAAGAATTTTCCACAGGAGGGGGTAACCCTCCGTAGTTGTCTGTTACGGTATGCATGGTAGGTAGCAATGTTACTATTCTTTGCTCCCCTTTTTTGGCTACGGTATCACGGGAGTTTTTTTTTTTTTTTGGTTAATTTTTTTTTTTTAAATATTTGTGGAAATATTGCTTCTTTGCTCATTCACAAGTCACACATTCCAAGAATATTTCCCACTTGCAATAAGAAAATAGATATCTTCTCTAAATAAATTTTAATGAAATCATATGAAATTCATAACAATGTTAAAGTATTTTGTTAGATTCCGTAAATACAAAACATATTCAGCTTTAGTATTTAAATTGAAGCTTAGGTGAAAAAAATGTTAAACCACTGTATGGACTATCCAAAATCACAAAACATAAGTGGTCTTCGACCTTTTTGGACCATCGCTCAGTCTTCAATACATGTCTTTGTTCATGTCGAAAACATCTTGGTTTGGTTTGGTTTGGTTTTTAAGAACCATCTTTATTGCACACGGGCAACTCCATCAGTGCTGCGATCTCCTCCCTTAGATCACACAATGCGGGGTATAATCTGGCCTTGTGTTCCCGGTGTAGCTGGCCAGGTTAACTCCTTGACCAGATTATACCCGGGGGTTATGCACGGAAGTATATCTGAAGTCATCATTATATGACCACCAGCTATGCACAATGCTATAATATACATATGTGGAAGTGATTCTCTGTCTGTGATGCTATATTACACACTAATTGACTCTTGAAACCCACACACTTCCAGGGATTCCACGTGTGGTGAAACTTGTTGAGAACTCAGCACTGCACACTAAGCTTGAAGGAGTGAGCCCTAGACGTAACTCTTTGGCTTTGACCTGGTTGACTACATGCAGGAGGATCTCATTGTGGACCCAATGAAAGGCAAGGGGGAGCTAAGAAGTGGCTCTGTGCAGGACGTGACAGTTTCTTTGGGAGAGCCCAGAACCAGAGCACAGTATTTTAGCTCTGCATATTTGGACAGCCCCCTTGGATGGCGGGAATGTACAGTATGCCACGAGCTTCTTACTAGCATGGGGTCAGATGTGACGAGCCTTTAAATGGAAGCCAAGCTGGAGAAACTGAAGCTCATGACTCTTCAACTCAACAAATTTCGGAATGACGGACAAGCCACAGGAAAAGCTTAGATCTACAATGTAGATAATACCAAGGATTCTTCCACTTGGTATTGGCTGCATAAGAGCGAGATGCTCAGCTGCCCTAGTTAAACAACAACAACCCAGTGTATCAAGTGGCCTAAGTCAAGTTTATACCTGAGTGGGTGCGGGTATTATGGCCTAGGTCAGCTTATACCTGGGTATAGCTTTGTCAGTGGTTTAATCTGACCTGCTACACCGGGAAGTAAATGGAGCAGCGAGACTGCTCAAATTTGTTTGGATTGGGTTATCAAAGGGAAATAACGCAACATTTCTGTTCTGTACTTTCTTTTTTGTTATTTCCCTTACTATATGCGTGGCTAACACAAGTGTTTATCTTCGTAGAAAGCGATTAAGGAGAGTTGGACATGGAACTATCTACTATATCCTATAAAGACGTAAAATCTGAAAGGCATTCATTTTGAAATGTGCGTTTGAACCTATTTATACTGAATGGACCCTTAAAATAATGTTTAGGTCTCAGTGAACCACTGCACACACGCGCGCACACACGCGCGCGCACACACACACGCACACACACATACACACACACACACACACACATACAGAGTATTGCTCACGGTACGTTGACGTGATCAGTAAATTATAAATGTAATAATCCAAAAACAGTTGTTAATTCTCTTTTGAGCAGAGAATGATTTTTTCAGTGGATCTGTTTATTGTGACCAACTTATTAACCTTCTAGTTTTGCGTGGTTCCTTCTCCCCATAAAGGATATCAACTCTAATGCAAGTTAGTACTGAAGTTAAAAGAAACTTAGTTTTTTTTTCCCTTTTTTAAAATTTCTTTCTTGATTTTTAAAAAATCTGTTCCAGGTAGGCCTAAAAGTCGAATCACATATTCCTACTCTACAAGAAGCTAATGAAATATGGTATTTCCGGATGGAGACACTGAAGTCTTCAGCCTACCGTCCTTCCCCTCCTGGAATACAGCGCTGACCAACTTTGAACAACCTCTCCCCTGTCTCTCCCCTGTGTGAATGTACCCACATAATACTGTACTTTAGAAATGTGAGTCGTGAGAATGTACCCGCATACCAAAAATACAGATTAATTGTAGACGGATTGACCGCATGAGTGAGTGTCGGTATACAGAATTTATTTATTTTTATTTATTGTTTTATTTATTTTATTTTATTATTACTTTTTTCCCCCATTTACTAGCTTGTTTGTTTCAAAAAAAAAAACCCTACTCATTTTTTTTTATTATTATGCTTGCATACTGTAAATGAATGCTGTTATGGTAACTTTAAAATGTTGCATGCCTTTAAATTAATGCTTAAAGCATCATGTGGGAATGAAAGGATATAGTATGCAAGATTAATGAGAGTGGAAGGGCAGAATGTTAGACGGGCCTGCGCGCCCAATTCTTTACCCTTCGAAAATAAAGTTCGTTCGTTCGTTCGTTCGTTCGCACAAAAATACCGAGAGTGCACTCAACCACGTGAACACACTCTTATTGCGCACTGTCATACGGGGCTGCTCGGGCTCTCTTCACTACTTCGATCGCTAACATGGCCCTGCGCGCAAAGTTTTAAAAAAAACCGTTTATTTCTTATTTTCAATTACAATCTTTGATGGAAGCCCTAGCGACATCACGCGGAACCCTAGGGTTCCGTGCAACCCCGATTGAGAAATCCTGTTATAATTGTTGTTGTTTGTTGTTGTTGTTTAACTAGGGCTGATGAGCTTCTCCCTCTTTAGCAGCCAATACCAAGTTGAAGACTCCTTGGTATTATCTACACTGTAGATCTAGGCTTTTCCTGTGGCCTTTCTGCTATTCCGAAACGTGTTGAGTTGAAGTCATGAGCTCCAGTTTATCCAGCTTGGCTTGCATTTAAAGGATCTGGTCCCAGGCTAGAAGTAAGAAGTGCTGTTATAATATAATATATGTCCCGTATAGTTCCTGGGGGTCTCTGGGGGGAGAAGGACAAAAAATAGGCCATGGCTTCCTCAGACAAGTCATAAGAGGCGACTAATATGAGTTTGGGAAGCGGCTGGCAGCTTCATTGGGTCAAACATGTTGCTACAGAAACGATCACTGCAAAAGCACATGAATGCTGTCGTGTAGTCTTCTTACAGGGGGACCAATGGCAGTGGTGCCTCCATGCTCCGTAAGGAGTGAAAAGAAAACAAACGATGATGATGATGAATAGTACATATTTCTGATATCATACTTACTTGGTCGTTCCTCTTCTACCGTGAGGTGTAGAGGTTTAGAAGAGAGAGCGCCATACCATCCTATCGGTTATTGATGACCGTCTTGTTCAACGTCGTATATGTCACGTTCAATAAAATATATGTACAATCATCACAGCCTTGTGTGCTGCCAGTCAATAACCAGTTCATCACTACTTGTTGGTGTTCGTGTTGAAGAACATTTATGACATTTTCGTTCTATCAAAACCATTCGCGTAAATAACACTCTTGAACGTTAGAAACGAACCCAACAGTTGTCTTCCTCCTGGCCTGGTTTCATTCTAGTCCTCGGTCCTTCAAAGATGGTCTAATGTTGTCCTCCCAGCGGACTCTGGGTCGTCCTGGAGGTCTGGATCCCTGGCTCTTAGTTTCCCATGCTTGTCGTGGTAGCCGATCTTCTCCCATTCTGATATCATATTTGAAATAATCATCGTTCGTTATTTTTTAAAAGCTGGAGATGGCAACCCGAGTGCAGGCCCCCTCCCCCCCCCCTCTAGGCGCGGGGCCCGATTGGTTATTGTTATTGTTGAACCGAATCACAATCATTGCACTCCGGGCAAACCCGTAGGTGCTCAGTCTCCCTCAGCATATGTCGAAGGGTATGAATGTGTCGCGGGTTGTCTCCCTAGCTCTGTAGTAGTGGTTTATGTGGCAAGTTTTTTTTTAATATGATGGTGTTGCCAGCCCAATTCATAACTGTACATAAATAAGCGTTTCGTATACGTTAAGTGCAAATATTTAAAAATGTTACAACTTACCCGTTCAATTATGAAATGGGTCATTATATCCAGACTTTGATGCATATCTTGGCCGCAGTTTATCCTGCAACTGTTTAAGATGCAGTTTTTTCCCCAGCTTGTTAAGGTTATGTGGTGAAGTGGGATGTTATAAATATTTATAGGGGACTTAGTGTACTGACTGAGATCAGCTGTGAAGGTATCTATATCTAATAAGTGTAGTGTATTATAGATAACCTTACTTGCTGCCACATATATATATATATATCTCAGTCAGAATTATTCTGGAATAGTGTGATGACTACGTTGTATGTCTAGGGTATGTGTATGATGAAGTGTAAGTCATAACAACAACAGACGGATAAACAATTTAATTTATTCCACCACACTTGACAACACTGTGACACTCACATACATATAACACTCTAAAGGATAACTTAAAGGAGTCACTGATAACTTTTCAAATAACAATATGTATTCATTGCTGTTATGAATGAATATGTGTCCTGATTCAATTACAAAGGGAACCAGGAATCACAATCAATTTTACTTACAAGTTATATGTACAGAATTTATCAATATGAATATAGTAGTGACATATATTATTAAAAGTATCCTATGTGTGTCAGTTGTGTAGTGGTAATATGAGGTAATACTGGTTTTGTTTTGTTCAAGCTCTGTTGGTATTTGTCATCATGACTTCAATAGTTTGTCTTTAGGGGAACTATTATTGGAGATGTTCTCAGTTCCTGATATTAACACAATTTAATTCCCCTCTTAATGTTATTTTTACAAGGTCATTTTAAGCTGGGGGTACATAATTTTGAGCTCAGCTGGCCACATCAGCTTATCTGGCGTGATGGCGGCAGGAACAGAATCCTCTGCTCGACTCTCCCCTCGGCTCTGGAGACACCTCACTGATAGCTAAATGGACCCAGGAGTATGCTGTCCGACTCTGGATTCAGCAAAGCTCTGACCAGGTGCTGCTCAATACCATCAAGACCACGGTCCCTGAAAACAAGAAGGATGTACCTTCTACTTCATAACTAATTTATACTCTCTTTTTACACTGAGCACAATACATCACAAACATTGAGTTCAGAGCGTTAGGCCAACTGTCAGCTTCATCTGAAATATTTTATACCAGTATTTACCTCCTTAATGGTTACCACGCCTCTGCACTTCCAGCATTATTTCTGTCTAATCAATAATCTAGGTGTCAGTGTACTGTTTGGCCATTCCATGCAGTTTTACTTTCCTCCGACACCTTCTGTTCAGGCTGGAGCATTATAGGCTTTATATCATGTTTGCTACTGAACTACACATATATACAGGCATAAATTAACAATTCACATTCAATTTTCATTAAAAGATACTGAATGTTTCAAGCTTACCACAATTCATGGAAACAAACACAGATACGTTGATTAGCAATGAATTCTGGCACAAAATACTGGCACAAATTCCCATCTGCTTATGTTCCAGGCTTTTATTTAACACAATTATGAGCTGGCTTCAACGCACTGTTGCTTTATCAAGCTTATTTGACTAGTGGTCTCGAACTAACGCTCCTAAGTGAGTATATCAGCGAGTCTAGCCAATGGAGCCACGTTTCGACAAGTATTTGAAAAAATTTTAACTTCCTACGTCTCCCCTAACAACCAAGGATAGCCTTTATAGCCCGACTAATCGTGTTTAGCCTTACATATCATTCCAGCCAATCAGTTCAAATGTAACTTGTGGCCCATTTCCCGTACAATGGTGGTAAAAAAAAAATCTACCACTGAGCGATTCTGATTTTGGGTGTTGTCTGACAGCACTATCATTTTATTTTGGCTATAACTTGTTAATTCCTAGAATATTTGCATAACGTTGTACATATTCTTTGTCAGCAAACCCTAAGGAGCCCAAATATCCAAATTTAAAAGAGCTAAGTGGCTGCGTTCAAAATATGCAATTTCTAGGATAGTCGTGTAGTTGTTTTATTTTTTTTTATGTGAGAACCGCCACCTGTCCTGCTGTACTGTCAGACTAATGTCAGGATTTCGGACATAAAACAGTAGAATGTCAGGTTTCTCCAATAAGCGTTTTTCAGATTTTAAAACCTAACTCTGGGAAGGGTAGTGAATTTATCACTGTCCGTCTGAAAAAAAGTTAGTGCATGTAGTCTTACACTCGTGATGGCAGCATTTGTGTATCGCGCGACGCGTGTTTAGTGTTCGGCTTTCTGCCTCTCCCTTCTCGCTATCCTTTAGTCCATCTGTCTTTTGTTTTTGGTAACATAGTGTAGAAAAAGACATGAATGGAATTTAAAATTTAGGTCAACTTGCATATTTCAAGGTTTTTCTTAGAAAGGCAGCACATTTTATTGTGTGTTTGGGAAACGCGTGTATGTTGCAGAAGGCCTTTAATATCAACGTGAAAGCGTTACAATTTGCCGACGAAGTAGAAAAGAAGGGGGATTTCGAGTACTGTCATTGTGACAGCACTGTTCTTTACCATTCTTCTTCCTTTATTTATTATATGTATTTATTAGGCTTTATATTTACTTGATAATTTATATATGTGGATTAGAATATTCCACGACATCTCCCCTCTTAAAACAGACATTATATGTCAGTCCGTTATTCTATATACACATAGAGAAATTTATTATTAGTTCTGGGGTTTACGGTGATTCTCATCACACGGATGGCGGCTTAAAAAATCCGCTCCCAAATTTGTTTTTCCAGATATATACTCAATGCTAAAATTATATGGAACCAAAAGTAAAGACCATCGGAGTAACCTGGAGTTCTCATGCCTAGCCTGTGCTAGAAACGATAAAGGTTTGTGGTCTGTTTGCAACTTAAAGGCCTTCCCATACAGATAAATATTGAATTTCTTTATTGCCCATATTACTGCAAGACATTCTTTTTTGCTAGTTGAGTAATTGATTTCAGCTTTATTCAATTTTCTGCTAGCATATGCCACTGGGCTTAATTCCCCCTCCAATGCATCGGATTTCTGTAGTAGAGTTGCACCTAACCCAATATTACTTGCATCCGTCCTTACTATGAATTCTTGACTTAAGTCAGGTAATTTCAAAATAGGTTTACTTGTGAGCTTTTCCTTCAATTCTTGGTAAGCCATTTCACATTGTGGGGTCCATGTAATGCGATCTGGATGTCCTTTACGTGTCAAATCAGTTAACGGTGCACATATGGAATTAAAGTTCCTGATATACTTCTGGTAGAAACCACATAATGAGACAAAGGATCTCACGTCCTTCTTGGTTTGTGGTCTCGGGGCTTTCTGTAGTTTCTCTAAATTCTTTGGGTCAGGGGTCATGTTTCCCTGATAAACTGTGTGTCCCAAAAATTCCAATTCTTTACATCCAACGCAACATTTGGTGGGTCGGGCTGTTAAATTTGCCTCCCTAAGTCGATTAAACAGCATGTTCAGAGAGTCAATGTGTTCCTCAAATGTTTCTGTGGCTATCAGGATATCATCCATGAAATTTGTTATACATGGATTATTCAGAGGGTCCAATAATTTTCTCATCATTCTAGAGAAGACACTAGGCGCATTCTTCAATCCAAATGGCAATCTATTAAACTCATAGTGTCCTTCTGAGGTACTAAAAGCTAGGTAGGGTCTAACCTCAGGCTTTACTGGAATCTGATAGTATCCTTTACTCAAATCCACTTTTGAGAAATATTTAGCTTTATTTAGTCTGGCAAACAGCTGAGTTGTATCCGGCAATGGATCCACCTGTCCTTCTGTAATAGCATTCAGTCTCCTGTAATCTATACAGAGTCTATGTTCTCCAGAGGGCTTCCTTAAGAGTACCACACCGGAACTATATGAGGATTCACTGTGCGAAATAATTCCTTCCTTCAACAGATAGTCTATCTCTTCCTTCAAAGCTTTCTCCTTAGCAAACGGAATCGAATATGGTTTCATACAGACAGGTGTGGGGTCTATCAGTTTCATATCATATTCCAATAGGTTTGTATGCCCTGGTCGGTCTGTTAACACCTCTGCATGATTATTTAGAACCTGTTGCACTCTCTCTTTCTGAGTTTTCGTTAAATGTGTACTGATTTTTACCTGTGCTGCTGTCTCACAGGGGTGTAATGGATATTCAAATGATGAAAGTGGTTCCTTTTTCATCTCCATGGCGATGGACAAGGTCAACAAGTGTGTCTCTTCCTGATGTTCTCTTTCCAAATATTTCTTCAGGAGATTCACATGATAGATTTTTTCTTTCCCCTTCTTATCTATCTTATAATTTGTTCTAGATACCTTCTCTAAAACTGTATATGGACCCTGCCATCCAATTTTTAACTTATTCTGACTCCCGGGCAAAAGAAGCAGTACCTTCTCTCCCACAGCCAAATCTCTGTCTTTCGCCTTCCTGTTATAATAGGCAGCATGTTTCTTCCTGGCTTGTTTTAAATTTTCATTGGCAAGTTTCCAGCCAGTTTTCAAACGAGTGGTCAGCTCATTCACATATTGGTATGAAGATGTAATGTTTTCCTCTGCCTTTTCATCAGTCCACGTTCTTAACAAAGCTTCAAGTGGACCTTTTATTGGCCTTCCAAACAATAATGTTGCCGGGGCCATACCGGTTGAACTATGGGGTACCTCCCGATAAGCAAAGAGGGCGGCGTGCAGGTACTGGTCCCATGTATCTGGTTTTTCGTGTGCCAACTTTCTCAGGATCGACATCAATGTGCCGTTAAATCTTTCCACTTGGCCGTTCCCTTGGGGATGATACACACTACAATGGAAGTGTTTGGCCTGGAAGATCCTGAAAACTTCTTCAGTTAGTTTTTCCTTGAACTGAGAGCCATTATCAGTCAAGATTTGATTGGGAAAGCCTAACCTTGTGAAAATTGTGAGCAATGCCTCTGCCACATGTTTAGAATCAATCGATGACAGGGCTACTGCCTCTCCCCACATAGAACAAGTGTCCACCAGAGTCAGAATGTAGCTGTTCCTTCTCTTTGGTTCGGGTGAGAGGTCCCACAAGATCCACGGCAACTCTCTCAAAGGGTGTTCCCACTATGGGCATTTCCCCCAGAGTTGCTGGTGCAGTCCAATGTTTAGGTGCTACTCGTTGGCACTCTGGACAGGATTTTACATATCGTTTGATATCTTCAGTTATTCCTGGCCAGAAATAGTGACAAGCTATTCGCTGTCCTGTTGCGCTGATTCCCATATGACCACTGAAGGGAATCGCATGCCCTAGTTCCAACACTTTAGTCCTATATGAAGTGGGAAGGACCAGCTGTCCGTGACCATTGGATTCAGATCCAGCCTTCCTATATATCAGTTTGTTCTTCATATAAAACTCTCCCTTGCCTGGAGGTGTATGAGATTTGGGCAACTTCTTGAAACATGGCTTGAGTGTTTTGTCCTCAGCCTGTGCCTTCCTCATCTCATCTGGATGAGTATTTATTGGATTATCCTCCTCCTTGTTTGACTGTGATCTGGTCTGCACTGTTGCCAATATCACAGGTCTCTTGGGATTCCCCAAGAAGACATATCTACACCCCAATATCAGAGGGTAGATTGGCTCATTTATCACTGCTGCTTTTATGATTCCTTCCACATATCGCGTTTTCACTTTTATTCGGGCGACGGGAAGTGTCATGGTAGCTACATCCTTGGTTGCAGTTTGAATCTCCACTGTTTCTGTGGTGTATTGATCGGCCTGCACCAGGTGAGAACTCACAACGGAATCGTAATCTAAACCGGTATCATATAAACATCTTATAGTGACACCATTACAGATGACATCTTCACACACTGGGGGGTGGTATGGTTCCTGTAATTCTTCAGGTTTGCCCTTTTTTTCCTTTTTCCCCGATGTCATAGCAGCAAAATGAGGAGGTTTCCTTCTACAATGGTCAGTGTCATGATTGTTCATCTTACAATTTTTACACCACCTTTTTCCTTGGTTGAAAGATTTTCTTTCATCATATTTCCTTTCATCGAATTGTGGGGTTTTATTTTTATTTTCATACCGTGGCCTATCAAATTGGTGCTTACCTTTATTTTGATCCCTAGGATCAAATTTATTAAAGTTCTGTGGTGCCCTAAAGTTATCCACTTGTTTCTTTTTATTACCTGTTACCTCTGCTTGAGCTGCTTGATACCTTTCAGCAACATTTAGCAACTCACCCAGCCTCTCTGCACCTTGTTCCATGAGAAACTTTCTCAGGTCTGGAGCCATGGACTCTCTTAGTTGCTCTATAAGGACCATTTCCTTAAGATCTTGGGTTTTCCCCAGAGAAGTCCATTTCTCCAAGTATGTCTCTATCGTGCAGAGAACTGGTGATAGGTTTCACCTGACAGTAGTTTAGCATTCCTAAATTTTTTCCTATAGAATTCTGCATTCTTTTCATATCTTAACAAAAGAGCCTGCTTTAGCATGTCATAATTTTCCTGATCACCTCTGCTCATTTTTGCAAAAACTTCATAAGCTGCCCCACGAAGTCCCTGAGATAACTTTAAGCTCCACCTTTCTCTCTCTAACCCATACGTGGTAGCTAATAGTTCATACCTATTTAGGTAGCTCTCTATATCATCGTCTTTCTCAACAAAATGATCTAAATGAAAATTCATAGCTGAGGTTGAGGCTCCCTGAGTAACCGTAGCATCAGAGGCAAAGGGACTGGCACCATTTTCAGGAGCATGGCCTTGAAACTCAAACTCCCTTAGTCGTAACTCATGTTCCCTTTGTAATCTCTTATCTTCTGCTTCCCTTTCTGCAGCTAATCTCTTGTCTTCCCTTTCTGCAGCCAATCTTCTTTCTTCTGCTTCCAATTTCTTAGCCTCAGCCTCAGCCTCAAATTGTAACTTCTTAATTTCCCTTTCAGCCTCTAACTTTCTTTCGGCTTCAAACCTTCTTTCTTCGCGTTCAATAAATTTGTCACATTCCGTAGTAACATAGGCAACCATAACTTGCCCATCTAATCCTAACTCTTTTGCAGTCTGAACAGCAGCAGATCGAAATTTGGCCAGGTCCGCCATTGTCTATCAGGTAAATTTATACAATGTCTAACCAACAATTTAATCTCTAAATATATCTAATGGACAACACAGGCACCGTGAGCTCAACCTTATTTAATTCCACCCAAGGATACCTTTTAATTCTTATATTCTCTGAAGTGAATTACCCCCAATATTTATAATAGGGAAAGATTCAAAATCCCAAGAGCGAGCCCCCAATATATGTGGTGAAGTGGGATGTTATAAATATTTATAGGGGACTTAGTGTACTGACTGAGATCAGCTGTGAAGGTATCTATATCTAATAAGTGTAGTGTATTATAGATAACCTTACTTGCTGCCACATATATATATATCTCAGTCAGAATTATTCTGGAATAGTGTGATGACTACGTTGTATGTCTAGGGTATGTGTATGATGAAGTGTAAGTCATAACAACAACAGACGGATAAACAATTTAATTTATTCCACCACACTTGACAACACTGTGACACTCACATACATATAACACTCTAAAGGATAACTTAAAGGAGTCACTGATAACTTTTCAAATAACAATATGTATTCATTGCTGTTATGAATGAATATGTGTCCTGATTCAATTACAAAGGGAACCAGGAATCACAATCAATTTTACTTACAAGTTATATGTACAGAATTTATCAATATGAATATAGTAGTGACATATATTATTAAAAGTATCCTATGTGTGTCAGTTGTGTAGTGGTAATATGAGGTAATACTGGTTTTGTTTTGTTCAAGCTCTGTTGGTATTTGTCATCATGACTTCAATAGTTTGTCTTTTAGGGGAACTATTATTGGAGATGTTCTCAGTTCCTGATATTAACACAATTTAATTCCCCTCTTAATGTTATTTTTACAAGGTCATTTTAAGCTGGGGGTACATAATTTTGAGCTCAGCTGGCCACATCAGCTTATCTGGCGTGATGGCGGCAGGAACAGACTCCTCTGCTCGACTCTCCCCTCGGCTCTGGAGACACCTCACTGATAGCTAAATGGACCCAGGAGTATGCTGTCCGACTCTGGATTCAGCAAAGCTCTGACCAGGTGCTGCTCAATACCATCAAGACCACGGTCCCTGAAAACAAGAAGGATGTACCTTCTACTTCATAACTAATTTATACTCTCTTTTTACACTGAGCACAATACATCACAAACATTGAGTTCAGAGCGTTAGGCCAACTGTCAGCTTCATCTGAAATATTTTATACCAGTATTTACCTCCTTAATGGTTACCACGCCTCTGCACTTCCAGCATTATTTCTGTCTAATCAATAATCTAGGTGTCAGTGTACTGTTTGGCCATTCCATGCAGTTTTACTTTCCTCCGACACCTTCTGTTCAGGCTGGAGCATTATAGGCTTTATATCATGTTTGCTACTGAACTACACATATATACAGGCATAAATTAACAATTCACATTCAATTTTCATTAAAAGATACTGAATGTTTCAAGCTTACCACAATTCATGGAAACAAACACAGATACGTTGATTAGCAATGAATTCTGGCACAAAATACTGGCACAAATTCCCATCTGCTTATGTTCCAGGCTTTTATTTAACACAAATATGAGCTGGCTTCAACGCACTGTTGCTTTATCAAGCTTATTTGACTAGTGGTCTCGAACTAACGCTCCTAAGTGAGTATATCAGCGAGTCTAGCCAATGGAGCCACGTTTCGACAAGTATTTGAAAAAATTTTTAACTTCCTACGTCTCCCCTAACAACCAAGGATAGCCTTTATAGCCCGACTAATCGTGTTTAGCCTTACATATCATTCCAGCCAATCAGTTCAAATGTAACTTGTGGCCCATTTCCCGTACAATGGTGGTGAAAAAAAAATCTACCACTGAGCGATTCTGATTTTGGGTGTTGTCTGACAGCACTATCATTTTATTTTGGCTATAACTTGTTAATTCCTAGAATATTTGCATAACGTTGTACATATTCTTTGTCAGCAAACCCTAAGGAGCCCAAATATCCAAATTTAAAAGAGCTAAGTGGCTGCGTTCAAAATATGCAATTTCTAGGATAGTCGTGTAGTTGTTTTATTTTTTTTTTATGTGAGAACCGCCACCTGTCCTGCTGTACTGTCAGACTAATGTCAGGATTTCGGACATAAAACAGTAGAATGTCAGGTTTCCCCAATAAGCGTTTTTCAGATTTTAAAACCTAACTCTGGGAAGGGTAGTGAATTTATCACTGTCCGTCTGAAAAAAAGTTAGTGCATGTAGTCTTACACGCGTGATGGCAGCATTTGTGTATCGCGCGACGCGTGTTTAGTGTTCGGCTTTCTGCCTCTCCCTTCTCGCTATCCTTTAGTCCATCTGTCTTTTGTTTTTGGTAACATAGTGTAGAAAAAGACATGAATGGAATTTAAAATTTAGGTCAACTTGCATATTTCAAGGTTTTTCTTAGAAAGGCAGCACATTTTATTGTGTGTTTGGGAAACGCGTGTATGTTGCAGAAGGCCTTTAATATCAACGTGAAAGCGTTACAATTTGCCGACGAAGTAGAAAAGAAGTGGGATTTCGAGTACTGTCATTGTGACAGCACTGTTCTTTACCATTCTTCTTCCTTTATTTATTATATGTATTTATTAGGCTTTATATTTACTTGATAATTTATATATGTGGATTAGAATATTCCACGACAGGTTACTTGTTCATGTACACTCCTAACTTTTAAGGCTTGAAAAAGATTTCCTCGGACTATGATCTTATGGATTTTGTTAGTAGTTTACACTTGTTTTATCCTTTCACGTCCTATACGGAAAACCTATTACTAACTCATCTTCTGGGGTCTGATCTCCTTGACGAAGATGAAAAATTATGTGGAGAAATCTTCAAAACACTCAGGGTTTTAATGTTAACATTTTGCCCACGCAAAAAATCAACCTCGCGAGGTTCTTTTGGGTGGAACACAATCACAATTTAGTTTAGTTTATTTTCTAATTTTGTCAACCACAAATTAAGGCGTCTTATTTTGAAAATTTCTCACCCACATAGCGTTTGTAATGTCGGACTGGTCGCTCATCTACAGGGGTGGGTAGTAGTACTAATTATTGACATCGCCATTTAAGGTAAATGTAACTGTAATTGATAATCCAGAAAAACTCCTTCAGATAATTACCCAATCTTAATGTGGTGTCCAGACAATTAATTGCTGAGCCGCTGGTGTAATGGCTTCGGCGTTGTACTGGCGACCAGGTGTTCGTGGTTCAAACCCGGGCGTCGGCGTTTGAAGAAATGTTTACGGCCGGAAATTTGACTGAATAGCCTGAACGGCTCCTGTGATAAACCCTCTGTGGATGGGAAGGAGCGAAGCTCCTGACCGGGTTGGAAGGAAAGTCCTCAGGTTCCCCAGCCTCGCAATGACATGTCATTGGGCCGAAGGGCTGAAAGCCTAAGTGCCGCTGGTTAAGAAAAAAAAAAAAAAAAAATTAATTGCTGATAATAATACTCCCAGACTATCATCTGCGATCTAACAAACCTCCCAACCTTGTCGGAAGAAATGCTAGCTTATCTCAATAGTCTGTCTGACTCTAAAAATTAAGCCTGCAACAAACGGTAAACCAGTGTTGATTTAATCGCATTGCTCCATCTGGCTAATCGTTGCGTGTCGATTATCAAAGGATAACATGTCATGTGCGGTCAAACCTAAAACACGGATGTTGACGAGGTGTGCTCTTCCGAGGATAAGATAATATCGGTAGATTGAGGCTTAAAGGAAGATAATGACCGGTGAATAATGACATAGAGGAGCTGAGCATAGATGTCATATAAAAATTTAACGAATGAATTAAGACTGACGTCACAAAATGCTAACTATTCCAGTTGCGCGCTGGTTGTATACACGACGAATGCATCCTCTCAAACGTCCAACCTTGCTAGCCTAAGGTTTGATGTCAAATTCCAGCAATCTTAGCCTTGTTAATTCGTCTAGTGAAGTGTCATTCTCTAACAGGCAATCATTAATTATCCAGATTAGACAATCTCTACCTAGTCCATATCCAATTTCCCCACTATGGATGCTCTTGAGGCTAGTCTGTCAGCTTTCTCATTACCGAATAGATAGATTGGTTAAATCGGCCTAAGGTTGGCCCTTCCCTCAGGGAACTACGCATGGCACTCCGTATGGGTATTGTGGTAAAGTGGGATGTTATAAATATTTATAGGGGACTTAGTGTACTGACTGAGATCAGCTGTGAAGGTATCTATATCTAATAAGAGTAGTGTATTATAGATAACCTTACTTGCTGCCACATATATATATATACCTCAGTCAGAATTATTCTGGAATACTGTGATGACTACGTTATATGTCTAGGGTATGTGTATGATGAAGTGTAAGTCATAACAACAACAGACAGATAAACAATTTAATTTATTCCACCACACTTGACAACACTGTGACACTCACATACATATAACACTCTAAGAGGATATCTTAAAGGAGTCACTGATAACTTTTCAAATAACAATATGTATTCAGTGCCGTCATGAATGTATATGTGTCCTGATTCAAATACAAAGGGAACCAGGAATCACAATCAATTTTAATTACAAGTTATATGTACAGAATTTATTAATATGATTCTTATAGTGACATATATTATTAATGGTATCCTATGTGTGTCAGTTGTGTAGTGGTAACATGAGGTAATACTGGTTTTGTTTTGTTCAAGCTCTGTTGGTATTTGTCATCATGACTTCAATAGTTTGTTTCTATGGGAACTAGTATTGGAGATGTTCTCAGTTCCTGGTATTAAAACAATTTAATTCCCCTCTTAATTTTAGTTTATAATGTCATTTTAAGATGGGGGTACATAATGTTGAGCTCCATGGCCACACTCTCTTATCTTGCGTGATGACTGCAGTAAAAGACTCCTCTGCTCGAGTATTTAAATGAGTTCTGGAGCCACCCCACTGGTTGCTATATGGACCAAGGAGTATGCTGTCCACCTCTGGCTTCAGCAAAGCTCTGACCAGGTGCTGCTCAATAACTTTAAGACCACGGTCCCTGAAACAAGAAGGTTGTACCTTCTACGTCAGAACTAATTTACACTCTGTTTCTACACTGAGCACAATACATCACAAACATTGAGTTCAGAGCGTTAGGCCAACTGTCAGCTTCATCTGAAATACTTTATACCAGTATTTCCCTCCCTAATGGTTACTACGCCTCTGCAATTCCAGCATTATTTCTTTCTAGTTAATAATCTAGGTGTCAGTGTACTGTTTGGCCATTCCATGCAGTTTTACTTTCCTTCGACACCTTCTGTTCAGGCTGGAGCACTATAGGCTTTACATCATGTTCGCTACTGAACCACACATATATACAGACATAAATTATCAATTTACATTCAATTTTCATTAAAAGATATTGAATATTTCAAGCTTACCACAATTCATGGAAATAATAATAAACAGTTTCGTTGACTGGCAATGAATATAGCACAACTCCGATCTGCCGATGTCCCAGGCTTTATTTTATAAAAAAATATACACTGGTGCTCAACGCACTGCTTCTTAGTAGGTTTATTACAAGATGTGGCAATGAACAGACGCTCTGAATTGTGTATATTCGCAGCTCTACCCAATCACACCACGTCTACACATCTTTTCAAAAAAGTACCCCTTTCTCACGTTTCCCCTGACAACACAAGATAGTATTTATAGTCCGACCAATCGTGTTTAGTCTTTCATTTGTTGCGCTCCAATCACATAGGAGTTAACATGGTAGGCTATTTCCGTAACGTAATGTTTTTTCAAACACGTTATAAAAAAAATTTTATGAGCAGAAACGATTTCATGCTGTCAGGCACCCCCACTATTTTATTTTGGCCATAACTTGGTAATTCCTAGACTATTTGCGTAACGTTTTACATATTCTTTGTCAGCAAACCCTAAGGAACCCAAATATACGAATTTAAGGGAGCTAGGTGGCTGCGTTCAAAATGTGCATTTTCTACCACCTCCTGTTTACTTCAATCCCCATGTGGTGTCTGGGTACTGTCATGTTTTCAAACGTAAACCCATCTAATGTCATCTTTCCCAATAAGCGTTTTTCAGGATTTTAAAACCTAACTCTGGGAAGGGTAGTGAATTTTATCACTGTCGAATTGAAATAAAGTTAGTGCATGTGGCCTTACACGCGTGATGGCAGCAATTGTGTATCGCGCGACGCGGGTTTAGTGTTGCACGTGTCCCTGCTTTTCTGCCTCTCCCTTCTCGCTATCCTTTAGTCCATCTGTCTTTTAGTTACGCCGTGTATAAAATGGAATGAATGAAATATTAAATTTAGGTCATTGATCAGCTTGCGTATCTCAATGTTTTTCCAAGAAATACAGCACACGTTTCATTGAAGAAAGCGGGTAATAATACAGTAGGCTTTTACTATCAACGTGAAAGCGTTACAATTTGCCGACGAAGTAGAAAACAAGGAGGATTTCGAGTACAGTCATTGTGACAGCACTGTTCTTTACCATTCTTCTTTCCTTTTATTAAATTTATTTGTTAGGCTTTGCATTTACGTTTTAATTTATATATGGGGATTAGAATAATTCACGACAGGTATTCATGAGTTAAACACGCTACACTGAGAAAGCTCAATGCACCTTGATAATTCTCAATATTAATTGTGTAACAGTAACATTAAAACAACCATGGGAAGTTCCCGGGATTCTTTGTTGAAGTAACAAAGAGTAAGATTACTGCTCACCCAGGCATGTTGTACAAGGCAACTAATATAAGGTTATGTACGGGGTTGTGAACCTCATTACGTGGAACCCATTGTTACAGAATCCACCGCTGCAATAGCGTGAGAGTGCTTGGTGCAAACTTCCCGCACGAGGAAAACTACAGTAGTGGCTTCATACTCCATATGCAGCGAAAGGAAAAAATGAATGATTGAGAAACAAATGTTGAATGACTGGATATATGAATTAAATAATGCATTAATGAAAAAGTGAATGAATTGACACAAAACGAAGGCTGAGAACCGGTAACTTGACATTTTACGTGCAGCATGTGAGAGAAAATAGCTTCTTCCCAATATAGGTGTTCTACGCCTATCAGAAATGACTTACAACCTAGGTACTAAATCCGAATTCTCGAGTTGTCTGGCGAACGCTCAGGGATCGATTAGCTGCACCAGAATGAATCAACGCTATGATTCCCACTGTCGTGCAACATGTTCAGAACCCAGCATTGCTCACTAAGTTTGATTGAGCCTCGGGACTTAACTCTGTCTTTTACCTGGTTTACTGATGCATAGAGGCATATCTGAAGCCATCCTTATAGGACAACTAGCTATGCACAATGCTACAATATACATATGTGGAAGGGAGCCTTTGTTTGTGAATTTAATTACACCCTCATTGATTTTTGAAATCATCTACAAATTTTAGGAATTCTCCCTGTGGTGAAACTTGTTGAGAGCCCAGTATTGCACACTAAGCTTGGAGAAGTCATGTGAGCCCCACACGTTATTCTTTGACTTTGGCCTGGTTGACTGCAAGCAGAAGGATCTCAATAAAAACCCGGTGATAGGCAGCAGGAGCTGAGAAGTGGCTCTGTGCATGGCGTGACAATTCCTTGGGATAGCCCAGAATCAGAACACAGTATGTTAACTCTGCATAGTTGGAGAGCCCCCTTGGAAGGCGGGGAATGCACAATATGCCACGCACTTCTTACTCAGAGCTTGGGATCAGATATGACGGTCCTTTAAATAAATGTCAGCCAAGCTGGAGAAACTGGAGTTCATGACTTCAACTCAGCACATTTCGGAATGGCAGAAAAGCCACTGGAAAAGCCTAGATCTACAGTGTAGATAATACCAAGGAGTCTTCAACATAGTATTGGCTGCTTAAGAGCGAGAAGCTCAGTAGCCCTAGTTAAACAACAACAACCTGGTTCACTGCATGCATGGAGATCTCACAGTGGATAGATGACATGTGATGGTAGCTGGGAGGTGGCTCAGTGCAGGGCGTGTCGATTCCTTGGGAGATCTTAGAACCAGAGAGCAGTTTTTCAGCTCTACATCTGTGGAAACGCACGGGGAAACTAACCTCATCATGTTAAACAAATAGTCACAGAAACCACTGCCGCAAGAGCATGTAACTGCCTTATGCAGGCTTCTTGTGGGTTATCTGCCGGTGGTGGCCACGTGTTCCATACCGAGTGCAAAGGGAAATTATGATGGTGATAATATTTATAAAGTCCCCAACGGATAATGTGGAATGCAGTTAGCTGCTCCTTGCTCTTTTCCCCTGCTATCTTAAAACCATATATACTTGTAAGCAGGGCTGTGGAATTGGAGTCGTGGAGTCGGTAAAAGATGTCCGGACTCAGGCTCCAAATTTTAATGCCTTATAACTAGTTAAAAAAAAAAAAATTGTAGTCGAAGCCAGGAGTCGGACGTGTAAAATTTCAGAAGTCGGAGTCGGAAAATTTTTTGCCCGACTCGCCAACCCTGGATTTAAGGAATCTTTAAATGCGTGCGAAACCAGGGACTTGATGAACACACTGTACGTATTAAAATATCCCCTCATAAAGCTGAGACCTGCTATAGTGAGATCTATAACACTCCACTCCCCAAGTGTACAATCTGCTATGGGTTTACCTAAACCTTTACGATAAATGTGGACCACTTTTTTTTTTTTTAAGCAACTAAGATATTTTGGTCATGTCTGCAGAATGGGAGAAGATCTGCTGCCACGGCAGGTAACGGAGGCTAAGAGCCAGGGACCCAGACCTCCAGGACAACCTAGAGTCCGCTGGAAGGACAACGTTAAACATTCTCTGAAGGACCGAGGACTAGAATGGAACTAGGCCAGGAGGAAGACAGCCGATATGATAGCATGACACTCTCTCTTCCAAACCTCTACACCTCACGGTAGAAGAGGAACGAGTAAGTGGGCCACTTTAAAAAAAATTTAACCACATGTGTCAATGCAAGTTAAAAAAAAACAAAAAAAAAACTATAATGAACAGCAATAAATTCCGTAGCAAATCTCTGGAAATTTTTCACGGTTAAAGTTATAACGATAATATTGTTCGGTTCCAAATATTGCCATTTTTTCCGGATCACCGTATCCTCTTTCTTTCATTCAGGGGAGGAAAAAAAAAAAACGTAAATAAAATAACGATTAAGTTTACGACTTTGGAAGATTTATGTACCGCATCCAAATGTTTGGTTTGATAATAAAAATGTCTTTATATTTACGATACAACATTGTGGTTCTACGGCGCGAGGCAGGGATTCTTAACCCTTTTTGTGTCATGGCTCTCTTTGATTGTCCAGTGAAGGGTACCGGCTTCTTATAAAAAAAATTTATATAGACGCATAATTAACAATTTTACATGTAAAATATTAGGTTATGTACACGGGTCCTATATAATCAATTCACGGTTCACGAACCACATGTTAAGAAGCCCTGGCGTAATGTAAACGGCGGATCTATGAGCATGCGCATACGATTCTTTGAGGCAATTAAAAAAAATATATAAAAAGCGAGATATAGCAAGGATTCCGGCAATTTTGGATTAGAGTGTTTGTGACGTTAGGCTCTGAAGAAACAAACTTGTGAAAATGACGTCATAGATGTATGTAATTACTGTGTTACCAGTTTCCTTCCTCACTACAGTTCCTTTCTTAACTCAAGAGAATATACTCAAGAGCAAAGTCAGGTACACATTTACAGCTGGGTAGACTGAAGAGTGTCGATACCGTGAATCAAACCCGACACTTTTTCCGCGAGAGAGCAGCGCTCTAACCAGTCTGTCAGTCGGACGCTCGTCAAAATGTTTAGTTCAGGTTAAAGGTCGTTGTTTCGACAGTATAGACCGTACTGTGATATGGAAAATCCTGAGACATTATGGAGTCCAAGAGAATTTCATTAAAATCATCCAAGATTTCTACCAGGAGACCTCATACAAAGTAGTACACAAAGGAAAACTTAGCCTTTCACAGTACACAGTAGGGTCAGACAGGGATGTCTGCTATCACCATCAATTTTTCTCATGGTCATAGACTGGGTTATTGTCGTAAAGTCGTGTGTAAACCCACTTCTTTGTTAATACACTACGTCGATATAAAAAAATATGCACAGCCAATCCACGTTCAACAGACTCTGCGACAGATTAAATTACACGAAGTCAAGTTCCCGCAAGATGGCGGCAGACAGAATGAATTTGAGAAAAAAAAGGAAAATTACTGTTGCTTCGGAACTCGTTCACGAAAAGTACGAACAGGCCCGGCAACTAAAAAGGCGAAAACGCAGAGAACCCATCAAAAGGGTTCCTTATGCAGTATCATTTACCTGCGTTGACCTATATATGGGGGCGCATTTTATTCAAATACACACACAAACACGAAGGCCAGCTCGAACGACAGACTGCAGAAGAGAAAGTTGTCAATATTGATTCCTGCATACCTGCATACCGGGCAAACTTGCTTCACTAGTCGAGTCAAAATCTGGCTTGTATAAATCTTAGAGAGTTTATTCGTGTCATCCAACCTGAGGTCGTATGTTCGGATCAATCCAGCTGCCTGGAACTTCGCAGGAGCATAGTGGTTGTATCGGAGCTACATCCGTAGTGCCCCTCAGTCTTGGGTGGGCTAAAGGAACGATAATCAGCGGGTGTTGTGTGCATCAAACTAAGAAGGACAGAACTGTTTTAAGAGATGAGTACACATTAGTACCATTTCCGTCGGCAAGTGTGAGCAATTAACTGTCAATGAAGAAAAAGGGATTTAGCGTAGTGAGAGACAAGATTAACAGCACAGCTGATAAATTTTCTGTAACTGATTAACAGCACAGCTGATATATGTATAATTTTGTTCCTATAATTGGAAGACTTGTTGTAAAATATATATATATATATATATATATATATATATATATATATATATATATATATATATATATATGTATATATATATATATATATATATATATATATATATATATATATATATATATATATATATATATATATATATATATATATATATATATATATATATATATATATATATATATATATATATATATATATATATATAAAAATTTGTAAACTTACAAATCCATTACATTCCATCTTCCAACATCCACACTTCAGCACCAGAGTAGATAGTGTATATACTTAATAAATAAGGAAATTGTATTTGAACGACTTGTCAAGTTTATAATTGTTAAGTGAAATCTGTTTCCTTGTTTTAATATCACACTTAGTTACACAGCGGGGTGGCATTTTATGACTGTCTCCACTCTACTAATTTTTCAAGATCAGATCATTCACAGCCGTAACTAATTTGTGATACCAGTAGTTCTCTCATACACTGGGACTTCACCATTTTCCTGCAGAAATTCTTTTTCTGTATTGTCAGTACTATACTGATCCTAGATACAATTAAAACCTCACGCTACAGTTATGAGACAGACAACAGAGGGAGAGAAAACTGGAATACAGTGGACATTTAACAAACAACTGGAGGACCTAGACTATGCAGATGATTTGTGCCTTCTATCACATAGACAGCAAGATATGCAGGAGAAAACAAATAGAATTAAATAATAAGCAGCACGATTTGACTCAATGAAATAAATCAATGAGAATAAATAAAGTTATTGAAGAAGTAGAAAGCTTTATCTATGTGGGGAGTAACATTGACAAAGGAGGGGGAACAGCTGGTGACGTCTGCTCAAAGATAAATAAAGCCAGATGCGCTTTTAATGCCCTTCGACCAATATGGAACTCCTCAGCTATATCCAGAGAGAACAAAATTAGAATCTTTAACTCAAATGTGAAGTCAGTCTTGCTGTATGGCTCAGAGATGTGGCATGCCTCAAAGAGTATCACCTCCAACCTACAGATATTGGTAAATAGATGTCTCTGACGGATCCTCCGTTTAAGATGGTCAGATGTAATAACAAATATAGAGCTAAGGAAAAGATGTGGGCAACAGCCAATACAAACAGAAATTAAGGTAATAAAGCTGGGATGGATAGAACATACACTCAGAAGAGAAAAATCAAGCATAGCCAGAGTTGCCCTTGACTGGAACCCACAGGGGAAGAGAAGAGTGGGGAGGCCAAAGAGAACTTTGAGAAGAACTGTTGAAGTGGAGGCTAGGAAAATTGGAATGACTTGGTCACAGCTGAAAAAGACAGCCCAGAGTATAAATCGATGGAGAGCAACTGTTTTACCCTATGTTCCACATGGAACGAAAAGGAAAGATGATGATGATGAAAGGAAGTTGTAGTTCTTTCACTCATTTCACTACCTTTCTGCTCCCTAATGAGCATACGCCTTATGCCAACAAACTTAGGCCAAGTTCTTCTGCCCTATGCCAACCGTTCAAGATCTGTCCATGTCTTCCTTCGAAAGAGGAACACATAATAGTACCACTATAACTTACCAAGCAAATTAGAGGCGAATAAAGAGCATTGGGCGTGGGGCCAATTACCCAACGCAGGAGAAACTTTAGCTTAGGCCAGCCTTTCTCAACTTTTTTACTCTGGGGAACCTCTGAAATAATTTTCAGGTCTCTGGGAACCCCTGCATAAAATTTATTATATCTACAGCTCATGGTACTTTAGCGTGATCAATAAGTTGTAAATATAATAATTTACTTACTTAGTCGTTCCCCTTCTACCGTGAGGTGTAGAGGTTTGAAAGAGAGAGCGCCAGACTATCCTATCGGCTGTCTTCCTCCTGGCCTGGTTCCATTCTAGTCCTCGGTCCTTCAAAGATTGTTTAATGTTGTCCTCCCAGCGGACTCTGGGTCGTCCTGGGGGTCTGGATCCCTGGCTCTTTGTTTCCCATGCTTGTCGTGGTAGCCGATCTTCTTCCATTCTGCAGACATGGCCAAACCATCTTAGTTGGGACTGTTCTACTTGGGTCTGCAGGGGGTGGGATTTTAGGCCTTGAAGTATCGTCTGGTTGCGGACCATGTCTCTTCTTGTTACTTCAACCACCTTCCTCAGATACCTCATTTCTGAGGTTTGGATCTGGCTTTTATGGGTTGTAGTCATTGCCCATGACTCGCATTCATATGGCAAGACTGGGACATAGGTGGAGATGTATACAGCCATCTTCGTTTTCTTACCAACCTCTCTCTTGCTGAGGAATCCTCGATTTATGGCCTGAAAAAGTCTCCCAGCTGCTGCTTTTCGAGTGACCAACTCTTCTGTGATGCCTCCCTTTCCGTCTATAATAGCTCCGAGATATTTAAAGTGGTCGACCTGCTCCAGGACCTGTTCTCCCAGTTTAATCTGGTGTCTTCTTTCTTCTCGTGATATCACCATGGATTTTGTTTTAGAGCTGCTTATGACCATCCCTCTCTTCGCCAGCTCTTCCTTCCAGATTTGCAGGTTGGATTGGAGATGTGCCTCTGATTTAGCAATCAGGGCAACATCATCAGCAAATGCCAGCTCTGAAATACATACCTGTCTCATCTTCCAGTACCCCAATGAATACTTTCTTGTTCTCTCCTTACATGCCTTGATGACGTCGTCCATGAGGAGTATGAAAAGACAAGGTGACAGGATATCACCTTATCTTACACCAGTGGTGGTCCTGAACTCTTCTGACTTATGTCATAAGTCAGAAGTAAATATAATAATCCAATACAAATTGTCCATGCTCTTTGAGTAGAGTATGGCGTTGACTGTGGATCTGTTTATTTTGATCATCTTATTATAAGTAGGCCTGAAAGTCTTGTCACAAATTTCTACTCTACAATTTCTATTTCTACTCTATGTTAAAGAAACATGGTATGTTGCAAGAGTGAACACGGTCTTATTGCGCACTGCCATACAGGGCTGGCTCGGTCCCTGCCCATCACTGCGAGCGCTAACATCGCCCGGGGCACAAAGTTCAAAAACACGAGGTTTATTTATTTTTGTCCTATCACGATCTCTCGTGGAACCCCTAGCGACCTCTCTCGGAACCCTAGGGTTCCGTGGAATTCCGGTTGAGAAACCCTGGCTTAGGCTATAGCAATATGGACAAGTCGCAGCGGCTTTCTGATAGGGATTTGTCATAATATGAGCAAAGACACTCTGGAATTGTCACGTAAACTAATGTCGTTATGACAAATTATGAAGTGCAGACCAATAATTCTACTATAACTTTATGATTAATGGCCCGAGCGGAAAAAAAAATTATTTTTCGGATTTGAACAGAAACTACAAAAACGTGTAATTATGGCAGTGGGAAATCATTATCTTTGGTAATTGATGAGGAAATAAGGATTGTGTCGAAAAAATCGCACAACAACATTGAAATCTCACGAAAGTTACAAGTACAAAAGTGAGCGCCGACGCGGGCCTCCGAGAAGGTAAGTGTTAAATCTATATAAGGGTATATAAGCCCGCTCAGATTCAATTCTGGGCTTTCAAAATTTCATAGCTGAAAAGACGTCCGGAGGACTGACCAACGCTTGTCGAAGCCACATAGCCACAGCCCATAGCTGAGAAAAGCAAAGCTGGCCTGCTTGTGAAAAGACTTGCATACATGATAAGCTCAGATCCGTAACTGAATATAACCTGAACAATGCTGAACAGCGTAACGCAATTATAAGTCGTTGTCAGGGCTAGACAATACTAGCTATAAGAGCTTACAGTCCTTTTCAGGGCTTAGCTTTAAAATGCTAGATGCCAAAGAGTTCGTCTTCTTCTTCCTCTTCTTCTTCTAATGCTTCTTCGCTTCCTTAGTTTCCTTCGCTCAATTTAAAATTTCGTTGATTTAATATCTTTAATAGGAAACCAGTTTTGGCATGACATAAGACCAAGGGAAGTAATCAAAGTAGAATAAAGAAAAAATTGTAATTGATATCTATAGTCTAACGATGTATTTTATTGATTGTATGACGTAGGCTTACTTCTTTGACTGACGTGACCACTGCCGCATGGAATATGTTGTCTAAATGAGGAATCTGATCAATAGTGTCCCGTCATCATCTAAGGATCGTCTTGGTGATAAGAAACAGATGCCATAATCTGTGCATATATTTCAGGTTCATATCCGAGAGGATCACAACAAATGTTTCTGATAAACATTTGGATTCTCTACCGTGCAATGGAGTTCGTGCACTGTGCTGAGATCCTCCTTGTGTGATCTAAGGGAAGAGATCGGAGCACTGATGGAACTGCCCGTGTGCAATGAACATGGTCTTTAAAATCAAAATCAACCCAAACCCAATATATGTTACAAATTGAATTCTCCCGCAAAATATAGCTATCATGTCCAACAAATTATGACGCAACAAACTTGAATGTTTAGGGCACGGCCCTCTAAACGTCATTTGGTCCCTTTGCAGCCCCACATAAGAACCGAGGTTTGACACCCCTGTTCTACGGGCATACAGCAGTGAAAGGCATATACAACACTCGATGACGCCCATTTTAATTTTGTGAGTTATTTGTTTGGATGTTAGAATCTGTCTCATGTTGTTGAATATAGTATTTGCCAGTTCTATTCTCTTCTTGATTTCTGTTTCACGCCTACTATTTCTGCTATTACGTGTCCTAAACTTGAACGACCCTTTACTTGGTTAGCTTCTTTCAGTTTATTCTTACTTATAAAGCTGACTTCTCGTCTGCTCTGCTACTTGTCATAAGATAAAGGTAACTGTGGTGTCTGCCCATGCACACCACATGTTAGATTTATTGAGTTTGAGTCAGTGCTGATAAATGCGGCACTATTTGCAATATTGAAAGTGAGATGCACCAGAGATATGACGTATCATTGTTATGTGTAGGACCAAGGTGTTGACGAAAACCCTTGAGCAGTGTGGCAGCTGTGTTTTGGCTGTGTTTTCATTTGCGTTCCATTGGGAACCCATTACGAAGTGTTCCCCTTTCTTAAGGGATGTGGATTGTATAATAAAAGGGATACTCTTGGAACAGAGTTAATCCTGTCATGATGATTTTCTGAGAATATGAATCAATCTTTACGAACGGATATGTGTGCTACAAGTGATATAAGTTTATTAAAGGATATTGAGTTCGTTTATGAAGGAAAACTGTCTTATTTCCTTATCGTTGATTGGGTCAGTTAAAGAGCTAGTATTTATGTTGTGGATTTCGGAAGAAAACATATAATCGTTAGGAGATTTCACCCTTGACGTAACAGAGTAACGAGCAGTAATATGTAACAACAGAAGCAGCAATCAAATACAAAGTAACATAATAAGTATAGGTTTCGAATGTGGACAGGGGCGCTATTTACCTGAAATAATAATAAAACGAACACGCAAAATGTGGAGACAGCGCCCCGCCACAGTAACCATTTATTTTAAATGCGAGGGAAATCACCGCTACAAGAACACGTGACTGCCTTCCGGCTCCAGAGGGAGTGAAAATGAAAGTGATGATGATGATGATGATGATGATGATGATGATGATGATGATGATGAAAGGTAAAGGTAATCCCGCAGCAGATACTGCTGGAGGGAATTGAAGTGTTAGAGACCGCCATATTTTGTGCAGCTTTTTTTTTTTTAAGAGGTGTGGGGTCACCAGTTCTTTTCCTCGCTGCGTTGACCTTTCTTAACTCAAGGTCAGAGTTAAGTATTCATTTACAGCTGTGTAGACTGGAACTTCATAGCAAGTAAGAGAGAGAGAGAGAGTTCTTCGGTGTTATATAAAACCAATTCTGACATATGGGAGTGGGTCATGGACAATTAGTAAACAAGTAGGGACGGCACTAGAGACCATAGAAATGTGTTTTTACAGAAGAATGTTAAAAATACCATGGACAGCCAAAAAGCGAGTGATGAGGATGTCCTGATAGAGGCCAAAGCGAAGAGGAAACTTATCTCACAAGTTAGAAAGAAGTGATCCACTTTTTATTTTGGCATGTTATAAGGAGAGGAAAGCTGGAATATATCGTAACAACAGGTAAGATTGAAGGAAAAAGAAATAGGGGAAGACAAAGAGAGCAAATACTGGACAGTTTGACATCGTGGCATGGAAAGAAGTCAACAACAGAATTGATAAATTGTACTGGAGACAGGAAGTTGTGGAGAAACATGATCTCCTACGCCACTAGGCATGGTACTTGAAGAAGAAGACAGGAACGTGACGCTACCAGGTTTCGATCCTGGAACCCGGTAATTATGCGGCGACAGGAAGGCGCTCTAACCGGTTTTCTAATAGGACGCTCTTGCAAATGTTCATATTATTCGTTTTCTCATTGTTAACGCTGAGTCCATATTCATTGTTATGTTGTTGACTTACTTCGTTAGTACTTGTAAGTCAGCGTACAAAGCTGTTATCATCGGCGTATCTAAGATTGGTTATTGATCTTCTATATCAGGAGTTCTCGACCCTTTTTTTTTTGCCCATGTCCCCCTTCTGAGCGTCATTTGCCTATGTGCCCCCGCCCCATAGTCGCTGTTAGCTGAAAAAAAAAGTATTTTATCATCTTACTGTGGCCCCGTAGAAATATGGTAGAGCTCCCTGGGTAGGAAGAGAGGTAGGGGGGGAGGGCAAACGACGCACGTTGAGAACCACTGTTCTATATGAGACGCTAGTAGTAAAGAACAACAGAGCTGATAGCAACACGTTGCAACAATGTTGTGATAAGACATGATTGCCTACGATAATCGTCAAAATGTAATGAAGAAGACGAAGAAGAAGAGGAAACAAATAAAAGAGAGGAGAAAGATGTAAAAGAAGAAGAGGAGGAAGACGGAAAAGAGGAAGAGGAAGAAGAAGATGACAAAGAAAAAGAAGATGAAGAAGAAGAAGGTGGAAACGAGAGGAGGAGAAGAAGAAAGGTAAGAAGAATGAGAAGACAAATAAGATGAAGAAGAAGTGGAAGGAGGAGAAGAAAAAGAAGAAGGAAGAGAAGATAAAGAAGAAGAAGATGGAGAACGGAGAAGATCAGAAGAAGAAGAATAAGAAGACAAATAAGAAGAAGTAGGAGGAGAAAAAAAAGAAGACGAAGAAGGAGACGAAATGGAGGAGGAGAAAAAAGAAGATGAAGAAGAAGACGAAGATGAAGAAGAAGACGAAGATCAAGAAGAAGACGTAAGGAAGAAAAGAAGAAGGAGAAACAAAGAAGAAGGAGAAGAAGAAAGAATGTACCGAAACTGAAGCATACAAAAATTAGGCTTAACTTAACACTGTAGACCTCAAACTTTTCATGGCTGCACCTTGCATATCTCCGCTTTAATCACCGGCATCTCGATTCCTATTACACCCCTTTTTTTTTTTTTTTGGTTTAGTATACTGCTCCTGAAAAGGGCATCGGGGAATAATGAATAGACGGATTATTACCAGCGCGACGAACTCAGATCCGGTGGGACTGGGACATTATAATTTGATTGACAAGCAAACGAGAATGATTGATGCCTTTTCTCACGGAGCGGGTAATCAAGCAGATGGGAGGAGCGACGCGGGGAGAGAGAAAAAAATGGTGCCACCATTGGATACAGCGCGTGTGAACGGAGTCTCGGCGCGCGAGCGGTTGAATGTTTTGCGTAGGGGAACCACAATAGTACCAACGGTCGCCTGATTACCGAGCACAAAAGCGAGTGAGTGTGAATGTTGCTAGACAATCTGCATTAGGCTTGCCACTCGGGTCCCAGTTACCCAGTACGCAGTTTTCTTACAACGCACAGAAGAAAGGCTGGGAAGACTTTGTGTGGATTATTTTCTAATGTGTGCAGACATTGTTTCCGTAGAAAATGTGCTTTACCGAAAGTTAGAACGTTGTTTTTAGCCATTTTCTTTTCCAGTGTGTTGGAAATACCGGATTTGAGAAGACAGTTACATAAAGGAATGTTTCTTATAGCTCATAATATGAACTTAAAACATAAACTTAAAAAAACTCGGTATAGAGACACTGTTACCATCGTAACCAATCTTGTAGATTTCACGTGGATGAATCCTGCTCAGTTCAGTGAGGATGTGAATCAAGGTCGCACGCCTTTTTCCCCCCACTGATTTTGTTTTTTTAAGACTTGTTTTTGCCTCGGTAATCGCAGCTTTATTGCATTAACAGTTTTGGACTACAGCAAAAATGGCATACAGCCACAATCAGGATATCTTTACCTGCAGGGCTTCTCGGAAACAGGTAACACATGTCTCCCGTTTGGCACAGACTCTGTTTATTTTCCTGTGTTTACTCTGCTCCGTGTTTGCCTCCGAATCTGTTAGAACATGTGAACCAATCAGATCAACCATGTGCAGAGGTTTGGGTTACAACGTAACGGGTATGCCTAATCTTGTAGATCATCCAGATCAAGAAGACGCGATTCTCCAACTGCAAACATTCACCCCTTTAATTCAGTACAACTGCTCGAACCGTTTGAAGTTCTTTTTGTGTTCAGTATACCTTCCAATGTGTACTGAAAAAGTCATGACACCAATAGGACCATGCAGGCCTCTATGCGAGAGCGTCCGAGACCGTTGTAAACCTGTTTTACATGAATTTGGTTACCCCTGGCCAGGAGCTCTGAACTGTTCCAAGTTTCCTGTTGAAAACAATCATGAGCATATGTGCATGGAAGGCCCTGATGGCGAGCAGGATATGCATATGGTACCACCAATACGACGACCAAGTCGTCCCGAGCAGACAACAGATTCTACGCAGACACATGCCCCAGGCATTCAACTGCCTCCTGTACAGGAGTCACAGTTTCCAGACTTACCCAAACAAAACTTCAAGCCTTGCGTGCATCTGGGATATCGAAACTTTATGAAATACACATACATAAACAGAACAGACCGCTGTGCTTTGTTGTGTGACCAGAACGATGCATTCAATGATGACAACAAGTATTTTGCAAGTGTGTGGATGGCAGTTTGGTCTGGTCTTTGCTTCGTGTCAACTTTGTTCACAATGCTAACCTTCATGATTGATTCCCAGCGGTTCCGCTACCCCGAGCGGCCGATTATCCTGATGGCTATGTGTTACAACATTTACAGTATTGCTTACATCGTCAGACTCATCGCTGGCCGTGATGACATCGCATGTGATACCGAAAGCCAAAGTGGTCAAAACATTCTAATCCAAGAGGGCCTGGAGAATACAGACTGCGCTATAGTGTTTTTGCTGCTCTACTTCTTTGGAACTGCCAGCGCTCTCTGGTGGGTTATACTTACCTTCACGTGGTTTTTGGCTGCTGGGCTCAAGTGGAGTCATGAAGCCATTCAGGTGCATATCAATTATTACCACCTGGCAGCCTGGGCCATCCCGGCAATTAAAACTATCATTATTCTAGTGATGAGAGACGTTGATGCCGACGAACTCACTGGCATCTGCTACGTTGGTAACCAGGACACATCGACTCTAATGGGATTTGCCATAGCACCACTTTTGATCTACCTCATCATTGGAGCATGTTTCCTAGTTGCCGGCTTTGTGTCGCTTTTCCGATCCGTGAAGAAATCCATTCGGACTTCTGATAAAGCTGCCAATAGCAGTAGCAGCAGCAGCTGTGGTGCTGCCGGTAAGGAAGATAAAATCGAAGCGCTTATGATCAGGATTGGAATATTCTCAGTATTATATACCGTACCAGCGGCGTGTGTGTTAGGTTGTTTGCTGTATGAATACACTTCTAGAGAACATTGGTACTCAGCAAAATCAAAAGCTTCACCTAACACCGAAATCTTTATGCTGAAACTATTCATGTCTCTCATTGTAGGAATCACCAGCGGAATTTGGGTGTGGTCCACAAAAACACTCGGCTCTTGGAGAACTCAGTTTAAAAAAGTGTTTGGACCAAAACGTGAAAGAAAAGGTATCGAGTATTCTGTACCAGTGCGTCATTATCGCCAAGTTCCAGCGAAAGCCGACATATCCTCGTCTTCGAGGGCAATTAGAACTGCTAAATCCAAACGTGGAAAATCTGATAGTGAAACCATTGTGTAATTGTGATCGGTGAAATCATCAGAAAGTACTGTATGTAAAAACTTGTTATTTTCAGTTACGTTTATCTTTAAAGAGCATTCAGGGATAATGTAGATATTTGAAGTATTTTGTTTCCTTGTGTACATGTACATTTATTACACAATTAACGCATTCAGTCTTCTTTAACTTTTTGTGGTTTTATGTTATTACGTATTTGTTCTGCAGCTGTTATGTTGAACTGTGCAGGGAAACTTTAACAGTGTTTGACCCAGTGATCTGAGTAACGTTCTCTTTATAGTTTGATAACCCACTGAATCATCTTTTTTTCTCTTCCACGAAGCCATCAACTTTTTCTATTTCTGTTCTGTTTCCATTGTCTCAAGTCCAGACTACGGTATTCTTTATAAAGGTAAAGGATACCGTTACACGCCCATTGAGGCATATTCGGAATGTGGTGTTAATTAGGCCCGTATTTTCTTGACTATCGTCACACTAGGGGTGATGTGTTCATCATCACACCGGCCACCTTAACCTTCCCAGAGCTGCTCTGGTACCTAGTTCATGAGGCTGGGTCTACCCCAGAGCTGTTTGCGGTCTAAAACATCCCACCTCAACTAGAAATCGAACCACGGACCACCGATCTAGGAAGCCAGTGCACTAACCACAGTTCTACCGCGGCTCTTGTATTCTTTGTGCTTGTCCACATTTTTACAGACTAAATAATTGACGGAAATCATCATCACTTTCCTGTTATCTCCTTATGGAGCATGAGGCTACTATAAGCTGGTAGCCTTGCAAGAAAAACTACATCTAGTATTTACATGCTGTTACAGCCGTGGTTTCTGTAACAATTTTTTTTACATAATGAGGTTGCCAACCTCATGCCCAACCTCCTTAGTCGCCTTGTACGACATGCCTGAGGGAGCATTAGTACTATTCTTTCTTTGTCTGATCACATATCCCCAGGGTAGCTTGCGATTACTAAACATCTACCATCCCAATGGACATATGGCCAGCCAACTAAGCACTCCAGTAAAAAGTATTACCACCAAAGTAAGTAAATAGGTTATGAACTGGTGTGGATCTCCTATCCTGGTCATGCAAGTGTACGAAAGAGCTGACAGACTAGCTTCAGGGGCACCTATAGAAAGTGCATTGGATATGGATAAGGGAGAGATACCGAGGGCAATTAATGATCGCCTATTAGAGAATGACACTGCAATCGATGAATCATCAAGGCTAACATTGCTGGAATTAGGCATCAACAAACGTAAGACCAACAGAGATGGGCGCATGAGAGGATGCATCCGGCGTATATACAACGAGCGCGCAACAGGAACAATTAGCACTCATACCCTTTGACATTTGTTGAGGGAGACTGAGCACCTATGGGTTTGCCCGGAGTGCAGGGACGTCGATTCTGATCAACAATAGCAAGTAAATAATGACGGAAATAGGATGTCTAAACAGTAGGCGCTCGTGAGAAATAGGCTGTGGTAAGAAAGAAACTATCGCGAATACTACATATTTTTTTGGATTGCTTAGTTGGCCAGTCACAATTCACTCTTGCAGTGAGGCGATGACGCAGTTCAGATGGTCTCTGGTTAGAATCCATGGAATCCTTATCACGTCTGTGACTTGTCTATTGTCTTGTGCAGTGCTTTCCAACCTGGAGTCCGTGGACCCCAAATTGACCGCCACAAGGACCGTGGGGTCCGTATTGTGCTGAAGAAATATTTTACTAAATTTTATAAAAATAAAATCGTATAAAATCGACTGAAGAGCAACAACGATCACTATCGCCACATTTTCAGCTCTGGTCTTTATGAAAAATTAAAAAAAAAAAACAGGAACAAACTAAATGTGGAGCCAGACCTGCGACTTAAAATATTGTCTTAGGAGCCAGGCATTCGGAAGCTTGCAGATAGTAAACATTGTCCACCATCTCCAGGAACAATGAACTGCTTCAGTGTGGTTACTGAAGAAGTTTAAATGAGGAAATAAATAAAATGATTACTATGTAAATAAGTAAATAAATAACAATTATTTATAAGCACGAGCTTTAGATGACCTGACTTTTAATAAATGCTCGCATTGTTGGTGTGTAATAAATGCTCAGATGTGTGATATGTGCATAGTACAAGTATATACCTTGTATGATGTAGAACTAACTCTGTAAATGTGTTGTCCTAATGGGGACCGCGTACGTCTAGTATAGGTGTTAATGGGGCCGCATATGCCTGGCATTGATGTTAAGGGGCCGCATATGTTTAGCATAGGTGTTAAGGGTCCCGCATATGTCTAGTATAGGTGTTAAGGGGACCACTTATGTCTAGCATAAGTGTTAAGGGGGCTGCATATGTTTAGCATAGTGTTAAGGGGCCACATATGTCTAGCATTGCTGTTAAGGGGGCCGCATATGTCTAACATAAGTGTTATGGGGGCCTCATAAGTCTTGCATAGGTGTTAAGGGGCCCACGACTTACAAAACGTTGGCAACCGAATCCTGTACATTTTATTTCTGTTTATGGGGGCTACAAATGTCTAGCTTAAGTAGTAGGGGGCCGCATATGTCTAGCATTGGTGTTAAGGGGATGCATACGTCTAGGATAGGTGTTAAGGGACCCACGACCTATAAAACATTGGGAACCGAATCCTGTAAATTTTATTTCTGCTTATGGGGGCCGCAGATGTCTAGCTTAAGTGGTAAGGGTCCGCATATGTCTAGCATTAGTGTTAAGGGGACCGCATATATCTAGCACAGGTGTTAAAAGGGCCGCAGTTTAAAATAGTGTTAAGGGGCCCGCGACCTACGAAGCGTTGAGAACCGCTGGTCTAGTGTTTTCTTTCTTTTTTTTTATGAATGCCTAACATTTACTTCTTTCCGTTAATTATTTACGACTGACAAACATCGGGTCTCCATTTTTGTTTATCCCACTATTACCGAACCACCGGGGCTAAAACTGCTAAGAAAAGGCACGCTAGTGCAGTCATCAGTTCCATTTAATAGAATCAAAACACAATTCTTCTTCTTCTTCCTCCTTGACGTTCCATACGGAGCATGGAGCTAGCACTGTAGTAGTTCCCAGGAAGCTTGCACCAAGCGTCTGCGCTTGCAGCGGTCGTTACTGTGGCAACAAGTTGCCAACAGTTATCCATTGGTCTCCTATGACCGTGGTCGGCAAACATTTTTACGCCATCGCCACTGCACACTTAAGCGCTCTTCAAAATTTTACAACACATTACAATATTTAAGTACGGCAAAGATTTAAAACTTTTTGCTATTGTCATAAGATACTTGGGAGCCGCGGTAGCATAGTGGTTAGTGCACTGGCTTCCTAGCTCAGTGGTCTATGGTTCGATCCCCAGATGAGGTGGGATTTTTTTAGGCCGCAAACGGCTCCTGGGTCGACCCAACCCCAATTGGGTACCAGAGCAACTCTGGGAAGGTTAAGGCGGCCGGCGTGATGCTGCCCACATCACCCCTAGTGTGCCGATGGTCAAGAAAATATGGGCCTAACACCATATTCCCAATATGCCTAATGGGCGTGTAACGGAATCCCACCCATAAAACACTGCTCCCATATTTTTTGTGACGGATTGGTGGATGATGATAATTTATTTTTTGTAACATTATACGTGTGAGAGCTGAGCGCTGTCCAAAGAAGGCCCTGACACTTACACAGGGCAGGCAAGACACGTATATATACTGAGATTAAGACGTGTTAGATCTTAATCCATATTTGCTAATGCCATGGAACTAGGATTATAAACACAGAAGGGGGGTGGGGGTGAGGGGGGAAGTTGCTACGGAATACTTGAGGCACAGAAGAATGCAATTATCAATATGGCAAGAACCAACTGAACAAGATAAGACAAACAGGCGTAAGACTAGCAACTCACAAGGACAGAAACAAGTGGGTCATATGGATAGCGGCTCACCGCAACGTACGGTGATTAACAAAAATATAGGTAGTCCTATAGGGATGTGAAGTGTTACATAAGTCACCTTACTAGGCTCAGATTTATGAGGTGGGGGTCAAATCCCCTTCTATTTCGCTGCCTTTGCTTTCCCTAACTCAAGAGCAGAGGCTGGGTCCCGATCGAGAAGAAAATAGGAATGACCAAAGCTACATTCAACAACATGAGACAGATTCTAACATCTAAACAACATGAGACAGATTCTAACATCTAAACAACATGAGACAGATTCTAACATCTAAACAACATGAGACAGATTCTAACATCTAAACAACATGAGACAGATTCTAACATCTAAACAACATGAGACAGATACTAACATCTAAACAACATGAGACAGATTCTAACATCTAAACAACATGAGACAGATTCTAACATCTGAACAACATGAGACAGATTCTAACATCTAAACAACATGAGACAGATTCTAACATCTGAACAACATGAGACAGATTCTAACATCTGAACAACATGAGACAGATTCTAACATCTAAACAACATGAGACAGATTCTAACATCTAAACAACATGAGACAGATTCTAACATCTAAACAACATGAGACAGATTCTAACATCTAAACAACATGAGACAGATTCTAACATCTAAACAACATGAGACAGATTCTAACATCTGAACAACATGAGACAGATTCTAACATCTGAACAACATGAGACAGATTCTAACATCTGAACAACATGAGACAGATTTTAACATCTGAACAACATGAGACAGATTCTAACATCTAAACAACATGAGACAGATTCTAACATCTAAACAACATGAGACAGATTCTAACATCTAAACAACATGAGACAGATTCTAACATCTAAACAACATGAGACAGATTCTAACATCTAAACAACATGAGACAGATTCTAACATCTAAACAACATGAGACAGATTCTAACATCTAAACAACATGAGACAGATTCTAACATCTAAACAACTAACTAACAAATTAAAACTGAGAATCATCAAAGGCTATATATATTCATCATTACTGTATGGTGTAGAAACATGGACAATGACCAAGCAATTAGAAGAAAGAATTGGGACCTTTGAGATGTAGATATATATGGGGCACGTCTAGGAAAGAGAGGAAAACAAATAGAGGTCATAGAGAACCTGGGAATGACATGAGAATTAATGAAGGAGATCAAAATTAGACAGCTAAACTATTTTGGCCAGGTATAAAAAGAGATAGCACCGGACACTGAAGATCGTAATAGAAGGCGGAGCTGAAGGCAAACGTGCAAGAGGAAGACAGCGCTATAAGTGGGAAGATAACATCAAGAGATGGACAGGAAAGTCTGTCTAAGTGCACCATCAAGACAAGAGACGGAAGACATTGTTGGAGATCCATTGCAACCGACCTTCGTTGTGAAGATGACACCTGGTGATGATGACGAGAGGGGAGCTTGGCGCTATCAGATCTCTATCCTGTTTACCACAACTTCTCCGCGATAGGAAAGCGCTTTAACCTTTTAGCCAACCGGACACTGATCAGTAACTGTCTAGCAGAAATACTTCCAAATAAATTTCATGAAAGCGAAATACCTTTTTTTTTTTTTAGAACGCTTGCTTCTCGAGGCAAAACGTATGGGTTCAAAACCAGGTACCGTTTGCTTCAATCTACCCGGTGTAAATGGGCACCTGCCTTCCCTGGAGTTAGGGAAGGCAACGGCAGCCAGGAAGAAAACTAATCACCCAATATCATAAAGATGAGACCTAGTATAGCGGAGTCTCTAACACTTCACTCCCGACAAGGAATATCTGCTACGGGACTATCTTTACGTTGTTTATCCGCAATGGGGAGCAGCAGTGTAAGACCCTATGATTCACAGGGAGCACATGGGATTTAAAGATTAAAAACAAAATGAATTATTTAATTAAGTGTAAACCGTAGTACCTCTACAACTTGTTCAGCTTGTACATTTGAAAAGGTAAAATACAAATTTATTGTAGCATTGTGTTCAGACATGGAGCCTCGAATTCTTATGTAGGTCGTCAGAATGTGAAATGAAAGATTAATTGTATCACTTTGTTAAGATCCTATAGTCTCCATCCATATGTAGGCCAGAATGTGAAATTACAGATTAATTGTATCACTTTTTTAAGATCCTGTTGTCTCCATCCATATGTACGTCAGAATGTGAAATTAAAGATTAATTGAATCACTTTTTTAAGACCCTGTAGTCTCCATCCACATGTAGGTCAGAATGTGAAATGAAAGATTAGTTGCATCACAATGTTAAGACCCTATAGTCTCCATCGAGATGTAGGTCAGAATGTGAAATGAAAGATTAATTGTATCACTATGTTCGGACATGGGGTCTCCGTCCATCGATATGTAGGTCAGGATGTCAAATAAAAAATTAATTGTATCACTGTGTTCAGACGTGCCGTCTACATCCTTTTGTAGGAAGACATGCGCAATGCAATCAATATTAAATGTATCACTTTGTTCAGACTCGGAGTCTCCATTCTTATGTGTGTCAGAATGTGAAGTGAAGTTGATTGAATCCATAATTCAATCTCCATCCATATGTAACGTATTCAGAATGATTAATTCAAAGTTAACTCTTGCACCATTCCTTATTAGGTAGACACAGAACGTGAATGTGGTATTTCTTTATTAGATTGTTGAGTCACTGGGTTGTTTACGCCTTGAATTTCGTTTGCAACTTTGTTGGGCTGACATGAAGGTCACTAAACTTGTGAGAGGTCTCCATCCGGTGGGAAGACGATGTAAGGTCAGAATGTGAAATGAAAGATTAAAAAAAAACATGAGGGGGCGGGGGGGAAAATTGTTTAAAAATCTTTAAACACAATAGACATAAGACTTCCCATAAATGTTAGGCCAAAGGGGGGGGGATGTGGTAACCATGCGGGGGGGGAACAGTGGGGGATAGACTAAATTGTATAACAAACATTCGGTAAAAGTCAAAAACATACTTTGTTCTACATCGCTTAAAAACCTTTTAGGACAGATTTACTCTAAAACAAAAACGGGTATAGGGGAAACCATTGCGGGGGGAGGGGCGGAGGGGATTCTAAAACATCTCTAAGGAGGGAGATAAAAAAAAACAAAAACAGGGGGGGGAGGGACAGTTTCGGATAATTGTTGGGGAGGGGACAGGAATTATAAGTACAAAACTCCATGAGGAAGGATTTTTTTCAGTAAAGAATCCAAATGCCGGAACAAATAAAGGGGGGAACAGGAATTAATTGTAAATACCAAATGTGGGAATGTTTTTATCTAACATCTAAAAAAATCGGACATGGGGATTATCTAAAAACTTCACTCCAAAAAACTTGAGTGTTCAGATAACATGGGAGGGGGAGATTTCTAATCAAACAATTCTTCTGGGGGGGGGGGAGGTACCAGTCATACAATGGGGGACAAATAAAAACGTTTAAATAACAGAACATTGTGTAAACAGGGGACGCGTCGTGTCTCCAGCAAAAACCGGATTGCAGATTCTAAATACAAAAAACAATTTCTGGAGTAATGGGGGGGTAGAAGGGGGGGAGGGGGACCCATTTCTAAAACATTTCTGAAATATAAATCCAGAATAAAATGATTGTAATCACCCTGGAAAAAAAAAAAATAAGATATTCAATCAGACCTTAAATATGCGGATCTAACAATTTCAACCTTATGTAAACATGAAAACAAGGGCTAACATTAATCAAAAGGGGGGGACAATGGGGGGAATGACATGAAGTAAATCCCACATTTGTTATTAAAAATCACTCCGGGGATAAAATTCAAGTCGGGGGGAACAGATTGTGTGACAATCTAAACAAATGGGGCAGTGTTGAGTGAGATAAACCATAACTATAGGGTTATTTATTTTTCATTCTGAAAAACAAAAAAAATACAATGGGTTTCTAAATTATCCATAAACGTAATTTTCATCATTTTAATAAATGAAAGCATCCTGGAAAAAAATAATTACTAACCATCATTTATTGTTTAGACCTTGGGGGAGGGGGGGGGGAACAATTTAGTTATAGGGCCCCAGGTTCCAGATAGGCACCGGGGGAGGGGACATGATTTCAATCAAGGGTCAAAAAAATATAACGGGCTGCATACAAGGAGGGGGAAGACAGGGTCGTCACGCGAACATTCAATCTTTTGAAAAAGTGGGAAAGGATAAATTAATTGTATCACTTTAGAAAAAGGTTGGGGGGACAGGGGCAAGGAAAGATAATAGACGTGGAGTCAAACAGGGAGGAACATCAATATATGTAGACCTGAATGTGGGAAATGAACGGGTGGAAAGGGGGGGGGCTGAAGATGGGATTAATTGGGGGGTGGGACCGGGAAGAAGGGGGGGGGGGAAGGGGCTTGGCGATCAAACTAAATTCTCCCATATGTGTTTCTAAATAAAGTACTTACATCGTAGAAATGGGAAGGGGGAAACACCGGGGGGGGGGGGGGGGGGGACAATTATCACTAATGTAAAGCAGAATATGGGAAACTAGGGGGGATTAATTGTATCACTGGGGGGGGGGGGTTCAGACATAGTAGTCCTATAATTCTTCTGTACGGGGGGGGGCAACCCCTGATGAATGGAAATAAACGGCCAGGGCCAGGCATTTGCAAGAAAACAAAGGGGGAGCCAGCCAGGGGCAGCTACCATCACTGTATATCTGATGTAGGGAGTGGAGAATCAAAGGGACATTGGAGGGAGGAGGGAAATGGGTTTTAGGCGGAGGGATCTAAAATACCCCACCTTTAATCTGTATAAGGGGCAAAAGTGTTTATACTTTGACACAATGGGGAGCGGCAGAATATCCATCAGCATTCTTCTGAAGTGTAGCTGGGGGGATCCCTCTATGAGGGGGGGGGGGTCAGAATGGGGAAAAAACCAGCTAAAATTAATTGGATCACTGTAGGGACAGTTAAGGGCTGACGGTTTTTAGGGGGGGGACCTGCCAAAACCTTCATATGAATTTTGAAAAAAAAAAAGGGTTCACATCAGTATAATTTTACTGCGGTCCAATTGGTGGTTAAGGGGTACCATGGCAAGATCGGAAATACCTTTAAAAGTAAGAAAAAAATTGCCTAAAATGTCGGTGGAGATAATTTTATTGGTTTGGTAAAGAAAAATTGTTCACCAAGAGACGTCCATTCCAATCTTAGTGTTACGTGTCAGAATGTGAAAAAATTCTTATTGATAGGGGGGTCCCGTTTTGTTTTCCATACAATAATTTACTGGTCCAGGGGAAATGTGAAATTAATTAAATTAAAAGATTAAAAATTGGGGAAAACCACTATTTCGTTCATAAACAATTTTAGGGTCAAGCAGGAAATGTGACAAAATATCCATGTCAACAATGTATAAACATTTTTCGGGAAGGGGGGGGGGAGGGTATAAATGTATAATTATAAAACATTGTAGTCTAACAAGCGGCTCAGGGGGATATAAAAACGAGGGATAAACTCTGTATAAAAATCCCCCAACTTCTGGGCCTTCCCCTAGGGAAGGTTTTCATTTCCATAATTGTGCAGAACATGGAGGGGGTAATATTCAGATTCAACTAAAATGATTAGGGGGGCGACCCGGGGGGAGTCTCCATAATGTGTTAAATTCAGGGGGGAAATAACATTTGGGATTTTATAAGGGGTAACATAAGGCTGCAAACGTTTTTCGTGAGGGATGAAAAATGTGTAATGGGGAATAACAACATGATTTAATACTCTACTAATAATATTTTAGTAGGGGAAACCTTGTAAGTTCTTCAATGATAACATATTCAACATTCGGGGGGTGGACGAATTGCGTACGTGAGAATGGGAAATAAACGATTAATTGGATCACTGTTCTGCATCAGTTATGTTTACTTTTGCTGATGTCGAATTTACTTAGAAAGGGCTATCATTTCTTCTGATTAACATCTTATGGCTGATAGCCCCATATATGAAATATCATGTATAAACAGCGTATTGAAATGTATAATAAAACATATGTTGATGCTTATTGAGTCATTTACGTGTCATTTCATAAGTGAATACTTTTCAGGTTTATAAAACAAACCACGTTCTAAAATCAACATTCTGTCTTTACAGCATGAACAAAATATAATATTTAGTAGTTCGGCATAAAAGTTATCGGGCTTTAAGGGGTTAAACATCAATCTCTTGTGCAGTATAAATTGATTCATTAGCGATCGTTTATTTTTGTAATTAGTGTTTTTTTTTTCCTTCTACTAATTATTATTGTTCTCTGTTTTTATTTCTTCCTCTTTCTACGTCTCTCTCCGCCCTTGTCTTCACTGCTCGTCTTCGTACATCTCCAGATATCTCATTTATGGGCTGTGCAGCTGGTTCTTGTGGATTCTAGTCATTGCCCATGACCCGCATGGAACATATGTGGAGTGGTATACAGGCATCTTCGTCTTCTTGCCTGTTTCTCTTCTGCTGAGGAATCCCTCTATTTATAGCCTGAAAAAGTCTGCCAGCTACAGCAATGATTGCTGTACCAATTTATTTTACATGATGAGGCTGCCAGCCTCATGCAGAACTTCATATATGTAGCCTTGTACGACATGCCTAAAGCAGCAGTAGTCTTACTCTGTCTGTGTCTCACCAGAGACCCCCCCCCCCCCCCCCCCGGAGCTGCACAGCCTACCCAGTTATTTATTGACAGCTGATAATTTTCTCAATCAAAATTCGACATAGCTTATCCCATTTACCACCTTCCGCCTCAAGGCACAGTACTTACTGTCTCAGACCTTAGGATCTTTTATATTTGGACATGCGCCCTAATATAACCGACTAGGTTGAACGGGACGCGCCTCGCCAAAACGAGGCAAAACTTTATTAAACAAATAACCTTCCGCCTCCTTCGATGTCAGGTTTTTTATTAAGTTAATCAGAAATGAGCATTCGTCCTGATTTAGCGCAGAATTTCTTTGGTCTTTGCCAGGAATAGGCTGCTGCAACAGATTCGTGAACTTGTGGCTTCTAACTGTCAGAAACCTGCGGGCTGAGGAATTCCCTATCTCTTGGTTACTGCTCGCGGTAAACAAACGCTGTCTTGACTTTGATCCCGACTGAAGAGATTGAAAGAACTGCTGATCGTTGCTTTGTCATTTCCTCTACTTCTTCCTTTTCGTTCCTTATGGAGTATGGAGTAACCAATGCAACATGCCTCTTGGTAGGAAGTCTGCAGTCAAGTATTCATTGCCTCTTACAACAGTCGTTTGTGTAGCAACTAGTACAACTTCATATTACACGCTTCTTACGACATGCATGAGGGGAATATTAAGCTTATTTTTTCTTTGCCTGATGAGAGACCCCGGAAGCCAACGGGGAAATTCCCCACCTAAAAATAGAAGCTATTCGTGAAACCCCGAAGAACTATTAATGGAATAATCGATGTTTCCAAACTAGTATCATTCAATTAGGGGTCGGAGTGGCTAAAAGGTATGGAGTCCGCCTCAATTCTAGAGGTACCGGGTTCGATTCCCAGTTGAGGGAATATGATTTATGGAAATGTTTTTCAGAACCAGTGGTCCTAATAATGTCATCTTCCCCCTTAGTCTCCTGGGAAGTGAGATCGGATGTCTAGCCTTCTCGGATAATGGCGAAAAAATAGGAGGTCCCGCATGCAAGTTGCGCACGTTAACAACAATCCCACGGAAGTTAGAAATCGTAGAGAGTAGGCCTATCAGGCCGCTGCGTGGCAAAATTTAAAAATTAGAAACCTACCTACCACAGAAATATTTATAGAACGTTTGATTCTTATATACACATTGAGATTCTCGCCAGTGCTACGGAGTTCGTGCACTGTGCTGAGATCCTCCTTGTGTGATCTAAGGGAGGTGTTCGGAGCACTGATGGAGTTGTCCGTGTGCAATGAAGGTAGTCCTTAAAACCAAACCAAACATTCAGTTATTATCTTTATTGTTATCACTGGTGTTTCTATCTTCCGTTGTTTGAGCTCACAAACTTCACACCTCCCCCATCCTTTTTTTTCTTTTCCTGATAACTTCTTCTCCTTTACCCCTCTCCCAGTCCTTCTAAGAATCTAAGTCAAACCTTACACCCATCAGACTTTTGTCACACCTGGTCGGCCCTTGGTCAAGCACACAGTTAACGCACGTTATCCCTTTATTTTGATTAGATTATTTTCTTTGTCAAACACGGAGTTAAAGCCCGTTATTTTGGTTACATTAGTTTCTTTTGCGAGCAAAAAGTTAAAGCCCTTTATTTTGATTAAATTATTTTCCTCGTCATGCCCAAAGGTAAAGGCCATTATTTTGATTAAATTATGTTCCTTGTCAAGCACAGTTAAAGCCCTTTATTTTGATTACATTATTTTCTTGGACAAGCAAAAAGCGCCCCAAGCTTTAAAAGGAAGCGGGGACTCCCCAAATTATGTCTTCTCATAGAACATCGAACACTGATCTGGAATACTGGGCAACAAAATCCACACTTCTGTAACTGAGTTATCAAATCAGAATAAATAATGGCTCTATTTGAACTCCTCAGTCCTCAGGCCCCAGAGGCGTTTGTTTAGTGTTTCCATAATACCGTTACTTTTTAGATCGGTGTCTACCCTTATTCGCCACGCCTATGACGAGATTAAAGATTAGCCTTGGGCGACACGGGTTCTAAAGCAAGTAGTTATATATATATATATATATATATATATATATATATATATATATATATATATATATCTCTCGTATATATATATATATATATATATATATATATATCTCTTCTTCTTCCATCCTTAGCCATCAACCGGCAAAGCGGTATGTGGCCAGTACGCCTAGTGGCGTCTTAGGGCAACAACAAATTGATCAATCTATCGCTGTTTCCACCACGCCTAGTGGCGTCTTTGTGGAACAAAAACAGACCAAACAATCTATCATTGTTTCCGTAATCAGATTGGTTGGCAAGCAGGTGATCAGCCCACTGTGCGAAGTTTTTACGGGATGGGGTAAACAGCCCCATGCCCATACCCTCCTTAGTCGCTTTTTACGACATGCGTGGTAGGGTGCAGTGTTACTATTCTTTGCTCCCCTTTTGGGCCCCGGTAACACACGGGTGATATATATATATATATATATACAGTGTATATATATATATATATCCCTCGTTTCTTCTTCATGCTTGAACATCTTAACTGTCATTGCTAGAAGAGTGCACTTTCATAGCTAGCTGTATATATTTTCATTGCTAGATGCAGCGGTGTAAACTCGAGTCGATCGACTTAAATCACCATTACAACTCGATTAAAAGCATGGGAAACAAAGAGCCAGGGATCCAGACCCCCAGAGTCCGCTGGGAGGACAACATTAGACAATCTTTGAAGGACCGAGGACTAGAATGGAACCAGGTCAGGAGGAAGACAGCCGATGGGATAGTCTGGCGCTCTCTCTTCCAAACATCTAATTTCATTTTTAGAAGTGGGCCTATACATTTTTATCGCTAAAAGTACAGGGTATCCATAAAAGATTGTACCCTTTTCAAAACATTTATTCTCGGCCCCATGATGTGGTACGAGGATGCTTTCTTATCACAAAAGTTAAGATAATCTCTGCAAGTTTTTAAGCATATCTTTTTGCAATTAAAGTATATACAGTACTTTTGGAGAGGTGAGGACACGACACTGGAGTTAGGTAAGATACTCATTAAGAAAACAAGCTCAAAACAGTACAAGGCAGTCTCTGCTTTTGAAGCCCCAGATAAACGAAATAGAGAGAGGTTTGGTTTGGTTTGGTTTTTAAGGACTATCTTCATTGCACACAGACAACTCCATCAGTGCTCCGATCTCCTCCCTTAGATCACACAAGGAGGATCTCAGCGCAGTGCACGGAACTCCGTAGCACCGGCGAGAATCCCAATATGTGTATATAATGTATAGGAATCACACATTCTATAAATATTTTTTGTGGTGGGTAGGTTTCCTAATTTTTAAATTTTGCCAGGGCAGCGGCCTGATAAGCCTACTTACGATTTCCAACTGCCGTGGGATTTTTTAACGTGCGCAATTTGCACACGGGACCTCCTATTTTTTTCGCCTTTGTCCGAGAAGGCTAGGCATTCGATCTCACTACCCATGAGATCAGGGGGAAGTATGACGTAATTAGTACCACTGGTTCTAAAAAAATATTTCAATAAATTATAATTCTTCAAAACTTTGTGACTGTTTGGCAAGGAAGAACATTCCAGCACCTCTGATTCATGCTATGCAGAGCTTCTGCAAGTCTTGCAGAAATTATGTGAGGACAGCAAACCATGGGTCAGAGGAGTTCAGGACCACCACTGGTGTAAGACAGGGTGATATCCTGTCACCTTGTCTTTTCATACTCCTCATGGACGATGTTATCAAATCATGTAAGGAGAGAACAAGAAAGTATTCAGTGGGGTACTGGAAGATGAGACAGGTGTGTATTTCAGAGCTTGCATTTGCTGATGCTGTTGCCCTGATTGCTAAATCAGAGGCACTGTGGTGGGTTTGATGTTAATACAGTTTGTTGTTAAGAAATCCTAGTGTACTGAATGAGGTCAGCTGTGAAGGTCCCTGAATATAATAAATATTAGAGTAAATTTCCAGGGCACCTTTCTACTACCACCACTATGATCTCATTCAGACTTATTCTAGATAGAATGTAAGATGACTACGTTTGGTGTCTAGGGTTATGAAATGTTAGTGTAAGGTTGCATTAACCAACTAAACATATAAACAATTACACAAATTATTTTATTATCTAATACAACACAACAGTACCACGACAATCACATACAAACTACACTTTAAAAGACTATCTTTAGTAAGTCAGTGGTTGAAAGTTTGGTAAAGTTAATGTTTTTCAATTTATTGCCCTGAATCTGATTTATTTGGAATCAGGACTGACAATCAATAGTGAAATCATAGAAATTAATTACATCAATCAATTTACACAATGGGTCTTCTGACCATAATACACATATTATTATATAAGGGTGTAGTGTATTTTCTAACTGAGGTGACTTCTAGTATACACTGGTTGATTGTTTATTATCATCATCTCTGCATGTTGTTTGTGAGTTTTTATGGACACTGATGGAATGTTTATATCACTATTCCCAGTTTCTTATTTGTAATATAATGTTAGTTGAGCGATCAGGTGCCGAAACATGCACCTATCTTAGTAATATGATGTAGGAATCTTCCTGCACTTCGCTGAACGACAACCTTCAGCTCCCACTTCTTCAAGAATGATGGTGGTTTACAGTTGTCTCCGAAAAAGGCAAGACTGTGGCATGAATATATGGGCCCACTGTAGTCTGGCACCAGTTATTGACAGCAACCAAAACCCTCTGAAATCAGAAGGATATGCCTCCTTCGTAATCAACAACCTACAATAATACTCAACAACCAGTACAGGCACATTACAAACAAACATGTAAGATCAGCTCTTTACGACAATCCCTTTCACCAGTTTCTTTTGATGTGACCAGGTATACCAGTATTCCTCTCCCCTAATAATTACAACGCCTCTGCAATTCCAGCAATAATCTGTTGTCCATACAATAGGATAGGTATTATGCTCCTGATGATAATCCTATATAATTTAGTTGGTCTACACCTCTCTGATAGTCTTTCATATGCTGGATAAATCTCTAGACTCTGTTTTGAGTCTGCCATAGACTCACTTACTTACAGTCGTATGTTAGTATTTCACATTCAAATTTTATTTTAAATAAAATGTTAAGAAAATCAATCTTACCACAGATGCAAGGAAATAACACAAGTAAACGATGACTAGGCAATAGAATATGGCACATTTTAGATCTGCCCTATGTCCAGGCTTTTCCTATGTTAGAAAATTTCTCCGCCTGCTCTCATCGATCTTGCTTTACACAAAATTTACTTGAAATGGCAGTGAATAGTCCCCGTTTCGTACCAGTATCTACTGCTTTGTCCAATGGGACCATGTTTACATTTATTTTTGAATCTATCGTTTCAAATAACAACTCCCAATATGTTTCCAAGGCAAATACATTTTTAGTTTTACGTCAACCAATCATACTTCGCCTTCCTTTAAAATCCACCCAATCAAATATCCCGTACCTTTTAACCTCATTTACCCAAAGTCGTTTTTTCAAAACATGTCATAAAAAATTATAAGCAGGCATGATCTTTACTTGACAGTCTGGTCGGATCCACTATAGTATTATGGCTATAATTAGTTAATTAATGGAATATTTGCGTAACTATTACCATATTCTTTGTCAACAAGTCCTAAGGTACACGAATATACAATTTATATGGGACTAGTTGGCTTGGTTCAGAAGTACACAGTTTTTTTTTTTCTAAGTTAGTGTTTTTTTTTTATTTTTAGTCTACTACACGTTCAATTCTTTTCCATGTGCTGTCTTCTCTATTTACGTGATAATTACGTCCTTTGAAATAAGAGCTAAGGTTGTTTTTGTGACACGAGTTGTCTACATGTTCTAACTTTTTCCTCGTATTTTGGGGGAAACCCCTAAGGCAAGGCTTGCCCCTGTGCTAGTATTGGCTTTTAGTTTAAAATCAATGCGAAACGAATTAGCATTTCATCTATCCTTTCCCCTCCTCGTTCCACAATGCATTTTTAGGCACATATTTTCTTAGAACTAGGAAAAGTGATTATGTCAAGGACGAATTTGAAAAATTTGGGTACCGTTTTGTTCGGCTATTCGTTAGTAAATAATAATCTGAAGGCGTAGGCGATACCAACAGTTCTAGTAGAAAATTCTTTTATACTTTCTTATCTTTTCCTTTATGCCCGATATTGTTATATATTAATTTAGATATTGTATTTAGAAATTCAATACAGGCACATCTCCAATCCAACCTGCAAGTCTGGAAGGAAGAGCTGGAGAAGAGAGGGGTGGTCATAAGCAGCTCTAAAACAAAATCCATGGTGATATCACAAGAAGAAAGAAGACATCAGATTAAGCTGGGAGAACAGGTCCTGGAGCAGGTCGACCACTTTAAATATCTCGGAGCTATTATAGACCGGGGGGGGGGGGGGGAGAGAAGAGTTGGCCACTCGAAAAGCAGCAGCTGGGAGACTTTTTCAGGCCATAAATCGAGGATTCCTCAGCAAGAAAGAGGTTGGTAAGAAAACGAATATGGCTGTATACCGCTCCACCTATGTCCCGGTCTTGACATGTGGATGCAAGTCGTGGGCGGTGACTACGGCCCACGAAAGCCAGATCCAAACCTCAGAAATGAGGTATCTGAGGAAGGTGGTTGAAGTAACAAGAAGAGACGTGGTCCGCAGCCAGACGATACGTCAAGGCCTAAAATCCCACCCCTTGCAGACCGAGGTAGAACAGTGCCAACTAAGATGGTTTGGCCATGTCTGCAGAATGGGAGAAGATCGGCTACCACGACAAGCATGGGAGACAAAGAGCCAGGGATCCAGACCCCCAGGACGACCCAGAGTCCGCTGGGAGGACAACATTAGACAATCTTTGAAGGACCGAGGACTAGAATGGAACCAGGTCAGGAGGAAGACGGCCGATGTGATAGTCTGGTGCTCTCTCTTCCAAACCTCTAATTTCATTTTTAGAAGTGGGCCTATACATTTTCATCGCTAAAAGTACAGGGTATCCATAAAAGATTGTACCCTTTTCAAAACATTTATTCTCGGCCCCATGATGTGGTACGAGGATGCTTTCTTATCACAAAAGTTAAGATAATCTCTGCAAGTTTTTAAGCATATCTTACAAAGACTAAAAAAAAAAAAAAATGCGCATTCGCGCAGCGGGTATTTCAAGTGAAACTTTCGCAGTTTAGTTGCAACCGTTAATTGTTATATGTCTCTCAACACACTGGTCAAGTAGGTGCAAAAAAAGAAATAGGTACTTTCTTTTTTAGTCTTTGTAAGGTATGCTTAAAAAACTTGCAGAGATTATCTTACTTTTGTGATAGAAAGCATCCTCGTACCACATCATGGGGACGAGAATAAATGTTTATGAAAAGGGTACAATCTTTTATGGACACCATGAATATACTTTCCCTGCTAGCATTATATACAGGGTGATCAAAAGGTCTTTTCGCAGTGGGTTCAGTGCTTTAATGATATGAATGAAACACTTTATGATACAGTAAACAGTATTATTTAATTGAGTTTAATTATATTTACTTTACGAGTACATAAAAGTAATTTTTTTATATATGTTCTCATAAAGCATTAGTGTCTGTTTAAATAATTTAAATTGCTATGTAAAATAAAGAAATTTAGAGTTGTAAATTACGACCTTTTAATAATAATTTTATCATTTGGATTGTTTCCCCTGATTCTTAGTATTCAAAGCACTAAACCCACTGCAGAGAGATTTCTCGATCACCCTATACTTTTATTGCTAGAAGTATATAGTTTCATTGTTAGAAGGATATAATTTCATTTTTGGAAGTAGGGCTTATGTACTTTCATTGTAAGAATTATATACTTTCATTGTTACGAGTATATACTTTCACTGCTTAGAGGTATATGCTTTCATTGCAAGAAGTATATACTTCCATTGCTAGAAGTAGGCCTGTATAAATTTATTGTTAGAAGTGAATACTTTCATTGCGAGAAGTATATAGTTTCATTGTTAGAAGTATATACCAGCATTGCTAGAAGTATATACCAGCATTGCTAGAAGTATATAGTTTCATTGTCAGAAGTATATACCATCATTGCTAGAAGTATATAGTTTCATTGCTAGAAGTATATACCATCATTGCTAGAAGTATATAGTTTCATTGCTAGAAGTATATACCATCATTGCTAGAAGTATATAGTTTCATTGCTAGAAGTATATACCAGCATTGCTAGAAGTATATACCAGCATTGCTAGAAGTATATAGTTTCATTGTCAGAAGTATATACCATCATTGCTAGAAGTATATAGTTTCATTGTTAGAAGTATATACCATCATTGCTAGAAGTATATAGTTTTATTGTTAGAAGTATATACCATCATTGTTAGAAGTATATACCATCATTGTTAGAAATATATACCATCATTGCTAGAAGTATATAGTTTAATTGTTAGAAGTATATACCATCATTGCTAGAAGGATATAATTTCATTTTTAGAAGTAGGCCCTATATACTTCCACTGCTAGAAGTGCTATTATCTGTTCTGATTCTTGGCGCGTTTCAGTCACGTAAATGATAAGTGTTGTAAAAGAGAAATCAGTATGCAAATGGCAAACGGAAAGTTCAAATGATGTAACGTTTTTTAAACAGTATTTAGTTGCGTATGCGTATACTTAAAGCAAAAGATCCAAAATCATTTACTCTAATATAATTTTATAACGAAAATGAGGCGATCGCTGAAGTTGCCATGCACGACAGAGTTTTATGTTGTCTTGCAGTGATAGTTTGTCCAGAATATTGTTTAGCATAATGACATTGCCACAGTGTTTGGGGGAACATCGGAGATCAGAATTTGTACCCGGCAAGCACGCGGAGCCGGAGACTTGTGGCCTTAAGACGGGCAGTTTCCTTTCTTATTGTTGTTGTCTTGTAGCACCGTCTCATCCCTCCCCCAGTTATATTTCATTCATTCGCACCCAGGCCTTTCCCTCCCCTCTCCCTATGTAGATTACCGGATTAAGGCGAAGCATTGTTGTGTTTGTGTCTGGTGTAGGCTACAGGCTGCCTGTTTCGCGGGCAATGCAGCTAGCGCGTTATGACGTTCTTTGCTTTATTTCTGAAGGTACTTTTGTGTGTGCTCTCTTTGCCATTGTATTGTGTGTATGTATGCCTGTCTGCCTTTATGTATAGCATCTGGCTGGCTAAGCGGTTTAAATCGCGTTCCTCTCACGATACAGCTTCCGGGATCGAAACTAGATAGCGTCACGCTCCAGCCTACCCAGCTGTAAATTGGTACCTGACTTTTCTCTTGAGTTAGGGAAGGCAAAAGGCAGCGAGGAAAGAATCTGGTCATTCCCTCCTTTTACAAAAGCTGAAACAAGTATTATAAAGTCTCTAACACTTAACTCCTCTATGGCAGCATATGCTATGCGACTACCTTTTACCAGTTCCAATTACAATGGTTTGACCATGTCTGCAGAATGGGAGAATATCGGCTATTATGTATGTATGTACATATGGATGTATGTATGTCTGTCAAACACAAAAAAGGGGAAAAATATGTAAACACACATATGACATGTTGTCATAAATGTATGTGCCAAAGTTCAAAGTTTATATCAGCAATGGCATACGTTTTAGATATTGTTACTTGAGAAAGTGACATTAGCAAATATTACAAAAGTGACATAATAATAAATAAAGAAATAATAGTTATACCATCTCTCTTTGGCATCAGTAATAATTACTTTTAAGCAAACGCATTAAAACCTGATTGAACTATAATGAAGGTTGATACTCGAAAGTGGGTTTACTTAAATCTAGGTGGTTTTTTGTGTGTGTGTCCCATCTAGCTGTCATTTTCCCTGATTAGTTTAAGAAAGCCACCTGGATCATCTTTCGATTTTAGGTTGTCCGCTTAGCCCAAAAACCGCATAAAGTTGCCAAAGTAGCTCAAAATTCAAAATCTACGTATTTTCTTCTTCTTCCTCGTTCGCCTTTAGACATCCGTATTAATGACTCTAATAAAGGCAGAAGTCAACTCAAGGTTCCTGACTTCTCCAAACAGTTTTTTCTTTGACAGAAGTGGGCTGTTGCCATATGCTATTTCGTTCATTTTTTTTTTTTAAAGGTACCGTCTAGGTTTCAACCAATACTCAACACCGACCTTCTGTCGGACCGTAGCTCAAACAATTAGCTCAACTCTGTCCCTATATAGAATATTAGCTCAACTCTGTCCCTATATAGAATATTAGCTCAGATCTGGCCCATTATCAAACATTAGCTCAACTCTGTCCCTATATAGAATATTAGCTCAACTCTGTCCCTATATAGAATATTAGCTCAGATCTGGCCCATTATCAAACATTAGCTCAACTCCGACCCTCCGTAGGACTGCATCTCAACCATGGCCCTGTATTGGACACTTAACTCAAAACTCTGACCCTATATCGAACAAAAACGCAACTTTTCCCCTCTATGAAACAAAGCTCGGCTCTCTATCAACACCAGCTTTAACTCCGGCCCTCTACTGAACTTTTAATCAACTCTAGCCCTCTATCGAACATAGTTCAACTACAGCCTTTTATGAATCAGTTCAACTCAAGCCATCTCCTCTATCCAACATTAGCTCCACTCTCCTACAATCGTTTACACAGGAACAAAGATAAACACCACACTCAGCGAAGACGGCGTGTATTGCACGGAGGGAGGAAAATAGAATAAGGAAGGAAACAATTATCGGCTGCCTGTCTTTGGGTTGCATTACGCTGTATCTGAAAAGTAATTAAAAAGAAAAATTCTGGTCCATTCCATTCGGAATCTTCCATCATCAAAATATTCCCATAAAATCCAAACAGGTTATGGGGAGATAAGTATTACTTTATTTGAGTTTTGACATTGATATAAAGCGTCTGGTAAGAGGTTGCTTCCCCCTCAGCAGGGAATTTTGGGAGATTCAACGGCTTCATTCATTTGTTCTGGTGGATACATTTTGAAATAAATTTTTTTTAAAAGTTGAATAATGCCTACTTTATAAGGTTGTCGTGAGTTAGTCTTCTTCACAACACAGCTTCTGTATAATCCTGAGTAACTCTGACGAAAACCGCGCGCCATACATTGTAGAAATTGTATGATACACTAGCCAATGGAAAGACTTCCGTATTCGTGTGTTTACTACAGCCTTGGACAGGCAAAATGGCCAGTCCTCATTTGTGCAACCGAGTGAAGGATGCAAATTAATTACATAAGTAGGAAAGAAGTACCACTTGGAAGAGGTCTCTAATTCTACAACAGGAATGTTACTTTAGAGGTAGGTGTAAAGACTTCCACGAAAAGTAGTTTATTAAGAGAGATATATTGAGTGGAAAGGCTTCGACACATGCAGTGTTCTCTCACGGGGGCGGTACGCTCCCTGGGGGGCGTTTTCAAGTCCCATGGAGTGTTTCACACGATAGGATTGTTCTGCGTTCCCAAACGCAAAATGTTAGTACCTGGGATGTTACCATTGTCAGTAGACAGTAGGTGGAGATTTATGTCCCTTTAACACTCGAAACATTCGTTAGCCTCTTGACACAACCAAGCTAACCATACATAAGGAGAGGCTTAAATATTCAGATTTGAAGATATATATGCAGTCATTTAGGCGCTATTAAAATGATATGATTATGATAGTCATAGAGTTGTAAGAACGAATTTTATATCATTTGCTCCGCCAATTTGTAATGCAAGGATAATGAACTTGTGGTGTATATAATTCCGTACTTAAACATATATTTAATATAACTTTGCTTTTAAAATGTGCTTTCTCTTCTTCTTATATTATAAGAAAAGATAACTCATTTACTGCATTGCTTTTTTTAAAGTATGGATGAATATATTTATATGTGTGTGTTTGTGTATACACGATAAAGAGCAAGGTGGTGTTAAAAGGGTGGGGGGGGGGGGCGTTTTAAAATATTAGTTGTCAAAAGGGGGCGTTGCTACTATCAGGGTTGAGAAACACTGCGTTAGATGAATAAAATCGCTCCAGAAATAAGAAAGATAAGGGGGAAACTAGTTTTTCATAATTGAACAGAGAGACAAAATATGCCTCATTTTGGGATTCGCAATACCCCGTTAGCCCCCTGCTTTCCGATACGCCGGATGTGCTAGTATAAATAGACTTTGCCCTTGCTAAATTGGGGCCATAAGATTTGAAAAACACAGCGAGCAGAAAGAAGCGGTAACTTGTAAATGAAGACTGCCTTTGCCAACTGCATCTGAAGAGCAGACCATAGATGCCCATTAACAGCTCGTCTGTGTGTGCCTGAGGGTAAGAAAGAATATATATATTGTGGTGAAGTGGGATGTTATAAATATTTATAGGGGACTTAGTGTACTGACTGAGATCAGCTGTGAAGGTATCTATATCTATTGAGAGTAGTGTATTATAGATAACCTTACTTGCTACCACATATCTATATATCTCAGTCAGAATTATTCTGGAATAGTGTGATGCTACGTTATGTGTCTAGGGTATGTGTATGGTGAAGTGTAAGTCACAACAACAGACAGATAAACAATTTAATTTAATCCACTACTCTTAACAACACTGTGACACTCACATACATATAACACTCTATGAGAATAGCTTAAAGAAGTCACTCGTAACGGTTCAAATAACAATATGTATTCATTACTAGCATGAATGAATATGTGTCCTGATTCAACTACAAGGGAACCAGGAATCACAATCAATTTAAATTACAAGTTATGTACAGAATGTATTTAATATGAATATTGTAGTGACATATATTAGTACAAATGTTCTATGTGTGTCAGTTGTGTAGTAGTAAAATGAGGTAATACTGGTTTTGTTTTGTTCAAGCTCTGTTGGTATTTGTCATCATGACTTCAATAGTTTGTCTTTAGGGACCAGTATTGGAGATGTTCACAGTTCCTGATTTTAAGACAAGTAAATTCCCCTCTGAATAGTATTTTTTATATAAAGTTATTTCAAGATGAGGGGGACATAATGTTGAGCTCAGCTGGCCAACTCTGCTTATCTTGAGTGATGGCGGCAGGAAAGGACTCCTCTGCTCGAATTCTCCTCTGGGCTCAGGAGACACCTCACTGATAGCTAAAAAGACCAAGGAGTATGCTGTCCGACACTGGATTCAGCAAATCTCTGACCAGATGCTGCTCAGTACCATCAAGACCACTGTCCCACAATTCATACGAATAACACAGATACGTTGATTAGCAATGAATTCTGGCACAAACTGGCACAATTTTCCTTCTGCTTATCTTCCAGGCTTTTATTGAGCCAAATATAAGCTGGCTTCAACGCACTGATGCTTTATCAAGTGTATTTAAACAAGTGGTTTCGAACTAACGCTCCCAAGTGTGTATATCAGCGAGACTGGCCAATGAGCCACGTTTCGACAAGTGTTTGAAAAAATGTTATCTTTTCCCCTCTCCCCTAACAACCAAGATAGTATTTATAGCCCGACCAATCGTGGTTAGGCTTTCATTTGTTGCGCTCCAATCAATTTGAAGTTTACATGGTAGGCTATTTCTGTAACGTAAATTTTTTTCAAACACGTTAAAAAAAAATCTTATGAGCAGAAATGATTTTATGCTGTCAGGCACCCCCAATATTTTATTTTGGGTATAATTTATTAATTCCTGGACTATTTGCGTAACGTTTTACATATTATTTGTCAGCAAGCCCTAAGGAACCCAAAAATACTAATTTAAAAGAGCTACGTGGCTGCGTTCAAAATATGCAATTTCTTCTACCTCCTGTTTCGAAGATGTGCTGTCTGGGTACTGTTATGTGTTCAAACGTAAACCCATCTAATGTTGTCTTTTCTAATAAGAGTTTGTTATGATTTATAAACCTAACTCTGGGAAAGGGTAGTGTATTTTATCACTGTCCGTCTGAAAAAGTTAGTGCTTGTAGACTTACACGCGTGATGCCAGCATTTGTATATCGCGCGTCGCGTGTTGCATGCGTTCCTGATTTTCAGCCCTCCCCTCTCGCTATCCTTTTGTCCATCTGTTCGTTCGTTTTGGTAACGTAATATAATTAATGTTAGGATTAATTTAGGTCATTACGCAGTACGTCTCAATGTTTTTCTTAGAAATGCAGCACACGTTTCATTGAAGAAGGCGGGTAATAATACAGTAAGCTTTTATATCAACGTGAAAGCGTTACAATTTGCAGACGAAGCAGAAAACAAGGGGGATTTCGAGTACATTCCTTGTGACAGCACTGTCATTTTACCATTGCTCTTCTCTTTATTAATTTTATTTGTTAGGCTTCATATTTACCTAATAATTTATATATGTGGATTAGAATATTTCATGACACCTCCCCTCTTAAAACAGACATTATATGTCAGTCCTTTATTCTATATACACATAGAGAAATTTATTATTATTTCTGGGGTTTACGGTGATTCTCATCACACGGATGGCGGCTTAAAAAATCCGCTCCCAGATTGGTTTTTCCAGATATATATTCAATGCTAAAATTATATGGAGCCAGAAGCAAAGACCATCGGAGTAACCTAGAGTTCTCATGCTTAGCCTGTGCTAAAAACGATAAAGGTTTGTGGTCAGTTTGCAACTTAAATGCCTTCCCATATAGATAAATATTGAATTTCTTTATTGCCCATATTACTGCAAGACATTCTTTTTCGCTAGTTGAGTAGTTGATTTCAGCTTTATTCAACTTTCTGCTAGCATATGCCACTGGGCTTAATTCCCCATCCAATGCATCTGATTTCTGTAGTAAAGTTGCACCTAACCCAATATTACTTGCATCCGTCCTTACTATGAATTCTTGACTTAAGTCAGGTAATTTCAAAATGGGTTTACTTGTGAGCTTTTCCTTCAATTCTTGGTAAGTCATTTCACATTGTGGTGTCCATGTAATGCGATCTGGAAGTCCTTTACGTGTCAATTCCGTTAAAGGTGCACATATGGAATTAAAGTTTTTGATATACTTCTGGTAGAAACCACATAATGAGACAAAGGATCTCACGTCCTTCTTGGTTTGTGGTCTCGGGGCTTTCTGTAGTTTCTCTAAATTCTTTGGGTCAGGGGTCATGTTTCCCTGATAAACTGTGTGTCCCAAAAATTCCAATTCTTTACATCCAACGCAACATTTGGTTGGTCGGGCTGTTAAATTTGCCTCCCTAAGTCGATCAAACAGCATGTTCAGAGAGTCAATGTGTTCCTCAAATGTTTCTGTTGCTATAAGGATATCATCCATAAAATTTGTTATACAGGGATTATTCAGAGGATCCAATAATTTTCTCATCATTCTAGAGAAGACACTAGGTGCATTCTTCAATCCAAATGGCAATCTATTAAACTCATAGTGTCCTTCTGAGGTACTAAAAGCTAGGTATGGTCTAACCTCAGGCTTTACTGGAATCTGATAGTATCCTTTACTCAGATCCACTTTTGAGAAATATTTAGCTTTATTTAGCCTGGCAAACAGCTGATTTGTATCCGGCAATGGATCCACCTGTCCTTCTGTAATAGCATTCAGTCTCCTGTAATCTATACAGAGTCTATGTTCTCCAGAGGGCTTCCTTAAAAGTACAACACCGGAACTATACGAAGACTCACTGTGCGAAATAATTCCTTCCTTCAATAGATAGTCTATCTCTTCCTTCAAAGCTTTTTCCTTAGCAAACGGAATCGAATATGGTTTCATACAGACAGGTGTGGAGTCTATGAGTTTCATATCATATTCCAATAGGTTTGTATGCCCTGGTCGGTCTGTTAACACCTCTGCATGATTATTTAGAACCTGTTGCACTCTCTCTTTCTGAGTTTTCGTTAAATGTGTACTGATTTTCACCTGTGCTGCTGTCTCACAGGGGTGTAATGGATATTCAAATGATGAAAGTGGTTCCTTTTTCATCTCCATGGCGATGGACAAGGTCAACAAGTGTGTCTCTTCCTGATGTTCTCTTTCCAAATATTTCTTCAGGAGATTCACATGATAGATTTTTTCTTTCCCCTTCTTATCTATCTTATAATTTGTTCTAGACACCTTCTCTAGAACTGTATATGGACCCTGCCATCCAATTTGTAACTTATTCTGACTCCCAGGCAAAAGAAGCAGTACTTTCTCTCCCACAGCCAAATTTCTGTCTTTCGCCTTCCTGTTTAATAGGCAGCATGTTTCTTCCTGGCTTGTTTCAAATTTTCATTGGCAAGTTTCCAGCCAGTTTTTAACCGAGTGGTCAGCTCATTCACATATTGGTATGAAGATGTAATGTTTTCCTCTGCCTTTTCATCAGTCCACGTTCTTAACAAAGCTACATATGGACCTTTAATTGTGTGGACCTATTTGTCCATGCACCGGTATGGTCTCTTCCACTTGAAGCTTTATAGTGATGATTTTTCCTCCCAGAATTATCATTCACAAAACGACCGCTACCAATTTTTCTTTTGGGGCTTTCTCCCCTCTTAAAATTCTTGATGAGAGATTTCCTCTCTACATATTCTTCCTCCAGTTTGTTTAAGTCCGATTGAGGGATTGTCGGCTTATCCTGGGGTAAGACATCTTTTTGCACTCTCCGCATAGTGGCCATTGTAAAACAGTTAAGTGAAGCTTGTCCGTGAAAAGGGGCTTCCCATTCCATTTGGTCCACTTTATCAAATCTATTTTTCCTTTTATTGTCAGGCCTGATTTTGCCCCCGTGGCGTGTCCAGGTCCTGATCCCTGTTCCCACTTGTGGGTGTTCCCTCATGTGCTATGCTACACCTTTCTACAAAATTCTCAATGTCCCATCTTGCTTTGGGCCAATAATAATTGTGAGCCACCTTTTGAATGATGGTACCTATCTTCTCATGGTCCCCATCTGGTTTCACATGTAGGCTCCTTATTAATTCTGTCCTATATCTTTTTGGAAGAACCAGCTGTCCGTGACCATTGGATCTAGCTCCAGTCTTCCTATACATCAACTTGTTTTTCATGTAAAAATCTCCCTTGCCTGGAGTTGTATGACAAGTTGACAATTTTCTGAAACAAGGCTTGAGTGTTTTATCCCCAGCCTGTGCCTTCCTCATCTCTTCTGGAGTGGTATCTAACATAATATCCTCCTCCTGTCTTGAGGTCGACCTGACCTGAAGGGTTGCCATATACACAGGTTTCCTTCTGCAACGGTCAGTGTCATGATTGTCCATCTGACAATTTTTACACCACCTTTTTCCTTGGTTGAAAGATTTTCTTTCATCATATTTCCTTTCATCGAATTGTGGGAATTTATTTTTATTTTCATACCGTGGCCTATCAAATTGGTGCTTACCTTTATTTTGATCCCTAGGATCAAATTTATTAAAGTTCTGTGGTGCCCTAAAGTTATCCACCTGTTTCTTTTTATTACCTGTTACCTCTGCTTGAGCTGCTTGATACCTTTCAGCAACATTTAGCAACTCACCCAGCCTCTCTGCACCTTGTTCCATGAGAAACTTTCTCAGGTCTGGAGCCATGGACTCTCTTAGTTGCTCTATAAGGACCATTTCCTTAAGATCTTGGGTTTTCCCCAGAGAAGTCCATTTCTCCAAGTATGTCTCTATGCGTGCAGAGAACTGGTGATAGGTTTCACCTGACAGTAGTTTAGCATTCCTAAATTTTTTTCCTGTAAAACTCTGCATTCTTTTCATACCTTAACAAAAGAGCCTGCTTTAGCATGTCATAATTTTCCTGATCACCTCTGCTCATTTTTTGCAAAAACTTCATAAGCTGCCCCACGAAGTCCCTGAGATAACTTTAAGCTCCACCTTTCTCTCTCTAACCCATACGTGGTGGCTAATAGTTCATACCTATTTATATAGCTCTCAATATCATCGTCTTTCTCAACAAAATGATCTAAATGAAAATTCATAGCTGAGATTGAGGCTCCTTGAGTAACCGTAGCATCAGAGGCAAAGGGACTGGCACCATTTTCAGGAGCATGGCCTTGAAACTCAAACTCCCTTAGTCGTAACTCATGTTCCCTTTGTAATCTTTTATCTTCTGCTTCCCTTTCTGCAGCTAATTTCCTCTCTTCCCTTTCTGCAGCTAATTTCTTCTCTTCCCTTTCTGCAGCCAATTTCTTCTCTTCTGCAGCTAATCTTTTGTCTTCTCTTTCTGCCTCCAATTTCTTAGCCTCAGCCTCAATCTGCAACCTCTTAGTCTCAGCCTCAGCTTCAAACTGTAACTTCTTAATTTCCCTTTCAGCCTCTAACCTTCTTTCGGCTTCAAACCTTCTTTCTTCGCGTTCAATAAATTTGTCACATTCCGTCGTGACATAGGCAACCATAACTTGCCCATCTAATCCTAACTCTTTTGCAGTCTGAACCGCAGCAGATCGAAATTTGGCCAGGTCCGCCATTGTCTATTATGTAAATTTATACAATGTCTAACCAACAATTCAATCTCTAATGGACAACACAGGCACCGTGAGCTCAACCTTATTTAATTCCACCCAAGGATACCTTTTAATTCTTATATTCCCTGAAGTGAATTACCCCCAATATTTTTAATAGTTAAAGATTCAAAATCCCAAGAGCGAGACCCCAATATATGTGGTGAAGTGGGATGTTATAAATATTTATAGGGGACTTAGTGTACTGACTGAGATCAGCTGTGAAGGTATCTATATCTATTAAGAGTAGTGTATTATAGATAACCTTACTTGCTACCACATATCTATATATCTCAGTCAGAATTATTCTGGAATAGTGTGATGCTACGTTATGTGTCTAGGGTATGTGTATGGTGAAGTGTAAGTCACAACAACAGACAGATAAACAATTTAATTTAATCCACTACTCTTAACAACACTGTGACACTCACATACATATAACACTCTATGAGAATAGCTTAAAGAAGTCACTCGTAACGGTTCAAATAACAATATGTATTCATTACTAGCATGAATGAATATGTGTCCTGATTCAACTACAAGGGAACCAGGAATCACAATCAATTTAAATTACAAGTTATGTACAGAATGTATTTAATATGAATATTGTAGTGACATATATTAGTACAAATGTTCTATGTGTGTCAGTTGTGTAGTAGTAAAATGAGGTAATACTGGTTTTGTTTTGTTCAAGCTCTGTTGGTATTTGTCATCATGACTTCAATAGTTTGTCTTTAGGGACCAGTATTGGAGATGTTCACAGTTCCTGATTTTAAGACAAGTAAATTCCCCTCTGAATAGTATTTTTATAAAGTTATTTCAAGATGAGGGGACATAATGTTGAGCTCAGCTGGCCAACTCTGCTTATCTTGAGTGATGGCGGCAGGAAAGGACTCCTCTGCTCGAATTCTCCTCTGGGCTCAGGAGACACCTCACTGATAGCTAAAAAGACCAAGGAGTATGCTGTCCGACACTGGATTCAGCAAATCTCTGACCAGATGCTGCTCAGTACCATCAAGACCACTGTCCCACAATTCATACGAATAACACAGATACGTTGATTAGCAATGAATTCTGGCACAAACTGGCACAAATTTCCTTCTGCTTATCTTCCAGGCTTTTATTGAGCCAAATATAAGCTGGCTTCAACGCACTGATGCTTTATCAAGTGTATTTAAACAAGTGGTTTCGAACTAACGCTCCCAAGTGTGTATATCAGCGAGACTGGCCAATGAGCCACGTTTCGACAAGTGTTTGAAAAAATGTTATCTTTTCCCGTCTCCCCTAACAACCAAGATAGTATTTATAGCCCGACCAATCGTGGTTAGGCTTTCATTTGTTGCGCTCCAATCAATTTGAAGTTTACATGGTAGGCTATTTCTGTAACGTAAATTTTTTTCAAACACGTTAAAAAAAAATCTTATGAGCAGAAATGATTTTATGCTGTCAGGCACCCCCAATATTTTATTTTGGGTATAATTTATTAATTCCTGGACTATTTGCGTAACGTTTTACATATTATTTGTCAGCAAGCCCTAAGGAACCCAAAAATCCTAATTTAAAGGAGCTACGTGGCTGCGTTCAAAATATGCAATTTCTTCTACCTCCTGTTTCGAAGATGTGCTGTCTGGGTACTGTTATGTGTTCAAACGTAAACCCATCTAATGTTGTCTTTTCTAATAAGAGTTTGTTATGATTTATAAACCTAACTCTGGGAAAGGGTAGTGTATTTTATCACTGTCCGTCTGAAAAAGTTAGTGCTTGTAGACTTACACGCGTGATGCCAGCATTTGTATATCGCGCGTCGCGTGTTGCATGCGTTCCTGATTTTCAGCCCTCCCCTCTCGCTATCCTTTTGTCCATCTGTTCGTTCGTTTTGGTAACGTAATATAATTAATGTTAGGATTAATTTAGGTCATTACGCAGTACGTCTCAATGTTTTTCTTAGAAATGCAGCACACGTTTCATTGAAGAAGGCGGGTAATAATACAGTAAGCTTTTATATCAACGTGAAAGCGTTACAATTTGCAGACGAAGCAGAAAACAAGGGGGATTTCGAGTACATTCCTTGTGACAGCACTGTCATTTTACCATTGCTCTTCTCTTTATTAATTTTATTTGTTAGGCTTCATATTTACCTAATAATTTATATATGTGGATTAGAATATTTCATGACATATATATATATATATATATATATATATATATATATATATATATATATATATATATATATATATACATATATATATATATATATATATATATATATATGTATATAATTATATGTATTTCTATTAATTCACTACAGTGTGCGATAGGGAGTGTGTAGACGTGTTTCTACAACCATTGTGTAATTTCTGAAGGACTTACCAGACTCTGTATATTCAAAATAAATTGCGAATGATGGCAAAAGTGTGTCTGTAGGTTTGGAAAAGCATTTAAAGAATTATTTCTTGTTGGAATGGGACACATACCAGGAACATAAGGAAGGATGACAGAAATTGTTTTAATGTATGGATCAAGGTATTACTTAGTATTTTATACTAGACCAAATCATTGTATGGAGGCGGATCATGGACAGATGGTCTAACTAAGGTTTTAAAAGGAAAGTGTAGTCACGGTGAAATGGATGTGGGTAGTGCTGGTATATATTGTCCTGTGCATTTGCTAGCACATTATCTGACACTGTCTATCGTCCCCATCTTGTGTAATAATGGAATAGCGATGGACCATATAGGGGTTACGTTTATTTTTGTTTCAGGTTCTATCCTGACAACTAAAAAACAAAAACTTTATAGAGTCATCCACCTCTGCTGGACTATGTGGTGCGAGCGCCCTTGTGGTTAACAGGGCCAGATACCCAGCTTCCACCGCCTGGAGAAATTCAAAATACGTGTTCGTCCATGGCAGGAGAGCGAAAGATCTCTAAACACAAGATAAGTGGCAAAACAAAAGCCATTGATCAGCGTATCCAGATTATACCCCTATACTAAAAGACAAGATGCAAATAAACATACAGTGAATGATGAAAAGTGTGGACATAAATTTACCCATTCTTAGCTTCACAGTCAAGAAATAGTGACAAAACTCATTAGTATCATATCAATGTTCTTTAAAAGGAGATAATTAATCCAGATGATAATCTTCAACAAGTGAATGACTTTTTAAGATTGTTAATTATTTTCAATGTTTATTGATTTATTGTTGTAAATAAATTTGATTTCATTTCAAACTTTCTAGAACCGAAAAGAGAAACGGTATAGGCTAAATAAATTGTAAATATTTACCAACAGACTTACTTACTTATTAAAGTTGAGTTTATGTTCTTGTTGGAAATAATTTTGTTAATATCCCCTAGCAGAGTCAACAATAATAATAATAATACAATAATCAAGGGAGGATCTTGAGAGGGAGACCATTGGGATCCAGGATAATACACTAACATCATACCTGGAAACTTATACAGCTTGACCCTACCTTTGATATCCATACATCCTTACTCTTTTCAGAGAAGGGGGTATTACTTATAAGACCAGACTCTTATCTGGCACTATCCTGGTATCACCTGATACAACCTTGTGTCCAGGATATATTATATTTTAATAACATCTGAACCTCTCGCGACAAAGGTGAAGCTGACTTAGTTTGTTAGCTAAAGTTAGGTTAAAGTTCACTCTCTCTCTCTCTCTCTCTCTCTCTCTCTCTCTCTCTCTCTCTCTCTCTCTCTCTCTCTCTCCCTCTCTCTCTCTCTCTCTCTCTCTCTCTCTCTCTCTCTCACTCACTCTCTCATTTAACTTCCTTTTTTACTTTTTCTCCTCTATTCTTTCTCATATTTTTCCTTCTTCTCCTTCCCTATTTCTTCTTCTATGCACTTCTTCTTTTGCTCTCTCTTTTTGTATTCCTCCTTCTTTCCCCATTCCTCCTTCTTTTTCCTATTTCTCTCAAACATTTTCCTCCTCCATTCTAATAATTTTCCTCCTTCTGTCTTCTATCATTTACTTCACACTCACTGGGAAAAAACACTTCTTGATTGCTTCAGTGTTACACTGAAAAAAACCCACTATTTGTGTTACAATTGAAATAACACTACTTGTATGTTTCAGTGTTACGCTGGAAATGGCACTACTTGTCTATCTCATTGTTACACTGGAAAAAACACTACATATCTGTTTTCAGTGTTACACTGGAAAAAGAAAACACTTCTTGTCTGTTTCAGTGTTACACCGAAAAAAAAACACTACTTGCCTGTTTCAGTGTTGCACTGAAAAAAAAAAACACTACTTGTCTGTTTCAGGTTACACTGGGAAAAAAAACTACTTGGCTGTTTCAGTGCTGCACTGAGAAAAAAAAAACACTACTTGTCTGTTTCAGTGTTACACTGGAAAAAACACTACTTGTCTGTTTCAGGTTACACTGAAAAAAACTACTTGTCTGTTTCAGTGTTACACTGGAAAAAACACTACCTGACTGTTTCAGTGTTATAATGGAAAAAACACTACTTGTTTGTTTCAGTGTTACACCGGAAAAAACATTACTTGTTTGTTTCAGGGTTACACTGGAAAAAACACCTTTTGTCTGTTTCAGCGTTACACGGTAAAAAACATTACTTGTCTGTTTCGGTGTTATAATGGAAAAACACTACTTGTCTGTTTCAGTGTTATAATGGGAAAAAAAAACATACATTGTCTGTTTCAGTGTTACATTGAAAAAAAAACCCACTACTTGTCTGTTTCAGTGTCACAGTGTAAAATATACTGCTTGTCTTTTTCAGTGTTACACTGGAAAAGCACTACCTGTCTGACTCAGTGTTACTCTGGGAAATAAAAACACTACTTGTCTGTATTAGTGTTACACACACAAAAAAACACTATGTATCTGTTTCAGAGTTAAAAAAGGTAGTCCCATAGCAAATGCTATCGTAGGGGAGTGAAATGTTAGAGACTTCACCATACTAGGTCCAGCATCAAGAAGTGGGGTGACTAGTTCCCTTCGTAGCTACCTTTTCTTTCCCTAACTTTAAGTCAGGTACCCATTTACAGCTGGGTAGACTGGAGTGTGTCAGTTCTGTGATTCGAACCCGGTACCTGTGCCGCGAGGGACCAGCGCTCTAACCACTCTGCCAATTGGACGTTTCAGTGTTACACTGGGAAAAAACACTACTTGTCTCTTCCGAAGTGGCACTGTTCATCATTCATTTTATTACCATTTTGCTCCCTGTAAGTTGTCATTCATGAAGAATTCTGCGTCTCATGTCTTCAAAGAGTTTTCCTTATTAAGATAATGATACTCAGGGAAACTCCATAATGGCTTATCAGTTTGCAAAGTGATTCTGTCTACACTGTCCACGCACAACTATAAGATGGCAACATAACTCGGGCGACTGTAGCTGATGGTCAAAGATGCGTGCAAGAGAGACATGAAGACACAGGACATGTATCCAGCAACCTGGGAGGGTGAAGCTGCCAATCGCACCCGTGCAACCTCATACTGGGCGAAAAGAAGCTCCAACAACAGGCAGAAGCGAAAAGAAGCAAAAGATCCCAGAAGCGAAAAGAAGACATCGAGTAGAACATAAGGAAAATAGCAGCTGAGGCCTATCACCTCAGGGGCGCATTCCCATAGTCAGTTATGACTGAAGGGTCTGCTGTTAACAGAGTTCACTTACTGTTGAATGGCTAATTACAATGATATAAACGACATAGCCCGTGTAGTTCCCGGGGGTCGGGGGGGGGGGGGGGTCTTTGAAGAGAATCACTAGTAATAGGCCAACTACCTTCAGGCATGTCGTACAAGGCCACTAATATGAGGTTGTGCATGTGACTGACAGCCTCACTATGTAAAACAACCTGCCACAGAAACCACTGTTGCAAGAGAATGTGGATGCTTGGTGCAGGCTTCCTGTAAAGAGGACCAGGTACAGTAATGGCCCATGCTCTGTAAGAAGCGCAAAGCAAAATGATGATGATTATAACCGACGGACTTAAGTCTGGGTTGCAATGAACGTTCATCGCAACTTAAAGACAGATTTCTCAAGAACAAAAAAAAAAAAAAAACCAAGTGATTACTGAAAGATGGTATTGTTCAAGAAAAAGAAATCTTACAAACAGGCCAGAGTTCTCTCCCGCTACGCACATTCCTTGTGTTGTTTCCTAGTGTGTGTGTGTGTGTTTTCTTTTCCTGTCGTTTCTGTAATGAGCCATCTGCGCAGTGTGTAGAACAGTTTTAGGACTACTACACGAAACACATAACAGGTTCTCCATGTCGGCCGTTGTCGCTTATGTATATACTTTTTTATTCCCTTTACTACGTATCTGTTTCAGAGTTTAAAAACCGGGACGGTTTTGATGAACGTTCGAAAACATTTCTCTTGTGGTCTATTGTATCAGAAAAAAAGCCTTGGCATTTTCTGTCCTACATTTTGACGGAGACAACGACTTGAGTAACAGTCATCCAGTGTGCTCTGTTATCTGCAGTCGTCTTCATCTTGTAATCACGTTCCCTGCGGAGCATGGTGGTCGCCACTGTAGCTGGCTCCTTGCAGGAAGAATGATCGAAAAGGTACCTTCTCTGCGTTCCCAGTGACAACTCATAATCTAGCTAATTAGAATTTACTTTAATCGTATGAACTGCATGAAATAGAAAAGCGGTCTTTTCTTTCTAGTGAAGTTAACATTCAGTAAAATATTATTTAATTTTTTCTTCTTCTTCTTCTACTGCGTTCGTCCTGAAAAGGACGTTTGTTACGTTGTGTCGCCGTTTACAGCGAAGATGCGATATTTGCGCCTTTCTGCCCGACACTTCCGGTTTCAGTATGGTATTTTTGGGACCGGGTTTACCTTCCATCTTCGATCCCTACTCTCTCGGCCAGACTGCAGTGATGCAGCCTGTTTCCAGGACCACCAGTTGGAGGTGGAGTAGGGTCTTGGTCAGCTCTGGTTCGCTGACCCTGACGCAAGCAGTCAAGCTATGAGTCGCTGACTGCATTCATCTAGTTTGCTGCGTTTTCAGTCTCTTATTTAATTTGAACCTCCTACCGCTCTGTTGATTGAAGTGCAGGAAGTAGATCGTTTGTCGGAGATACACATTACATTTTCTTCTTTTTCTTGCATCCTTAACCCCTGACTGACAAAGCAGTCAGTGGCCATCACGCCTAGTGGCGTCTTGTAAGGCAGCAACAAACTGTCCCCATTTTTCTCGGTCGGTGGCCATCCTGCTTGCCTTGCCCCAACTCCGGTTCATACTTTGAATCTCAGTCTCCACTGTTCTCCGCCAGGTTGTCTTTGGTCTCTCTTTCGCCGTCTTTCTGGGGTCCATAGCTCAGCAGTTCTGGCGACAGTGTCAGGGTCCCTTCTGAGGACATGGCCAACCCAGTTCCAGCGTCTGCCTGCATCGCAGCTTTTGGGTTGCCTACCGCTGAGCTAGGCTTTTCCTGTGATGTTTCTGCCAATCCAAAACTTGTTGAGTTAGACGCACGAGCTTCAGTTTCTTTCCCGAGTATTCAATCCTGTCTTGGCAAACATATAAAGGGTCCTCACGAGTGTTGCCACTCCTTGGTGGATTTACTTAGATCTAGGCTTTTTTGGTCACGTCTAGGTGTCATTGTCCTTCATTAGATGAAGAACGCCACCTATATCAACTTTCAGTTTTCGATATTTCGCCCAAAATAACCCAAAAATAGCCCCCAAAACCACATAAAGTAGCCCAAGTCGCAAAAAATTAAAAATCTAGGTGCATTTTAAAGTACCATCTAGGTTTTTTTTTCAAAATTCAGGGTGGCAAAACTAGTTCTTACATCTGGTTTCAAGCTCGGATGGAGGAGGAGGGCGGTATACTGGGCATTCCTCGTCATCCTTTAGGGATCTTAATATAGGCATGATGTAAATGTTGTGCTCTGGTTCTGGGCTGCCCAAAAAATTCACCACGTACCAGCTTCCCGCGCTTGTGGCGCCCTACTGCGCGCTGCAAACCAAATAAATATCTGAGTAATTCTGGAGCTCAAGTGACTCCCTAAAGCTTAGTGCACAATTCTGGGTTCTTAGCATCAGCGTTGCCACTCCTAGGTGGATTCACCTAGATCAAAGTTTTTTTTTTTTTTGTCGTCCCGTCTAGGTGCCATTTTCCTTCATGAGTTGAAGAACATCACCTAGATCAACGTTCGGTTTTCCGTTTTTCGGCCAAAGTGGCCAACAACACCGCTTAAAGTAGCCCAACATTCAAAACCGAGGTGTTTTTTAAGGTGCCATCTAGGTTTTTTTTTCTTCAAAATTCAGGGTTTCAACACTGCTTAGCATGTTTTACCTCAGGGAAAATCGTTATGTTGGGCCACGCTGGCGTGGCTTCTCGATCCCTGAAGCGCTGGCTTGACTGCGCTCAGAATGCACAACGTGTAAGAGCGTCAGGGTATTGGTTAGAGATCGAATCCTGAAATTCAATCAAGAGCAGCCTGGATTCCCTTGTATCCCCGGCTATATGATACGAAGAATGCGACAGGGAATCTGTTGGTGGAGGTCTGAATTTTGAACGTTATGTTGTTTGGTTTCATCGCCACCAGCATCATTATTTTCCATTTCGCTAAATATGAAGTAAAGAGATGTTCATAAATGTGTGAGTAAAATAAAGGCATTGAAATAATATGGTAAGATCACTAACTGTCAAGGATTGCCTCCCCTGCTTTGTACTAGTGGTCCAACAGTGACCAAAACTCAAGAGTATCTAATATTGGCTTCCAAGGTATCTACCTGCGCGCAAGATTACTCTGGGCAGAGATGTAGATAGAAGATTAATGACACTTCTACATTAAGGGAGCATTCATAAGTTATTATCATAAGTCAAGAACAATAGCTGCTTAGGGCTGAGCAATTTGTTAACTTATTATCTGGTCCATCGCCTTTTGTGAAGGGTTTAAGCAATGGTTCTGGCCCGTTAAGCACCCAGTTGGTGTAATCCAGTGAATGCCCTGTTATAAATAATGTCTCTCTCTCTCTCTCTCTCTCTCTATATATATATATATATATATATATATATATATATATATATATATATATATATATATATATATATATATATATATATATATATATATATATATATATGTAATTATTAAATAGTCTTGCTCATACGTTTGCTTTCATACTTCTAATGACTGAATAAACAATTATATGTTTAGTTTAAAATAACATACAACAAATTTATTAGTCAATAAATTCAACAAGTTAAAATAAGTATTAAATGGTTGTGAAAGGTAAATTAAATTTTTCCTCACAGAGGTTGGATCGGGGCGCTATGAATGTCCGTGTTTTGCTGTTGCCCGTGAAAAAAAAAAACTTAACTCCAGATGAGTCCTGCAGCTGTGGTTCATCAATTCTGTGATCACCGAAGCTTTCTCCACACTCTCTTCCACTGTATGCGGTTAAGGTGGATGCTTCTCCCTCGCAATAACAGCGTGAAGACCACAAATCGTCTGATGGCTTGTAACCACGAACATTAGACAAATAGAAAGAAACAGATGCCTGCTAAGTACATTTGTTCGCCGCAAACTAACAGGCCCATTGTCATGCGTTCCACCCACCAATGTTAACCTCTCAGAAGAATTAAATTCCCGAGCACACAGTGTAACTCATGGAATATGATGAAAATTCACCAATATGCTTCTGGGTATTCACTAGGAAATTGCGTCTGGAGTGCGTGAATAATGATTTGCCTGAATTACAATTGAAAAAAGGTACATTAATCTCACAAGATAATATGTTACACCTTAGGCACATGTGATGTAATCATCACTCATTACTCATCACTACTCCCGTCGGAGTCTGTGGTCGTTCTGCTGTCGGGTTTCCCGCACGACTAGTCAGAAATAATCACCAGCTCTTGCAGTAGTGGTTCATGCATATACTATTTTCATATGTTGAGGTTGCCAGCCTTGTATATAACCACTTAGCAAGAAACCTGTAGAATTTCCATTAGTAAATAAATTGTTTACACTTACCCCAAAATTTTGGAAATACACAATCTCCTTGCATAGATTTAGACTGGACACAGCTCTGTATTAGATGCTTCGAAATCACTTTGGTCTGGGAATTAGTTAATTCCTCTGACGCGGGGTGTTCTGTGAAATCCTGGCCTGAGAAAACTGTTGTTTAATTCCTCTATGACTTGGTCTGGGAAATTCGAGTTAATTCCTCTGACGGCGGATGTTCTGTGAAATCACCTGGGCCTGGGAAAACTTTTGTTAAATTCCCCTGTGACTTGTGATCAAATTCCTGGGATTCCAGTCTTGTTAATTAAAGTCCTGGCCCCTTTAAGTTTCCAGTCTTGTATTAAAAATGCGGGTTTACTTGTGAATTCCAAAGTTGCCCAATACTCGATCTGTTACTTATAGTTGTGGAACTTCCAAGTCCAATGTCTTCTTATTCTTTCTGGCTTTTAGGAGTCGCTGATATGACGTGTGCGATGCAGTCTCTGTGTGTGTTCTGTGTCTGTGTTTTCATCATACTATATTCTCAGTTCTTAGTGCAAATCACAGATTGCACTTTCGACTAGTGTGCCAATAAAATACATTGTATATTTCAGCTCCTCACAATGAACCAATCCAATCGAATCTCGTTCAGCACTACGTGGGTAGGGGCGTTTTCAAATTCGAAAAATGCCCTCGCATGTTTCACAATATTAAATTTAATATCCATGCGTGACCTCTTACAGTGATGTCATATCGTTGCGTCAGACTTCCGCCGGCATCTTGTGCACAACTCATAAACACCATATGTGAACACATTTGATGTACAGATGCTACCTATCGCCAATATTGTCTCTCCAGTCAGATTATCGTGACAATCACACACAGGGATGGTCCCGAGAAACGATAAACGCATCAACCACCTGTGTAATCTGCCCACCTCAGACGGATATTTTAGACAGACAATATTGGCTTCTATTGATGTTGATCGGGCGAGACCGTCTTTTCATGATAAGAATCTCGCTCGCTGACCGGTGATAATGACTGGGTATTGTTACAATAATACCCCAGTTGACCTGGCGGAACGTAAATAAGCCTGAGGATTGGTAACCAAGATAAAGACAGTCACATAGCAAATACTTACGTAGGGGAGTGGAGTGTTAGAGACTTCACCCTACTAATCCAGAATAGAGAGTAAATAATGATGCATAAAATATGCCACATAATAATGACAGGGGAGAGAAAAATAAGAAAATATCACTCGCACGGGATCGTAATGCAATCCTGCAGGAGTGGACTTGAGATCGCACAACCGTATCGTCACAGACCCCCTATCCTACGATATTTGTAGAATATCCAGCTTTGGACGGCCACATGTCCGTGGGTTTACTGTGAACTGGTTTTGGTTCTCGATGCGACAGTTTTTCTCTCCTCCTTATCTCGTTGGCGAGCGTTTAAATTACTCGCTTGGCAATGTGTACAGTTCAATACGTACTGACGAACGTCTTTCTATCGGTTGGGCCAAAAGTACACCTCTTTACGGTTATGCATAGTGGTACCTACGGGAACATGTTCTCCCGATGAAGATATATGAGCTTCTTTCATAACGGAGGGTCTTAAAGGGAGGGGCACTAAGAGTTGCTTCCCTTGCCTAGTCCGCCGATAAATAATTCCCCCTTCTGTGTGGAAAGTTCCAGCTGAAGCAGGGGTTATTTTTATCCGACTCTGTTCAAAGTATGGCGCTATGGTTATGTCGTTCTTCTGCGCTTGCCGTAACTCTGCCGAGTTCAGGTACGAGTTATCCAAAGTTGGCTATTGGGTACTCTGCTCAAACTCTTTCTGGGCAGTTTCATCCTTCTGGTTGTCCTGGTGATGGCGAACCGATCAATCTTGTACAAATTGTCTAACATCATGTCGCAAACCTGGCCAGAAGTAATTCAAAGAAATATGCCTTACCATGGCATTTGAACCTTTAATGGCATGGGGTTGGGTTAAATGCATTTCTTGCATTAGGCGGGTGCGAAAGAGGAGTGGGACAACTAACTGCCTCTTATTCCTCACCAGTCTATAGACCAAACCTTTATCTCTGTCAAAATCTCCCTGAGGAGTATGGGAGTAATTGCCATATAATTTTGAAAAGCAAGGCTTTAGGGTATTATCGGCCCTTTGTGCCTGCTGTGACGGAATTGCCTCCCCTGCTTTGCAGAAGTGGTCCAACAGTGGCCAAAACTCAAGAGTATCTATTATAGGCTTCAATGGAGTCTATCTTTACACAAGATTACTCTTGGCAGAAATGTCGATAGAATAGTAAAGCTTCTATCACATGGGAGTCTTCACAAGATATTCAGATAAGCGAAAACAATGCTGGCTGTCGCTAAGCACGTTAATTTTATAATCTGCCGACACTTTTATTAAGAATTTAGCAATGGTTTATTCTAGCTCGTTAAGCCCCCACCGCTGAGTTAATCAGTGGAATTTATTATCATATATATATATATATATATATATATATATATATATATATATATATATATATATATATAGAGAGAGAGAGAGAGAGAGAGAGAGAGAGAGAGAGAGCTCTGTTTAGAGTGTGGGTTTAGTAACTTTGACTGAGACAAACATGTAGTACATTTAAAAGAATTAAATCGAAGTTAAATTTGTAACATTACAAATAACAATATTTAATAATCACTTTAAGTTTTAACAGTTGGAAAATAAATTGAATAGGTATGGACAAGTTTCATCACTTGATTGGGATTGAACTGAATAAAGGAGGTCACTTTTGGCAGCGGATATTTGCACATTAGCTGCCAATGGTAGTTTCTTCTCCTGCTGGGTCAGTTCCTTTCACTCTGCTCTCGCCCGTCTCTGGTCAAGCTTTGTAGGGTGAAGCTCGTTTCCCAGGAAAGTCAAGGAGAGTCTTCAAAGCTGGTCTGCCGTCTTAATACGTAAACCGCTTGTGCCATAAATGGTCCTTTCTGCTGGTACCACCAATAAGGCAATCCTGGCTACAGACTTGTTTGCTCAGATGAATAAAAGAGACGAATCGTTCTCTTACACGCGTCTGGGATGCTGTAATTCTACAATAGATTCCCTTTCTGACTCCGTGTTTCTTCAGTTTCCTAGTCCGGTGTTCCTTATTAAAATTTGAAAGAGATTTCCTTTGCTTTATAAGTCTTATCTGGTTCTCCAATAAAAGGTCCGGATAACAATTAGGAATTATGAATCTAGTTCTTCACTCTGGCTATGGTCTGATGTTGTTTTGGCCAGCGTGCAATCACAGAGAAATAAAACTGTGAAATTGGTCAGCCTATATTCCCTCCAAGTTTGTTATGAATCTAATCAGAAAGATCCAATCATTTCAAATCAAGCAGGATATGCTGTGATATTTCAAAATAGTCCCACATGAAATAAGGTGCGTGCCCGCAAAGGTCACGTATTACGATATATGGACATCTGATGCCTTGCATACACTCTCACAATCACATTTATAGACTCATATTGTCTAAAATATAATAAATCCATGATTACTTTTAACCAAGTGAACGGAAGCGATTATATCACTCTTGTCTGCCCACAGGTGTCACACTGACGGTAATGTTGGTGTAGCAAGGATGACCCGGTAGCGCTTATATCATAAGTTCCGCCTCGTGCACGGGTTATCATGTGTTTTGCCAGACAAACAAATCTGGTTCTATTCAACACTCCTTGGGTAAACACGCCTCGTCGCTTGAAAAGGTGGTCAGACCGATATTGTGATAAAATACTGTCGCTGACCGTCTAAGAACCTGGCGTAACTTAACACGTCTTCGTGAAGCGTGAATACGACACAATAAGATAAGAATTACTCTCGTAGCAAATACTGCCATAGGGGAGTGGCGTGTTAGAGACTTCACTATGCTATGTCCAGCATAGAGCAAAATAGTGAAAATACAAATGAAAAGGCATGATTTATGCCAAATAAAAGCGAGGAGTGAGAAAACTGAAGAAAAAGAGAGGATACTGCTGGAGGGCTGAAGGTGTGAGAGATCACACAAAAGAGCATGTTCAGACATTTTGTCACACCTGCTTCAGCTCCGAAATATTCGGGCTGTTTAAAGATAAGAGCTCAGGGACAGCTGGGGCGTTTCCTGTGTTCTCCCTCTCTCTTGTATTGGCTTGGAATCACGTGAGGAATTTCCAAGAAACACATATTTCCTCCCTAAAATGAGAGGGTAGACTAAATCATCTACTACTGCGGCATTGATTTTGCCCCGAACATATAGGGTTGAAACATCAATGTCCGCAGCTGGAAGAGTCATAGGCTTTATTCTCTTCTGGGGCCATTGTATTTCTAGTTTCACCAGTGTATTGGTGGGCATTCACCAAAGATAGGGAAACTAAAGCGGAATATTCTAGACCCGAATCATACAAGCACCGTATGGTTTGGTTACCCACGGTTACTTGCTCAGTAATAGAAGGATGGCTGGAATTTTGTTAAAATGCCTGGGGGATCATGTTTCCCTATCGGCCCCCGTATCAGGCAAGCGACATTATAAGGGCCTGTCTTAGGCCTCTTACAGTCCGATGTGACGTACGTGTCAGATTTGCACGAATTACAATATCGTCTTCCAGTTCCCTGGACTGAATTGCTCTGTTTCTGCCTATGGGGATCCTGTGGTTGTTGTTGCTGTTGTGTCGTGTTGTGTGAGGTGTTGGTCGTACTCTTGGAATCAGAGAAGGGGCGCTCCTCTCGTTTGAGCTGATTATCGTGTGTCTGCCTTTTAGCTGGGGTCACTTCGGCTGGGCGCTTTGGTACCGATCAGAAAACAGTACCATCTGATCAAGAGTTTCGGCCCCATGCTCCGCCAGGAACCGTCTCATGTCTGTAGTGAGCGAATCCTTGAATTGCTCCACGATAATCATTTCTTTTAATCCCTCGTACGATTCGTCGAAGGCGCTTAGTGATCCCCACATCTCCAAGTACATAGCCAGATGTGTAGCAAACTGCTTATACGAATCGTCTTTTTGCCTCTTGGCTTCCCGGAATTTGCCTTGAAAAGTTTGTGCATTTAGCTGAAAACCTTGCAGCAAAGCTTTCTTCAACAAATCATAATTGTTGTTGTCTTCCGGGGGGCATTTTGAGGAAGACGTCGTACGCAGGTCCTCGCAGACTCTGAGATAGCTTCTTGTTGTATCTCTCCCTATCTAATCCATAGGTGGCAGCTAAAGACTCAAACCTAGCAAGATAGATGTCTATTTCCTCAGAATAAACATCTAACTGAAATGAGGCCGCGCTTGGAACTACCACGTGAGAAATATTCCCCGCATCTCTACCTTGAGAGCTCCCAGACCCATTAGTGATAGAGCTAGATTCGATTCTTCTTCGTTCAATCTCTAGTTCTTTAAGTCTGAGTGCGTGAGCTCTGTCTGCCTGTTCCTTCCTTTCTGCTCTTTCGGCCTCCTTTTCGGCCTTTAGTCTGTCAGCCTGTTCATTCTCAAAAGCTCTTTGCTCTTCCAATTAATTTTAGAGAAGTGTTTTTGATTTTATCAATTATTACTTTACTCTTAAAATATTTCACCTTATTTATTTATTTATGCAAAACGTATGAGCAGATCTATATATGCTAATAACTAACAATACTCTTTCATTAATCTAACATTTCTGTCAGTATTCTAGGGAAATTAACCATCAGTTTCTTATTAAGACGAGGTCTGCAATTGTGATTTATCACAAATGCGTGTCCGAGTTCAGTCCCAAGACGAGACCAGAATTATCACGGATTGCCTCCCCTGCTTTTTAGTGTTGGCCCAACAGTGACCTAAACTCAAGAGTATCTAATATTGGCTTCCAAGGTATCTACCTGCGCGCAAGATTACTCTTGGCAGAGATGTAGATAGAAGATTAATGACACTCTACCTTAAGGGAGAATTCACAAGATATTCCCAGAAGTCAAGAACAAAAGCTGCTTAGGGCAGAGCAATTTGTTAACTTATTATCTGGTCCGTCGCCTTTTGTGAAGGGTTTAAACAATGGTTCTGGCCCGTTAAGCCCCCAGTTGGTGATTTTTTAACGAATGCCTTCTTATACGTAATGGCTCTCTCTCTCTTTCTCTCTCTCTCTCTCTCTCTCTCTCTCTCTATATATATATATATATATATATATATATATATATATATATATATATATATATATATATATATATATATATATATATATGTAATTATTAAATAGTCTTGCTCATACGTTTGATTTCATACTTCTAATGATTGAGTAAACAATTATATGTTTAGTTTAAAATAACATACAACAAATTTAATAGTCAATTAGTTCAACAAGTTATAATAAGGATTAAATGGGGGTGAAAGGTAAATACATTTTTCCTCACAGAAGTTGGATCGAGGCGCTATCAATGTCCGTGTTTTGCTGTTGACAAAGAAACTTATTACCAGTTGAGTCCTGCAGCTGTGGTTCATCAATTCTGTGATCACGGAAGCCTTCTCCAGACTCTCTTCCACTGTAGGCGGTTAAGGTGTATGCTGTTCCCTCACAATAGCGGCGTGAATACCACAAATCGTCTGATGGCTTGTAACCACGATTTTAGACAAATAAAAAGAAACAGATGTCTGCTAAGTACATTTGTTCGCCGCAAACTAACAGGCTTATTGTCATGCGCTCCACCCACCAATGTTAACCTCTCAGAAGAATTAAATTCCCGAGGACACAGTGTAACTCATAAAATATGATGAAAATTCACCAATATCCTTCTGGGTGTTAACTAGGAAATATCGTCTGGGGTGCGTGAATAATGATTTTCCTGATTTACAATTAAAAAAGGTAAATTAATCTCACAAGGTAATATGGTACACCTTAGGCACATGTGATGTAATCATCACTCATTACTCATCACTACTCCCGTCGGAGTCTGGGTATCTCGGCTGTCGGGTTTCTCACACGACTAGTCAGAAATAATCACAAGCTCTTGCAGTAGTTGTTCATGCATATAATATTTTCAAATGTTGAGGTTGCCAGCCTTGTATATAACCACTTAGCAAGAAACCTGTAGAATTTCCATTAGTAAATAAATTGTTTGCACTTACCCCAAAATTTTGGGAATACACAATCTCCTTGCATAGATTCAGAATGGACACAGCTCTGTATTAGAAGCTTCGAAATCACTTTGGTCTGGGAAATAGAGTTAATTCCTCTGACGGCGGGTGTTCTGCGAAATCCTGGCCTGGGAAAACTGTTGTTTACTTCCTCTATGACTTGGTCTGGGAAATTCGAGTTAATTCCTCTGACGGGGGATGTTCTGTGAAAACACCTGGGCCTGGGAAAACCTTTGTTAAATTCCTCTACGACTTGTGATCAAATTCCTGGGATTCCAGTCTTGTTAATTAAAGTCCTGGCCCCTTTAAGTTTCCAGTCTTGTGTTAAAAATGCGGGTTTACTTGTGAATTCCAAAGTTGTCTAGTACTCGATCTGTTACTTATAGTTGTGGAATTTCTAAGTCCAATGTCTCTTTTTTCTTTCTTGCTTTTAGGAATCGCTGATACTGATATGACTTGTGCGATGCAGTCTCTCTGTGTGTTCTGTGTCTGTAGGCGCACACAGGCATGGTCCCGAGAAACGATAAACGCATCTACCACCTGTGTAATCTTCCCACCTCAGACGGATATTTTAGACAGACAATATTGGCTTCTATAGATGTTCATCCGGCGAGACCGTCTTCTCATGATAAGAATTTCGCTCGCTGACCGGTGATAATAACTGGGTATTGTTACGATAATACCCCAGTTGACCTGGCGGAACGTAAATAAGCCTGAGGATTGGTAACCAAGATAAAGACAGTCCCATAGCAAATACTTCCGTAGGGGAGTGGAGTGTTAGAGACTTCACCCTACTGATCCCGCATAAATAATGATGCATAAAATATGCCACATAATAATGACAGGGGAGAGAAAAACAAGAAAATATCACTCGCACGGAAATGTAATGCAAGTGGACTTGAGATCGCACAACCGTATCGTCTCACTAATGTGGAACATGACAAGAACAATACAAGTACCAGTGGGAAAAAGCGATGAGAAGAAGACGCTGGAGATGGATAGGACACACAATGAAGAAACCTTTTGATAGCACAACAAGACAGTACTTGTTGGGGAATCACCAGTAAGAGAGGAAAAGTGAGACCATAAAACACATAGAGAAGAGAACTGGAGACGAAGGGGATGAGGGAGCCGTAGAAAGATCTTGAGCTGATGGCACAGGACAGGAAGATTTGTCACAAGTTTGTTGACAGCCTATGCTCCTTATGGAGCTGAAGGATGATGAAGATGATGATGATGATGATGATGATGGAGCACGGAGACACCACTAAAGTTGGTCCCAATGCAGGAAGATTCCGACAATGCATTCACGTGATCTTCGTTTTTTTTTTTTTTGGTAGCATTTATTGTACGGGATTGGTTTGGTTTTAAGGACTATCTTCATTGCACACGGACAACTCCATCAGTGCTCCGATCTCCTCCCTTACATTACACAAGGAGGATCTCAGCACAGTGCACGAACTCCATAGCACCGGCGAGAATCCTAATGTGTGTCATATAGAAATCACACATTCTATAAATATTTTTTGTGGAGGGTAGGTTTCTAATTTTTAAATGTTGCCAGGGTAACGGCCTTATGGCATACTCTTTACGATTTCCAACTGCCGTGGGATTTTTAACGTGCGCAACTTGCACACGGGACCTCCTATTTTTTCGCCCTTATCCGAGAAGGCTAGACATCCGATCTCACTACTCAGGAGACCAGTGGGGAGTATGACATCGTTACGACCACTGGTTCTGAAAAAAATTTCCATAAATTATATTCCTTGTACTGGGGATCGAAACCCAGTCCCTTTAGAATTCGAGGCGGACGCAATACCTCTTAGCCACTCCGACCCCCAGTATGTACTTTTGCACATAATGAGGTTGCTTGCCTCATGTACAACCTTATTTTAGTCGCATCTAAATGCATGTCTAAGGAAGTGGTAATTCTTTTTTTTTTTTTTTTTTTTGGTCTCCTGGAAGACACATGGGAACTAAACGAGATGAGATAATGAATTACATAATATCAATTATTTGATGAGATTAAAAAAAATACGATAAACTATTTAATAAAAAAAAAGCATATACAATAAATTATTAGCTTAGTAGAATATTAGATAAGATAATTATCTGATGAAATAACTTAACGCCTATTTACATTATTAGATGCGATAACTTCACGGCAAGAATCTTTTAACGAGATAGCTTATTGGATAACGCCGTGCTCTGCGAACCGTTGTAATTTATTAGATAACGTATTACTCGAGGTAACTTATTAGATAAACTAACTTGTTAAAGGAGTTAACCTATTACATAACTTATCACGTGAGGAGCTATAACTGTTCATCATTCTGTTGTGCCAGAGTTTTCGCTTTTGCACTCGGTGACTTGAACCTTCTCCTCTCTCACATTCTGTCTTGTATATATGTTTCACCCTCCATCTCCCTGGGGCATAAGTGCCCACAGTTATATGTACCTCCTTCACCGCCTACCGCTGTATTAAAAACAAGCTTAACAACGGAGTGACTCAGTTCAAGAGGGGCAAACAGAAAGCAAGAAAAACATTCCCGACATGCTCGTGACTGTTACCCAGGGGCTCGTAACCTGTAGGTTGTATCTCCCCATTGGAGGACTGAGGTGACTCCCAGAAAATTTATCGCAATTGCTTTATTCTTCTTCAAGTGCCCAGTGGCGTACGCTATCGTGTCTCTTTTTCTTCTTCTTCTTCTTCATCTCCGTATTGAAGTAGGATGCCAGGGGGCGTAGGCGATCATTTCTATCTATCAATGCTGTTGTTCACTTCTGTCCATGCTTTGATGTCAAACTGTCTATATCTTCTCTTCTTATCTTCCTCTATCTCGGTTATCCTTCAATCTTTGCCTGTTGTTATGATATATTCCAGCTTTCTTTTTCTCATACCATGCCAAAAGTGCATTGCTTCTTTCTAACACAAGGGTTCTTAACATGTTAGGTGCCATGGGCCCCTTTGATTGTCCAGTGAAGGCTCTTAGAAGATAAAAAAATGTACATAAACTCATGTTACACTTTAAATTTTAGGTTACGTCCACGGAATGTCAAAGCAGTCAGTGGCCATCACGCCTGGTGACGTCTTGTAGGACAGCAACAAATTGCTTCCACTTTGTTTCGTCGGCGGCCATCCTTCGTAAAGTTGCCCCAGCTCTGGTTCGTTCTTTGCATCTCAGCCTCCACAGTTCTCCGCCAAGTTGTTTTTGGTCGGCCTCTTTTTTGGTTTCCTTCGGGGGTCCATAGCATAGCTGTTCTTGTGATGGCATCGGGGTCTCTTCTGAGGACGTGGCCAACCCAACTCTAGCGTCTGCATAATCCTCTTGGTTACTCCGAGTAAGTAGTTCTTGGTTGGTGATAGTATTCGGCCAAAAGATTCGATGAATTTTCCTTAGGCATATTGTGTGGAAGGACAATTTCGACATTTCCTTCTCTGTTACTCTCCAGCATTCCGCACCATAGAGAAGCACAGAAAGTACACAGTTCTCATATAATCTTAATATTGTGTTTCTGCTGTATTGGGAAGACTTCCAGATGTTGTTGAGACTAGCAAAGGCTGTTCTCGCTTTATTCATTCTGTTGTTGATGTCCTTGCTTGTTCCGCCATCAGGTGTTACTATGCATCCTAAGTATGTAAATGTGCCTGTCTGTTCTAGCTTCTAGTTCCTTATTGTTATTGGCTCAGGATTGCCCACATTGAGTGTCATGACCTCTGTCTTCTTTAGATTGATGTTCAGACCCACCTGCTGGTTATACTTATTCAGTGTATCTGTTTTTTCTTGGATGTGTTGATGTGAATGGGCGAGTAGTGCAATGAAGTGCAATGTCATCTGCATATTCCAGGTCTTCCAGTGTAGAAAATGTTGTCCATCTAATTCCTCTTGGACTGACCTCTGTTGTCTTGCGCATCACCCAGTGTATGACTGTCAAAAATAAAGTTGTTGATAACTGGCATCCCTGTCGTACTCTTGTTTTCACCTCGAAAGTTAGGTTGCTCAACCCAACACTGCATGTCAAGTTAGAATAGAGGCTTTTAATAATGGAAACAATGAAGCTAGGAATTCCATAAGCCCTCAGTATTTTCCATAGGTTGTCCCTGTGTATGCTGTCAAAAGCCTTTTCAAAATCAACAAAGTTAATGTGTTTCGATCAGGACAATTTTAGACCACAAACGGCTCCGGGGTCGACCCAGCCTCATGGGAAGATTAAGGCGGCCTGCGTGATGCTGACCACATCACCCCTAGTGTGCCGATCGTCAAGAAAATATGGGCCTAACACCATATTCCCAATATGCCTCAATGGGCGTGTAACGGGATCTTTTACCTAAGTGCGCGCAACGCTAGGTTCTCAACATGTTTCGCCACAGGGGGGAATTGTGGTGTTGTGCCACTGTTTTGCGGCTACTGGATCCCTGAAGCGTTGGTCAGGTGTTGCTTGTTTCCAAGATGCATCCCGTGGAGGTGCTTCAGGGTTTCGGTCAGAGGCAGTGGCGTACTAAGGTGGGTGCGAGGGGGGCGGGTCCGCTCTGGGTGGCAGCAAGAAAAGGAGGTGCCATTGGGCACTGTTAAGAGAGTAGTTACTGTGAAAAATATACCTGCAGGTGTTTCTTTATTGTGGGGGGGGGGGGGGGTAACGGTTTAAAGATAATATCCGCCCCGGGTGCTAAGAACTTAAGGAACGCCTCTGGTTAGAGGTCTAACGCTGGAATTCACTCAAAAGCAGTGGCGTATTCTCTATGTGTGCTGTGCGTGCTGCGCACACCTATGCCCGAAGGAAAATAAAAATTTAATTTATTATTCTCTAAAATATTTCTCTTATAATGTTCTGCTTTCGGACCGCACGCATCAGGATAACGGATTTTCCCGCATAGAATCTACGAGTATATATTGTTTCAGTTTCCCAGACGCGTTTTATAGAGCAGTTTTTTTGGTTGGTAGCAATCGCCCGAAGTTACTCGGGTAATTCCGTCCCTATGCGTGCTGCACCTTTCGGTTTTACGTTTGAAGACTGGTTTGTGTGGATCGGAGTCATGGCCAGATGCGTCAATACAATACGAACATGCATGCGGTGGTCTTGCAGCTCTCGAGTTGTAAAAATCGGCTGTGTCCGTCCAGTGTTTTTTGTGATTAATTTTTGTTAGTTGCCGGGAATGCAGATTATTACAGTGACAGTGAGTTTCAAGTTGTAAGTTAATTAGTATTTCGGAGATAATTGACATATACCCCTAATAACTATCGTTGCGTAATTGAATATAGTTGGTTTTTAAATTAAGAGGGGAAGAAGTTAAAAGTAGGCGTACATATTCATTTTAAGTAGCAGCACGCCTAGCTCGCATTACCAGGATACTCCACTGCTCAAGAGTAGCGTGGATTCCTCTGCACCCTCAAGAAGAAGGTAATAGTCTTTTAATCTTTACCTAAGCTAGCGCTGGTCTCTCGCGGCAAACGTGCCGGGTTTGAATCACGGTACCGACACGCTCCAGTCTACCCAGCTGTAAATGGGTACCTGACTCTTTGAGTTAGAGAAAGAAATGGCAGCGAGGAAGGAAGCTGGTCACCCCACCTCTCGATGCTGGACCTAGTATGGTGAAGTCTCTAACACTTCACTCCCCTGTGGCAGTATCTGCTATGGGACTACCTTGACCTTTTTACCTAAACTTATTAAACCCGAGTAGTTTCTGGGGCCTCAGAGAAAACAGCGAAAGAAAATGACGGTTGTTCCCTCATGCATGTCGTATTGTACATGGGGTCGGGCAACCTCATCATGGAAACACATTGCTACAGAAACTACAACTACAGGAGCATGCACTTTGACACAGGCTTCCTGCAAGATGGCCACCTGCAGTTGTGGTAGCATAGGGAGTGACAAAAGGAGATTGAATGAAAGTAGCTTATTATGTTGTACTAACTTCCAATGTTAATTGTTCTGCTCTACGGCCTGTACCAACTCTGGCATGCATATTGTGCACACAATTTAGCTATCCGTGAAACGACCGTTAACGGTAAAGCTCTGTACCTGAAGACAGCCCTGTATTCGTCACGCGACCTCCTGTCTTCTCCATTACATCTTATGTTGATTGATGCCTGGTACCTGTTTTCGCACGTTTCCATCAACATACAACTGTTAAAAGTTCCACAGAATATTTTCTTTTTTTCCTATCTCATTTTTTCTCCTCGAATCCGGATAATTTTCGTAAAGTTTATGAGATTAATCCAAAAGATAATGCGTGCGTTAACTTTATGGCAGTAGTTTGCAGTCACGCGCCGTTAGCGTTACATGACCGACAAAAGGGTGATCAGTTCCCTTATGCCATTGCCAGCTTGGCCTCCAGCTCGTTAGCTTGTCATTAATGTTTTTTCCATTACGAATACTTTCTTCCCCCCCCCCCCCCCCCCCCCCCCCCCACCCCCCACCCCCCCCCCCCCCCCCCCCCCCCCCGTCCCATAACCCATAACCCATAATGACTAAAACACATGGGTAGCCAGAAATGAATTGGGCGGGAGAAAGGAAAAAAAAAAACCAGAAAACGAAAGATAGTGTGTAATATTTATACAAGTTTGCTGACGATTCGGCCAAAACAAAAATTGTAAATGTATGCGAATTGTGTTTGGCATGTGAAAAAGAGTCCTTCATTTTTGTTTGTGGTTAGACAGTTTTTGTATGACCTGCCTGTGGCACTTGTATGTACGAGGGGCGTTCAGAAAGTAATGCACCACATCGTTTTTCTCAGGAGCTGTTTATTCAAAAAGCATGAAATTTATACACAATATACATGGATATGTCATGTAAACATCGGTATTATTCAACCTAATCCCCATCAACTTGTACGGCTTTATGCCAGCACGAAACAAGTGCATGTATTCCTAGCCCGTACCAGATTTTGTCTTGATCATGTAGCCATTTCTTCGCTGCATGAATCACTCCTTCATTATCTTCAAATCTTGTCCCACGGAGTGCAGCTTTAAGTGGACCAAATAGATGAAAATCAGAGGGTGCCAAATCGGGATTATAGGGTGGATGGGGTAGTACAGTTCAACCCACTTTGGTGATCAGTGGCGGATCTACTATGAAACTAATGAAGCTTAAGCTTCAGGGCCCCTAATCCCGGAGGGCCCCCAAAAGCGACTTTAGTCCAAATTGCTTATACCCAAACTTCGTTGCTGGTTGCGAAGGGGCCCCCATAACAGTTCAAGCTTCAGGGCCCCAAAAATGTAGGTCCGCCACTGTTGGTGATTGCTTCCCGTGTTGCCAGACTTGTGTGAGGTCGCGCATTGTCGTGAAGGAGAAGCAGGTCTGCTGGATTCTTGTGCGCCCGAACTCTGCGAAAACGTTGATTGAGTTTGTTCAATGTCTTAATGTAAGCTTGCGAATTGATTGTCTCTCCTCTTGGCATAACGTCCACAAGAATCACGCCTTCAATGTCCCAAAAGACAGTGATCATGACCTTTCGAGCTGAAGGAATTGTCTTGAATTTCTTTCTTCGTGGTGATTGCGGATGATGCCACTCCATTGACTGTCTTTTTGTCTCAGGTTTAAAATGATGTGCTCAGGTTTCGTCAGCTGTAACGATCTTAGCCAAAAAGTTCTCTCCATCAGCATTGAAACGCTCCAACAATTCAGAAGAAATTGCTTTCCTTTGCAATCGGTGGTCATTTGTGAGACTTCGAGGAACCCATCTTGCGCAAACCTTAGAAAATCCGAGAGTTTTGATAACTGCATTTGCACTACCAATGCTGACTGACAGCTGTAAGGCCAATTGTTAAGTAGTGATTCGCCTATCAGTAAGAATAATGCCCTCAGCCCTGCGTTGGTGGCTGTGGCAGGACGTCCACAGCGCAGCCGATCAAGCGGCTCCTTATCTCCACTTCCTGATTCTTTGATTCTCTGAACTAAGCGACTGACTGTACTCCTGTTGACTGCAAAACTTCCATACACATCACATAGACGCTTGTGAATATTCACAACAGTTTCCTTCTCTGCAACGAGAAATTCTATCACAATTCGCTGCTTATAACGCAAGTTGCTAACACGCTCCATTTCAACGGTTTAGGGCAGCCGTATTATTTGGCCGGTTGCAGTGCAATTTGGTGCACACAATTGGCACATGCCATATTTAAAGTGTGCAAAAGTTCATGCTTCTATCTTCATTATTAGCTGAGAAAAACGATGTGGTGCATTACTTTCTGAATGCCCCTCGTATGTACCTAAGTGTGTTTTTATGCATCTACTCTAATGCTATGGGTCTACTATTGCCTCGTGAAACATAAAAAGGTGAAGGTAGCCTCATAGCACATACTGCCGGAGGAGAGTGAAGTGTTGAAGAGTTCACTATAACAGTTCCAGCATCGTGAGTTGGGGGTGACTAGGTCCCTTCCTCGCTGCCTTTTCTTTCCATACCACAAGAGTAAAGTCAAGTACGCAGTTACAGTTGGGTAGACTGGCTTGGCAATGCCGGAAGCGTGGAAGATGGTCGCATCCTTAAAGAAATCTTCTACCGACAACTGGCAGATGGCAAAAGAACAGTCATGCGACCGCATCTGAGGTTCAAAGATGTGTACAAGAGAGACATGAAGGCACTGGACATAATCCCAGCAACCTGGGAGGATGAAGCTGCCGATCGCACCAAATGGCGACGCTCCCTACGGCGCCACCTCAGATTGGGCGAAAAGAAGCTCTCACAACAAACAGAAGAGAAAAGAACACGATGAAAAGCACATCAGAAACAATAAGCAGCTGAGGGCTATCAACTCAGTGGTGCATTCCAATAGTCAGCCATGACTAAAAGGGCTACTATACTTTACTATACTATGCTATGCTGTGCTATACTATACTATACTATACTATACTATACTATACTATACTATACTATACTATACTATACTATACTATACTATACTGTACTATACTATACTGTACTGTACTGTACTGTATTGTGCTGTGCTCTGCTGTGCTGAGCTGTGCTATACTATACTATGCTATGCTATGCTGTGCTGTGCTATGCTATGCTATGTTCTTCTGTGCTGTACTGTACTGTACTATACTGTACTATACTATACTATACTGTATTGTACTATACTATACTATACTATACTATACTATACTATACTATACTATACTATACTATACTATACTGTACTGTACTGTACTATACTATACTATACTATACTATACTATACTATACTATACTATACTATACTATACTATACTATACCGTGTTTCGAGTGTAAAACATAAGCTTCTTATTTTCGTTCACCTGGTCATTTCCTCTTTAATTATTCTTTTTTCCAACTTCCCCTTCACCTATCTACTCTGCCCTCTTCTCGACTCTCCGCGGGTTCAAGTCCAGGTCATGTCTAGTTAATTTGTTACCTGTGGGTTCATGCTATCACTTCCAACGTTCTGTCCTAAATCTCCAGGTGAATTTCTTTGTTACCTGCGGGCTGCTCCAGCCGGTGTTTATTGCTACTTCTGCAACCTTATACGAGCCTCGTATAGTTCCGGGAGGGGGGGGTAATCTAAGGAGCAGGGGCGGACTGATAGCGTTCTGGGCCCCTGGGCAATAAAGGCTATTGGCCCCTAACCACTCATACGATATAGATTGCTGGTTTTGCCCTGTTCTGCTGTGGGCCCTCGAGCACTGCCCGAATGCCAGTCCGTTCAGTCCGCCCCAGCTAAGGTGAAAACGAACGAACGAACGAACTTTATTTTGAAAGGGTTGAGAATTGGGCACGCAGGCCCGTCTGACATTCTGCCCTTCCTTTCTCTCACCTTTCATACTGAATTCATTTATTTTCACATGGATTTTACATATCAATTTCAAGGAATTCAACGTTGTGAATTAAGATAAAAAAGCACACTCATATTAACATTAACTACTTATAAGAATGACATTAAATATGTTGAAAAGTACAAACATCGTCATTAGAGCCTACAGTTGATAATATAAGAAAAGATAATCCCATTAGGGGGCATATAATCAAAACTCATAAAGTATTCGAAAAGACTACAATTGTATGAACGAACGAAGGAACGAACGAATAGGGACTGAGGTTGTTTCTTAGGTTATGTGGAAGACAATTCCAAAGATGAGCAGCAGAGTACGCTAAGCTTTTCTTGAATAAGTCAAGCCTAGGCTTGGGCACTTGCAATTTGTTAAAGCGTTGACTGCGTTTTTCAGTATATTTGAACACTGGCCACAGATTTGCTGGAGCATTATGTGACAGGATTTTGTGAACAAATTTAGCTTTGTTAAACAGAAGGCGCTTTCTTAAGGGCAGTATTTGGAGTTTTTTTTTAATAGATCTACACACTGAGTTAGGCAGAGAGAGACAGAATAGGACCACTACACCATCAGGCATGTCCTAGAGGCCACTAGTACGAGGTTTTATGTGGGGCTGGTACACTCACCATATAAAATAAATGGCTACAGAAAATGTAGGAAAGATCGAGGGCAAAGGAAGCATGGGAAGAC